>JAYGXS010000002.1:73293786-73357710 GCA_036362985.1 Ligula intestinalis | reverse complement strand
AGGTATAGTCAGCACTGCACCGCTAACAGTCCATATTGACGGTACTAAGTAACCTAGGACTGTCATGACATGTGTCCGTGAGTAGACAAGTAATAGTCAGCACTGCACCGCTAACAGTCCATATTGACGGTACTAAGTAACCTAGGAATGTCATGACGGTGCCCTCTTTTTACAACCCTTGCTAACCCATGTACGCTTATATGTATGTTAGCGATGCGGACACTGAGTGACCACTTCCAAGGAGTCTTCACTCTGCTTATTGCCCTACAGATGGCATTGATGATATATGCTAGTAACTTCTTTTATTATCTACCAGTTTTATTTGCTTATTTTAATTAACGCATGCAGAACCACTCTGGTAGGGCCTTTACATCCCCCTGAGAGTGAATTCCCTGGGTCGCCTGGCCCATCTATTTCGCAAAAAAAACGGTCTGCTTACTCGTCCACATTTTTTACGATTGCTTTCCTACGTCCACATCTTAAATGCTACAAACGCCCCCTTTCAGTGCCCTTCCTACCAGTTATGCTACTTTCTCCCCATTCTTTTTTTAGGTTTGTTTTACTGTTCACATATTGCTTATATTTTGGTTATTTTTGGTTGCGTATTATACCCGCCCTCCCAGCTAGTTTACTTCGATAGTACAAGTAGCCTCTCCCTGATGTCGACGGTGGGTAGTTTTTCTCTCAATGTATGCGTTTGATCCGTTTTTATTTAGACCTTTCTGCGTCCTTTAAGTCATAATCCAGCAATTGTTGCTTGTCCCGCTGCTGGTTTTACTGTCTATTTGCGTCTATGGCTCTGTTATTAGTAACCTGTCCGGAAAGTGCGAGATCGATCTTGCATTTCCTGAGGCTATGTATTTTGGTAAAGAGAAACCGACAGATGTAGAAGTCTTTTGCAGAGAAGTTGTTGAAAGCATCAACTACCTGCAGCTGGAAGAAGTCCAGTCTTCTTATCTTACACGCTGTATGTGTGCTAAAGTATAATAATAATAATTATTATTTGAGGAGAGTCATCCTCCTCATCCCGTTTAATTTATATAACAAATGAAGTTCTGAAGACTTTTGCGGTATCCATTTAAAGCTTTGCATACATTTTAAGTTTTTTTTAGATTTTCTTTACTTTTGTGCCCTTGTGTGTTCCGTATACTTACTTCGTATTTATTTTCGTCACAGACTAGTCCAGAGCTCTCTTTAGTTATATCATCTGTTGTGTCCCACCTCTTCCCTTTGACAAGATAAGTAGGGCCGACAGGAAATGAAGCAGGTATTGTTCTGTTAGTATATGCGCACATATATACTATCGTATGTTACGTGGATGTGGATGATTAAATGTAGAGCAGCAGTAAGACTTCTGAAAGGACTTTGAATATAGGTCATTTTCTGTAATTTGTCGTTTATGTTTACAGATCGAGACAAAGAGTGCCGAGATCCTCGTACAACTACGGGAAGCAGCACTTTTGTCTATTTACGTAATGCGCCAAACTACAGGGTATTCCAGCTATCCCTTCTTATTACCATTTTAAAACAAAACTTACCTACTATGTGTTATAACGGAGGCCCAAGCCGAGATATTACAGCGCAAAATTGCTTTAACGGAAGCCCCGGCCCAAACATTTGCCGTCTAACTACGCCTCATGTGAACCCCCAAAGAGAGAACACGACAGGAAGTGTGCAGAAGCGAAAGTCTTTGAGTGTTCTATGTGCAAAACATTTAGGGAAACAAACGTATGTCAACGATGTCCCTTGAGCCAATAAGATTCTCTCCTGAGGTAGTGGCCAGTCACATTGGCTGTTGGCTCAGTGAGTGAATGTAGCTAGAAATTCAAATTATCGATTGCTTCTCTAGCTCGAAGTGTTAGCTCGCGCATAGGCCGATCGATAGCCTTTTGTGGACGCGGCTGTGGTTTGCAAACTACTGCTTGCGAAAGCTGTTGTTAGGCCGCCCTAATGCAACCAGTTGTCATATATTCCTGCCATATGCATCTGGTTAGTACGCCCATAGTAGCGAAAGGTCTGTTGTGGCCTCACCAGACTGTAAACTAAACTACGAACACTGTTTGATAATTGATAGAAAGACATTTTAGTTTAGTTTGTATAAGTTGTACGATCATGTTCTTAAAGACCAATTTTATATCTCAATATTATGTAAGCTCGGTTTTTCTTCGACAGTGAAACTGTTACACCTACTTCGTCAGGTTGCGCCGTTTTCATTGAGGAGTCTCAGGTGTCATTTGAATTGTCAGCTATTTGTCCAAGTTAATAATGTATCATACCACTGCAAACTGGATCCATCACGATATGGTAGTGACTAAGAATGAATTTCTTGCTTTTATCTATGTTGGGCGGAGTTGGCGCCGAACTGGGACGCCAAAGTTGGGCAACTGATTGGAGGCCTCGTTGATAGTACCCCTGCTCTAAAGTTAGCGGCGAACATATACTGTTGTATCCTTCGGTTAATTTTCTTGAAGCTATTATTCCAATTCATTTTACGATGCTTCCAAAACAAGCGAAAGCCCTAGCGGCCTGGGGTCTTTGACTCCTACGTTCACGCACTGGTATCGTTTCCTTTCGCTATCATCCGATGCAAAAGGGTTGATCAATTAAATTCATTAGATGCGTAAATTATAAGTAATCCTTGTTTTCGCAGGTAATTACTTACTTCGTAATTGATGACACTTAACTCCTGTTTTATACGACTCTTAGTTGAGATTATCTTCAGTTTCTTAATTAAGTAGTTTTCTCACCACGCAATTGGCCTTTCCCTTTCATAATTATCATTAAACTTACCGTCCATAGTACATCTGTTGCCTACTCACTGGAAATACGGAGATCCCATCCTTGGTGCTGCTGACCAGTGGGTGCTGTGAAGAACACAGTTTTCACAGTTTCTCTCAAATTCACAACATGGTTGTATTAGTTACTTACAGGGGATTTATATTTTTGTCGTCTTCCCAGAAATGGTATCCATCCTGTGTATAATACTAACTTCGACCTAAATCCCAGTCGACTGCCGACACCTGTTTTTTTTGGTTTCTAGAACTCTAAGACACCTCTGACGTCTTCTGCTCAGAACGAATAATTCTCGATTATTTTGTATCCTTTAAAGGGCCTCACATAAGAAATACATTTTAACATCATTTTACCAGGCCATTTAAATCTGGTATTTTCAAGATGATAGAAGAAGTAGATGTATATTATATCGGCCGGCCAGCGTTATTTAACAATAATCTGTGCGTACCCTGTTCAATTTAAAATAGGTCAGTCAATGCACACCACTCAGTAGTGGCGTATTCATTACCACAGGAAAACTAAAGTTTTAGGTTTATTTTGTTGCCATCTTCCAGCCACATTCACATAACATGACAGTTGCGCTCATTTATTCGGTAATCAATCCGAATTGAGGCACGATCGTGTCGCCTTGCCCTGAAGGTCTTCCTTATTGTTTCCGTAAGTCGCAACATGAACCTTAATCGTACCAATTCCGTTTAACAATACCTCAGATGACAGGAATATTTCCTGTTGTACTCAGGTACGTTCCCTAGAGGTTCGACTCTATCATCTAGTTTCACGGACGCTTGCCACCTTTCACAGGTTGTGAATTATGTTTCGGGGTCTGAAAACGAAATTCTCAGATGTGCATTAATCACCAATAAATGTTTTTTATGATATCTCTATGGTATGTATGTCCACCCTGCGGTGAACTTTGCTACTACAGAACCCTCTAATACCAAAAGAGTCTTGGTAATCGGACTTCTGTAAGATTGTAGTCTGAAAACAGGGGTCTCTTAAGAATGTTGAATGCGAAGTTCAAATGAGAATCGGTTCCCTTGGGATCAAAAACGTTATACTTTGTTTGTCACACCAAACACTTTCGTGGAAGCTCGACACAGTGTGGGAATAGTTTGCTCAACAGCCTCATTTTGCCTCTACATTTAACAATTTGTAACGTGAGAATATGGCACACGATTTCACATTTATTTCTACATTACGCTGTGAATGTGTTAGTGACGGAAATTTGTTCAAAAGATCTTCATTACGTTTTTCGACCACTCTTGGTACTCGTATGAAGCACATCATTTTTCAGCTTGCAGAAACTCGCTTTTCTTGCAAACGGTTTTCCAAAACAAAATATTTTTATATGTGGTCAATGAAATGACACTCGCTGATAGACGTTCCCCGGCACTTATATCCTCCTAAGTAGTCTAATTGTGTTTATGAAAACTGTATGACGTTTTTACTGGATGTTAGACTTTTTGCATTGGGCTTTAAAAGTGTTGCGCACATTTGTTTGCATTACGTCTTCTTCCCCAAAATTTTTAGAGCTAAACCTTATAAAGAATAAAATGAAGGCTAAACACGTAGTTTTTGGGGACTTAACCATCGTTATATAGTCAGAATCGGATACCTAGGTCACATTGTCATTGATCTGAACGTTCTGTCAAATAGCGACAGACGTACACCCTGCCAGTCACCATTAAGAGTATTCAAGGTCGTTTTTAGCAACAACTGTACTAAGCTTGGTCCTTGGTGAACTGCACTGGATGCGGGTTTGCCAATGAAACGCAGTTGCAATGTGCGCCAATTCGTTTCTTTTTGCCACACCAGACGTGCAAAGCAATAAGCAGCCTGAATTCTATAAAGCTCATTTTCCAGCTGCTTCACAGCTGAGGATAGTACACAACATAGAGCAGCTTCGTAGCCACAAAATGTGGTTGGGTGAATAAGCAGAAATTGCCTCCAGTGATTTGCGGATGATTTGATATGCGCTGTACAGTATATTATGTTCTGGGAAAGTATGAGGATTTAGAGCTGAACAATTTACTGGCAACATACGAGATTATACTTTCTTTGGATGTCAAGGCCATGCTTTGGGGTAGAATTTGCTTCAAAAAACTTCGTACGCTTGGCCCAGCCTGTCCTTTAGCAGAGTTGCTTCCCCCTCTGACCTCTCATAGGCGGTAACCTGAGACTACCGCTGGTCCATTTGGTCTCCCACATTGCCAGTAGGCCGCACGCCTACAACCGATCTAGGCGGCTGAGAATCGATAGATACGAAGGCGAAGGGGGGGGGGGTGACTGCTGCTACTTTTTCTTTCTGTTCGTAATGGACTGGCTCTGGGTCTAAATTCCAGGTCTGTGCTACCTACGGTTAAGGATTGGCTGGCTGTTAATGAAAAGTTGTCAAGTAGTCGTACAGTTGTCGGTGAGGCTCTTTGATGTGCTCGTTTGTTTTTTGAGACAATGCACTAAGCCTATCAAAATTATTCCTTGGCGGTTAGAGCACATCAAAGAACGACCGATCTAGGAGAACTGGATGGAATTACCATTAGATATTGCGTGTACGAGAAAACGTAGTTTTTGTGCGCTCATCTCTTACTGCATTTCCCGAGGCACTGCTGCGGCTAGCACATCATAAGTTAGCACAAACCCAAAATTAGTCTATCGCCGCCTTTTGATCTACAATTTTAGGAAGGATTCACGGGTTTCCGAGCGCGCCCCCCACGACCCGTTACTGTCCCAGAAAATGTGCGCGTCAATTCACCGTCTTACCCGGTACCGCCAGACACCCTGTGCTGGGTCTGCTATTGTTCTGAGGCGGAGGTGCCGCAGGACTGGATCCGGCCATGCCGGTGTTGTGGGTCATGCAAATGGGTGCATCAGTCATGCCTTCAAAAGTGGATAGATGAGAAACAACAGAACAGCCTCAACACGCCTGTATTATGCAGCTCATGTGGCTATCAGTACGCTATTGTGTACCCGCCTCCTGGTAAGCTGATCTGATTGTGTACCTTCTTTTTTATTGCTTTCAGCTTGTGGGGCTTCAAGGTAGGTTATGTTTTTTTAACAAGATCGTCTCCACTACCACCAACAGTCTATCTGTCGTATGCTATGGCGTCTACCCCGTGCCTCACGGAGTTGTCACTGGACAATCACTTCACGTGAATGAGTTTTGAGTGAGATATATTTGCGCAGTGTTTTCCGTTCTGTCTCCTCTCTACTCCCTACTGCCCATCTACAGATGCCACACACATGACCTCGTCCCCACAGGACGTGCTAGGCTTTCACGGCAGCAACTCGCATCTTGTCTGGGGGGGGAGTGCCATAAGGGCCACATGTTGTAATCGGAATAGGTAGAGTCGCCAGATTTACTACGTGCGAGCCAAACATATGAGGAGAGAGAATTAGCGAGTACCCTAGAGTTGGACTTTATTCATTTTACAATTAACGTATAAGAACTCGAAATAAACAATGGTTAGAGTAATAAAGGCAGTTAGTGAACGTTCGTTGGGGAGAGAGGGGGGGGCAGGGGTGAAAGTTCATCAACGAGGGTCAGAGTAGTATTTGCATGACACCAATTTAAGAGGGGAAGTCACTGAGCCCGACTCTGTCCTGAAGCGATCCAAGTTCTCCCGTCAGTTGACAACCTTCCTACTCACGATTTTTGGTACGTGGCGATAGATTAATGAGTCTCTGATTGTGAGGAGCGCTCTGCCTTGCCTCGGTTATGCATTCCCCTCCGTGTCAACCTCACTCACATCGATCCCATCCCCCAGTCGATGACTGAATTGGCGTATGCTGATGACGTCGTCTTCTTTGGCGACAACTGTATTGCAGTTCAGCAGGCGCTGGACAAGATCAATGAGCCTAAACGCCACTAAGACCCAAGTCATGCACTTCTGTGTGCCCCCTACATCTGTCACTCCTATTGTTCTCATTGGTGCTCCTCTTGAAGTGGTCGACTCGTTTAAATACTTGGGCTCTTTGGTTATGGAAACGGGTCAAGGTGTCGACGAGGTTGTATCACGCGTCAACCGTGCCCGATCTGCCTTCTACCGTCTGTGCGCTCCTCTATGGAATAGAAGGGAAATATCACTGCGCACAAAGTCCCGTGTTTATCAAGCAGTGGTTTGATCTATCCTGCTCTATGGCGGAGAGACATGACCTATGCGCGTTGAGGACATGAGGCGCCTTGAGGTGTTTGACAATGACTGCATACGCCGCATCCTTCATCACCGTCGCGTTGACCGAATTCGCTGCTCCGATCTCCGCCGACGCTGTCACCTGGACGCTCTCCCTCCACTCCTGCTTCAGAGACGACCTCGGTGGTTCGGGCATGTGTCCCGACGTGATAATGGTGAGCTGATTCGTGACCTGCTTGTGGCGACGCCTCCCCCCACCTGGCACAAACGTCGCGGCGAGCAGCTGAAAACTTGGACAGCAACGGTCAAACAGGATCTGTCCGCCGTTTCCGGCCCATGCGTCTACGGGCTACGCCGGTGGAACCGTGAATGGATGGCGCTCTCTTGTGAACAGGCGCAAGATCGACGCGCCTGGACAGTTGTGATTCGTGATGCAGTCAATGTCAAAACTGATGCTGGCTCAACCCGCCCGAGGTGAATGCCGTTACAAGGGGTTACCGGGGTGTCAATTTTCTGGTGCCGGGAGTAAGCCCAGTGCCTGACGTGGCACCTGCCCATGCCCTCATACACGGCCGTTTCATGTACGGCAGTATTTATGGGCTGGCACGGTCTGTGTTACCCGATTAATGCGCGCATCATGAGTCAGCCTGGCCCCGTCCAGCGCCTCTACAGCGCAGCCCGTTGGTGGTGGCGGGGGTGTGCACCACCAAATGCATCATAATCTCTCTCCTGGATTATTTTTACCGTCCTTTTATTAACATATGGCTACGTAGGAACGAGAAGTAAGCCATTACACGTTTTCCAAATCCCTTTTTTTGCTATATCATCCTGCTCGCTTAGCCGATTCGTCTGCACTTACTGGTGGTCCATGCGTTAAACTCGAAATGCTGTCGTCCGCCCCAAAAGGCGACAACCAACCGTAGTGCATTTCATAGAGGAAAAAACGTTTGTTATTCCTATGTTTACTCTGTGCCTGCCTATATGGTATAAACTGCACACGAGCCCGGTTGTATCGAATGTGGGCGGGCGGTTCTTCTGTATCAGACCTTTACAGGAGTCAGACTGCGGTCATTTACTTCACCAATCACTGCACCCGATGCTGTCCACATTCGACGTGGTCCATCCTTGCCACTAGCAGGCAGTAGGGAAAAAGCGAAAGCGAGAGATCATACCTGTGTATCCTCATCTCATTGAAATAGTCCTGACGTGTCTGTGCTATCCAGGACTCTCTAAATGCGGTGACTTCGATAGTTGCCGCCTGACTGGGTAACGCGATGTGCCCCCTAAATGGGCCGCATAGTAGATGCGCTGAACCAAACACCGGGGCCAGATCAGGACCCGGCAGGCGTTATTCGGGTTGTGCGCCGATAACAAATGCGGAACATTGGAAGGGGGCGTGGTGCCTCACAGAGGGGCAGCTTCGACCGTGCCAGCCACCTGCACCCGATCCCGCCTTTAGTCTTAATAACTACGTTCTGCAACTGAGCTCAGGTAGGTGAGGTGAGAGAGGGTGTGGTAGATGCAGCGCAAGTCTACTATCATTGTCAGCTACTCCGCGTGCAAGTAACCGTATCTGCATCAATCTGCTGTTGAGCATACAGTGGACATTATCGAAAGCGATGATCGGACTCTCGGGCAACGTGACCCTGCGAATCGGTAGGCAAGCGCCCCCCACCGAGGGCTCCGAGTTAGCCAAATTTACGTGACGTCTGTTTTGCTCCATTAAAGACAGCTAGGATGAGCCTGAATGTTGTGGTTAATCGAGTTAACTATAGTCCGTCTGACCCTGCCACACACGGCCACTGCAACACTAGCACACGATAGACCTCACATCTTAAAAAGATGTCAGTGCCACGGGGGCCATTACCATCTGTCCCTTAATCCCTAGGTGAGCGCGAATCAAAGCAGAAGACAAGAGAGACTGGAATGTATACTTCTAGCTTATTAGTCCTGCCATCAGCCCTTTATGTCAAAACCGAGACGTTGAGGCTCGAACCCACGACCCGTTGTTTAGAAGTCCAATGCTCTAACCACGGGGCCCCATTCTCCGGTTGATTTCGATCGGAAAGCTTGCTGTATTCAGGCGCATTAATTAGTTTTATCGTGGGGGTAGTAACGCTGAGTTGTCCTGTACCCCTCCGTACCACAACCTTATTCACATTGCTTTGCACTGGTGACCTGTTCTGGCATGTCAGCTGACTGGTGGCGGTCACTGTGGTTCATGTTGCATAAGCCACCGTTTAGCTTGTGCCAAACGAAAGGACAGTGCGTGCTAAGACTTCGCACAGATTAATTTTGCTTTTTCCACAAACGCCCTATTTAACCCAATCTCTATTTTTTTCTGCTCGATCAGGAATCAAATCTGAGACAAACGAAAATTCCACCGAATAACTTTGCCATTCTTATACCTCAAATCAGTTCATAAGTGAAGTTCAGCTGAAAACTGTCGAACTTGTGACAAAAGAGGATTTAGAGGCCAATCTCTAGTCGAAGAATTTGACCTAGGCTCAGCGATCCTGTGCCCCCATCATAACTTGCGTACATTTATGAGCTAATATTTCAGAAGACTAGTTTGGCGAGCGTACGTATACTTTCGCTAAATTCTCTCCAGACTAATAAATCTATATGGGAGGAGGTAAAATTCAAACAAGCGATCGATAATGTTCGTCTTTTCTTGCAAACGAGTCGTGGGGATCGGGGGAAGTGGTCGATAAGAGAAGGATGGTTACGTGGGGGAGCGTGGTGGAGCCAGTCTAGGGGAGGGTTACCAGAGCGCGGATGAATTCATGTCGCTAAGTGACTGCGGGCCACGCTTGCATGAAATTATTTTGCGCACCCAAGGCCGGCTTTATCAACCTGATAGCGGTCGCTTCTGCTGTTGCTAGCAGGCGCTAACCCAGGGACTTTGGATAATTCGGTGATACTTTGTAGCTCACGCAGAAAGCGTCGTTGGGGTCCACCGGATGTCCTGAATAAACCACGTGCGTCACAATATAGCTGTTTATGCTCCTGAATTCGACTTTTCTCAGCCATGATGGGTGGTGTTCCTTTAGCTTCCTTGTAGATACCAATAGTGATCTGGCGTAAGCCTACCGCTTTTGAAAGGCAAAACGGCCAAACTTTATTAAAAGGAAGCCCTATGATTTATAGTAAGCTGCTTAAATAAATTACTGCTGTGCTTAAATTCAACTCGCTGACTCTCTTACATGAACTCAGGTTATTTCTCAAGGGAATTGTTTCCGCCACCCGGGTAAACAACTTGGCAAGAGAAATGTGTTATTAGCAGAACGGGGGTGAAAGAACAGCACGATAGATAGCTAGATAGATAGATACACATTTAACTTGCTCAAGGTTATATACAACCTGCGTAGTGTTGTATCGGTTGCATTTTGTGGTGTCACCGTCGGATTACGCCCTTTGGAATCCCCAAGGAAGAGCACAATGAGAAAAACATGACTTTGGAATGCACCCAGAGGAGAGTTTTTGTGTACAAAACCCGGAGTTCCTTTCTCTGGTGGCTGTTGAGCCGCTGGCAGATCTCCAGCGCACTGAATGTCCCTGACCGGCAATCGGGAGCGGGCTGGCGGTGTACTCGCAGTCCGTGTTGCAATGCATTGTGTGATAGATGACAGTGGCTTATGAGGGATTGTCAAGCGCGTTCGCTTGTGTCACGATGGGGTGCGTTGGGATAACGTCACCTGCCGTGGCGAACCTAAGTGGCTCTTAAGGAACTGTGACCAGTTGGCACGTGCGTAGGCTCACGTGCGTTTGTGTCGTCTACAGAGGTTTAGGTCATCGCGTGTGAACAGTTATCGCCTGGTCACAACCACAGCGAAGGCATATGATCTTGTAGGCGGTCCGCATTGACAAATGAATCATTATGGCAGCCTGCACGGGCACGACGCCTAAGGAGAGTTTACAAGGTTGCTGGCATTTGGTCAGGCTAGACTCCTAACACATACTCTGCAATATTAATGGGCAGAATTATTTGGATTTGTTGCGTGGTCAAGGAAAATATATGCTATCAGACATAAACGCCTACGCGCTGCATCACCACCGTCATCCGCAGCCACTTTTTCCCCTCCTTACTTCAGCATTTCCAAAACAAGTACCATCTGCAAAACAACAATCATCGTGCGTTCTTTTTATTTTTTTCCACAATTCAACCCCGGTTATGACTTCACTTGCGCTTCACAAAATCCTGGTGTACTTTTACTGCTGGTAGTCCAAAGCCAATTTGTAAGTGGTGTTATCAAGTCAGCATGCGTCAGGTGGCATTTAACATCACCGTTTCTGAAGCTGCATGTGGCGGTGTTTGGTTTGTCATCTATGCGCTGTTGTACGCTGGATCTTCCGAGACGTCCAGGCTAAAGGGGTCTCATTCGTTTCCCCGACGCTGGCTGACACGTCCCATATAAAGTCGTCACACTTCCGATGAGACCATTGCTGAAAATATGTCCGGACTGTAATAGGTTCAAGTACTTGAGCCAACCGTGGTATAATAAATGAATTATAATCCGGGTGTTTCAAAAATGAACATTATTGTAGGCTTTATGAAAATAGTGAACGAGAAAGTGCGCGTTCTAGGTGTCTGTATGGGTAAAGGAGAACGTTGGTCGGGCACCGGAACAGTTGGTCTATTGTCCTGAACTTTCGAATTTGTAGAGGAGTTCATCGTCAGAAGCAACGATAACACCAAAAAGGGGAAGTTATAGGGGGTCTAAATCAACCCACTGTGAGTGATGCACGTTTGGAAGTCCGTGCTCAGGCCGTCAGGGTCCAACTCAATGGCGTGCGCACACAGCCCTGACGAGACATGCCCCCTGCAAGTGACCGGTTCGCTCACACGCAATGCACTCGATGACGCCGCGCAGGTTTAGCCGGGCGCCAGTTGCTTGAGTCATATAGCCACTGAAGTTCCCCTTTACTTGTGACCACGCCCTAATTGGTCCAGCCTTGTACTTAAGCGTTCGCTTGCTTTAAAGTATGCTGTACTAGGTTTCTGGAAGTTTTCTGCTTTCTGTGGACTTCTTGTCGTGTTCTTCCTAGGGGGCTTACACAAGGCGTAGTTAGACGGTAATAACTCAGCTTTGGCTACCGCTGCAACACAGGGGTCTGTACGCAAGTGCCCAATCAATATATCGATCAATTAAATTCCCATCCGTGGACCAAGCTCCAATAAATTCTCGAATCGTACTGCTTATGGCGTGGGCGAATATCTTTACAGTTGCGAAATACAATTTATGGCCCGTTCTATAGGGACGTGCAGCAACTTGCGATAGTTTGTAGCCTCATCGTACAGCCAGTTTATGTTCGTATATGCACGATTTGAGCATGTGTTCGGTTTGACCTGTGCAATTACGAGGACAGCTTAGAGGTAGGATGCGATAGACTATCCGAGATTGCTCATCGGGATTAAGCCCGTTTTTAATTTTCTTCACTGCTGGGCATGGTAGCTTTGGGTCAGTGTACAATTCCAACACCTAGTCCCGCAGCGATGTGCTCAGTTGCTTTCTGGTGTTGTCAGTAACATTGGGCCTCCCCTTGGTTTCGCTAGGTTTATTCAGACGATGGCAGAGAGGAGAAGAGCGTTCAGTGCTCTTTGTGGCATTGGTAGACTTGGACTTTGAGATGGGTCGACTGTTACGTCCAAACCAATGTTCTGACGTCTTTATCTCATCCGTTGCCATAGCTTCTCGGGAAGGCCCTAGGTAAGTGGAACGGTGTTGAGATTGCATCCGAACGCCGGCGTACTGATCTTGACTGCGCCGATAATGTCGCCTTACTAGCTTCATTTTTCGTGATCTATAGTCTACGGCGTCACGGGTGAATCAGGTCGTTAAATCGGTTGGTTTGTTCATAAACGCTGGGAAAAACAAAGTTTTTTTCGTGCGGTATCCGTGCTCAAGAAAAAGCACCTCTCGGCATTAGTAGCTGTCAATTTAAAGAGGTAGACAGTTTAAAATACCTCGAAGCGGGGTTTCTGTCGAAATGGGAGAGGAAGACTAATATTGTCTCCCGAATCTATGCAGCTCGTCGAGTTTCTCAAGCTTTAGAAAGTGCCTATAGGTCAGCCGCGATATTTCCACCGCACCGAAGTTTCGGGTCACAACTAAAAACTCGGCTGGACTCAGTCCTTAAGGACATAGAATTGGTCGCTGGACCTCTGGTATTCGGCCTTCGGCGTTAGCAAACAGAATGGATTGCACTGTCCGGGTCTGCTGCCACGCATCGTTCTGCGCGGTGAAGTATTATCCGGGACATAATCGAGGCCGGCCAGATCAATCATGATCCCAGCCCTAACGAGTACAAATACATGTAGCCACTGAAAAACAATAGATCTGGGGAAGAAATGGGAGGCAGATCTTGCACCTTTCCACGGTCCTCGCACTCGTCTGGTCAGTATTCCCCTACACTGTCGATTTCAGCCTGCCTGTGAAGAGGAAAAGAAACTTGAAGTCATTGATCATGCAGACTAAAAGTTCCGAGTTGGAAGGCTGCCAACTGGTAGGGTAACTTAGTTCTTGTGTGCATCTTTCACGAACCAATTCACGTGTGGCGGCGTAGACAGACTGTTTGACTCTGCGTCTTTCAATCGTCCTGGCCCAATATTTTCACCGGGCCAAGGAGGGTGTGAGGGAGAGGAGAGTGTGCAGATACTTCGCAAGTCGACTGTCACGGTAAAAGTCACACGCAGGTCACACAGTCCCGCTTACACTGTGTGCTACTAGGAGGCGACATTTGGGTTGCCGCACAGTGGTTTTCATCAACAAAACCTTTGGTTAATGCATGTCACATCAAATAGGTTAGCATACTGTCAGTGCCGAGCTCGTGGGCCATCTGTCTTGATACGATTGATTTTACTTTTTTTTGTTGCTATGTCAGGAGTCTTGTCGGCTAGGTAGTACGATTTAGGTGTTTTCAGCCGAAACCTCTGAACCTAATTAACGCCGAAGTGGTTGGTGAGTACTAGAGTACCCGAATGCTCGATGTTGTCTTGCCTTACTGAGACGTGCTTGCTCCTCGTGCGTCTTAGGTAAAATAAGTGTTCAGATGACTCGCCAGCATTTGTATTCCGATTAAATAATTTTATGCAAGGTGTGTGCGTGTAGGAAACCTGTCATGCCTTTTGTTCGCTGTCAGCTTGGCTCTTGTCATTAATAAGCCAGCCAGGGCTTGTGTTGTGTCCACTTCCAGCAATGATGAACTAGCGCAACCACAGAACTCTGTTTGTTGACTTGCTTGCCTGTTCTCTCATTGGCACTTGTCGTTGTCACCATTACTCTGTGGATAAGTGTCCTGCCGTCTTCAAAAGCGCCTTTCTGGTTTGAAGGCGCGTGAAGTCTCGTCACAGAGATTTATTAATGCAGCACTCCATGTCACTGCCAACGTGTACTTTCCCACCTGCAAGTTAAGGCTCCATGCTTAAGAACGCTACTTCGTCCATCCTCTCGAGATCAACGGTGTCCTCGAAGTCGCAACACGCTCATTGCGTGGTGAAGGAATGTATCGGGCATAATTCAGCCGTCTTTTTCCAGTGTCGTATGAGCAAGCTGTTGAACTTGCTGATAATAAAGTACCTTGTACATTCTCATTTACCCGACTGCTTTGTATTTTTTATGGAATTATTTGCCCTACAGGTATTAACTTAAACGGCAGACACGTGTTTCACCGATTTTCTGCCGCTGTTTAATAAAGCCAGGGGGAGCCGGCTCATCATTTGGCCCCCAAGCTTTCCGGTAGATACACCTGTTTGCAAGTTTCATTTTTTAAAATTTCCTTAGAAGTCATTATTTACACGCAAATGGAAGCAGAACAAGAGCGGCTCAGTTTCAAAGGACCTTGAGTATAGTGAATTACACCAAGTTCAATCATGAATTTGTAAGAAAATTTAAAAAAAACAGAAACCTCGTTTTTTCCTCCTGATACCTGACATCTATTTGCCCCCCCGCCCAAGTAGATAGCTTCCTCATTATCTTGGATGCCTTCGATCGCATCAGCGACCTCACCTCCTCGTATCTGTTTGGCGGTCTCATTGTGGGATGCCTCTACTGGTCTGCAGTCACCTACGGCGCGGTCACCGTCATGCAGATCTATGGGCACGGCTCTGGCCTCAACGCCATGGAGCGCACCAACCCCGTCATTCTCCTTCTTGGCCTTCCTGCCATTCCCGTTGTGCTGATTCTCAGCAAGTTCATTGGCTGGCAGGACTTCCTGCTGCGCCTGTGGCGGAAACATCTGCGCAAAATAGCGCCATTTCGATATTTAGTTCCTGCAGGTGAGTCTGACCGGCGCCGTGTGTGGATGTTTTAGTTGCACCAATTGCCCCACCCCCTGCGGGTCGTGGTAGGCTTTTTTAGCCCCCTAACCATTTCGATAGTTGGTTAGATTGGTGTAACGTCTACCGCGCACCCCTTTCATGATAGGATGATGTCAGGATGACCAAGGTGACACGGTTTTCAACTTAAACAAGCGCAAGCCATTGGTGCTGCACACGCTTCGTGAGGAAAGGTGACAGTTGGCAGGTTGGCAGATTTGAATAATTCGTCTGGTCGACTTGTTTAAAACCCTAGGTAGAAAAAGCGGTGCGTCTTACTTAACTTTTAAATTTTCAGAAGGCTAAAATGTCTACGGAACCGCTAGCCCTAGGCAGCCGTAAATTACTTCTAGTCCTAAAACCAACCCCGGCTTCAGAAGTTTAACCGTAATACGCAGAGTAACCCAAGGTCGACTGGTCTGATTATATCAGCCGTATTTCATGCCTACCTCTAAACATAAGTAGCAAAGTTAATAATACGAAGAACCTGCTTTAACTTATTACCTGACCTTTTTAAACGGTTTCCCTTATCCTCACCCACGTGCTTTTCACTGTTTACTCAGATATACCATGGTGGCGGCTCGAAGAAGCCAGTGAACCGCACTCCAGCTTCGAACTCGGAGCCATCCCCAGGATCCTCTGCAGTGCTCTCCTCTTACCAACCTTTTCGGTCTTTTGTGGTCGAGTCTTCTTCCCCCAGATTCAGTCAGATCTCCTTCGAACGCTGTCTGTGCGTAGTTTTTTTCTTATGCTTGTTTGCCACACAGGTAGTCGAATAGTGAACTTTAATATATGATTGTGTGGAACCTACAAAGACAAAGAAGACCGGAGTGGCTATTTCTGGCTTATTAGCCATCATCAGCTAGTGATACCCAATCCAATTGTGGATTACCGGAGATTCGAACCTGCGACCGTTTAGTCATGTAGTGTAATATTACCATTGCACTATGGGTTCTTTTTTTTGTCGGTTGCTATCAGGAATATGATGATAGCAGGTCATGACAGAAATTCGTTTCAAAGGGGACATCCTAGTGTGGCGAAAATATCTTGGGATAAGGCTGTAAGATAATCCATCTCAACAATCAACACGAACTTTCAAAACCTTGCTTTACCTATTACAGAGATTTTAACAAACATACTTCTCCCTGAATTCCAATAGATCGTTTGTTTGCATTCAAGCTGGCTCAGTGAATGTGTTGCATTCTGTTATTTCGCAAGTGCCCCACTTTTTTACCATTTATATTTCATTATTATTTTTTACGCATTTTTCATACTTGTGTCGTTTCAATGGAGTTTTTAAAGGTTCTTGTCATTTGCTGTGCAGATGCTGGCTGATCCTGACAATACTTTTTGCCCAATTTATTCGAACTGAAAACGCATTCAAGAATTTCGGTTGAAGTAAAGAATCTACTGTGTGCGCGTTTAAATCCGTATGTTGGGCAAACCGACGAAAATTTCGGCGTTTGTCTCTAATCTGGAGGCTTTGCGACGCCCCATGGTACCGGCAAGTACCAAGTCATCTTATGCTTTCGTTGCGCGGCCCAAAGACCTGACGCAGCACTGGTGACTTGATTTTGTACTTTTTATGGTGAGGTGGACAGCCGCGGCATCTACCTTATCCGCCTCTAGTCCACTTTGCCTTAATGACCCGACAATGATGTCAAGGCGACCTGCGGTGGATGTGAATGCTCGTTTACGCGTACCACACACTACCTGCTCCTCAGTCGGGGTGTTCTTACATGAAATGAAGTTGACCCGGGTCTTATATGCCATAAATGCTGCAAAGAGTGACCACTGCAGCCCTACTGTCTATCGTGCGAAGGATCCATTTGCCCCATCAGTTGGCAGCTTGTAATGCCATAGTCGTAATGGTTTTACAAAATGATGAATACTACAACCATCCAGTAAGACCTATCCTTCAATGCAGTCTTCGAGGCGGAATTGCTGTGCCAAACGTACTGAAAACCGCCGCCTCTACCAAGTTGTCCTAGCTAACTAGTGGCCAACAAGCCGATGTTTTAACCATGTTAGGGCCCAGCTTAGCTCAAAGTGCATACCGCCTTAACGAGGCGTTCCCACGCAAGACCACCGGTCCACCCACGCAGAGTGCATGTGACATGCATAGTGCGGCCGGCACAGGACTCCAACGCAAGCCAGACAACCGGTCCGCCCACACACACAAAATGCATTGTGTGACGCAGCTGCGCCCAGCTTCAGCTAGGCGGTAGACTAACATGCCAACTCTCATGACTCACCCAGCCAATGAAGTCATGCCTTTCTTGTGACCACCATCTAATTGGCCCGACCTTGTACATACGCGTTCGCTTGCTTTAAATTATGCTGTACCTGGTTTCTCGAAGACTACTACTTTAGTCCACTTCTTGTCGTTTTCTTCCTTTGGGGGTTCACACGAGGTGTAACGCAGACAGTGATATCACAGTCTTGGCCACCGTTACAAAAAACCGGATTTAGACTACTGAATGGCTGTGGTCTGCGCGTCCTACGTAATCTTACCGAAGTGGCAACCTTCAAGTCATCCATCTTAGACTATTCGTTTACTCGAATCCAACTTCAGTTCCCAGCTCTAGCAGAAAAAATAGCATTCACTGTATGTTTTAAAATATCCGAATATTTGTATGCGATTGCATTACAAAAGCCGATTGCTTGCTAAAATTTCTTGTGCCAGGTACTTATTGCGATGACTACTCTTTTTAATTCCAGGGAGGTCTACTTTATATGGGCGTGACGGGACTGCTGGGTCTTTACCATCGTGAAATAAAGTTCCTACGCTCCTGCCGCAGAAAGATACTGAATTACGTGCCAGAATGACCGCAGCAGCCTGCAGGCTTCGTGGTGGTCTTTTTGTCTGCCTTTCGACCCAAGCTGCGCACACATTGTTGCCGAATTCCGTGCCAGTGGGCCTACGCCTTCCAAGAATGAACGTGCTGACATGTCTCTTACGACCCCCTCCCCCCTAAACCAACTGACTTTTACAAATTGTCTCCCCAATTGCCTTCTCTACCCTCTTTCTACCAGATAATCTAGATTTGAGTGGGTGTGTTTACTTTTATTGGTAGGGGACAGCACCAGCCAATCTACTTTACTACCAAGTTTTGTCTTCTGTTATGGTTTGTGAAATGACCTACTCAAGGGCGCGGGGTTAGATCCTTTGCACTGTGTGATTCATTCGAATGTGCTGCTGCTCGTGGTTCAAGCAAAGTGCGGCTCACACAACTATCACCAGGACTTCAGCCTAATCAAATTTAATGTGTGGTCGGGTTTTGTCGAATAAGCCGCAACTTTGGAATTGGCGTCATTTATTCGTACTGCTGCCAAGTGTTCGACAATTCGTGTCTTGATAAATCCCTCAGTTTTCCCTATGTAGTTGGTTTTATGCAGCTGCCCCAGATCCTATAAGCAACTCCAGGTATTTCTTGCCGTGCCAGTGCGTCTTTTAATTTCATTATCTGACGCCCAATGAGTGCCTCCGATTTGTGTGAGATTACAATTCTATGTGGTGCCAGAAGCGGTTAGCAAAATTGTGTGGGTAATAATTTTCTGTATACACCCCTTGAAAATATTGTTGTTCATCAATTTTTCTTCCGGTTCACTGCATTACGACTCAACACGCCGACAAAGCCTCCTTACGCTGATTGTTTTCTTCTCTTCATGTTCTCTGAACGTGATCACCTGATCCCGTTCGATGACGACGAAGGTATCATCCACATATCGCGCCTACAATGTTGGTCTATGATTTCGGAAGACCATCGCGTCTACCCGTGTTATAAGCGAATCGGTTACGAGTCCGGAAATTGGTGAACCCATTGGTGTTTCCTTTACCTGCTCGTAAATGTTTTCGCCAAACGTGAAATACGTTCTGAGACAGAACCTCAGGAGCCGTAGGATTTAGGTGTCCGAAGCGGTTCTTATCGTATTTGCCCCATAGGGGTAGTTCAACGGTCTCGACTATCAGGTCCTGTAGGACAGAACTTAAAGGGGTCGAGTGTAATGTCTTTACTAATTCATGCCGAAGATGGGGTGAGGTATTGGTTTCAGACGGTTTACGGGTTTGTGGGGAGAGCTTTTGCGATTAAGGTGTCTTTGAAGAGGAGTGGGCATATTTAGGTAAGGCATGGATGGTTGGGGACGTCTAAATGCGCGGTCGTGCAAGCATGCCGGATAGACTTCAACGTCATTACATCTAGAAGCACTCGCTGGGATTGGCGAATAACCTTGAAGCTGCGCGGATTATAACCACACTCGGGCATCGTATGGATAGCTATAAGCTACGGGCCCGTCGTTATTGGAGGAACAGGACCGAAATATTATGAAACATCAACGCCTACTTCTGGTACCGTTAGGTTTGGAATAAACTTTTAACCCCGGCTCGGTCAAAATTCACAGTTGTCTGCCTTTTATCACTTTCATGATTATTTCAAATACATCCCTTAATTCTAATCCTAAAGATAGCCTTCATGGTAATTATCAAGATAAATATAAGATTATATAAGGCTCTGTGGACCGCGTTATTGCCTAGACACTCATTTAATTTTCATGGCTGCTTTGAAAATCACTCTCGAAAGTTAAGGTTATGCTCTATCCGAATGGGCAGCCCTCCATGGAGTCTTCTTTGCTGAACGTCATTCTCTCTCGGAGAACGGCTATTCGATGCGCAAGCGGAGTTTCGTTCATTTTTCAGTCATTTGCGGGCATGCGATGAGCAGTATGACAGGTGCTGCAGGACAGTGCCATACAGACTCACCCTCATCCTTACGCTAATCGTTCTCATCTGACAAGTTTTGTCAAGTCGGCCCAATGAAAGACTGGAAGCAGACGTTGAACATAAGCAAGGCCGGCCTTCTGCGAATTAAAAGCGATTCGTATTTTTCCCAGTTTCTCTTACAAACGGTGTATAAACCTCTAATCTGTCAATTAGCACCACTTATCCACAGCTTTATTCGCCGTGTTAATACGTTGACGCCTCTCTTAATCTGGGCACTTTATACCAATAAATCGTACCACTTGTGTTGCCGCTGTCAGGCTTAACAACCCCTGGGCCAGGCACCAACCTAAGTCGCACCAGGATTTGGGACCGACTGCCTAGAAGGAACCATTACCCTGGCTCTTTTATTTGTTGCGATACATACAAACTAATTATCGCTAATCGTTAGGCGTCCGTCTGCTTAAGCAGCTGACTCGATCCCACTCTCTGGTCGTCCTGAGGCTGTCTTGTTACCGAGATGGACGAGGAGTGAGGGGCGGAGAATGTGGTCAATACTACGTAAGTCTACCTCACTATAAAACCATTAGTCCCGTGACAAAACTGTTATCGGCACAAATTCAACCTACTAAAAAAGTAAGTAACTGGTTATTATCAATGAATTCCTCCCACACCCAAACAGCGTCTTACCCAGAAGTGGTTAGCTTTTCAAACTTTCTGAAAACTGCTTTGTCTTCCGCGTAGAGAGGATTCCGTGTCAGCAGCTCGCGCGCACACGATTCGTGCACACATATTTTTATCCGCTTATTCTTTCAGAGCGCTCACCGCGGCCCACAAGGCCGCTGTATTTTTCAGCTCACTGTTGGCGTATGCCTCCATACATCCAACCTACACGTCCTCAGCCTGCCATGGATCATTTCTCTTGTTCCTTCGGCTATGCTACCAGTCGTTTATAGCCGGGGGTTCGGCGGATCCGTCACCAATGACCGCCGTTTCTTACTGCCGAGGTCGTTTTCTACTGTATGGCCCGACGACTTTGGCGTCATATTCAGACGTCCAAGCAGACAAGTTACCCACAGGGCCTCATACCCTTCATTATCTTAACCAATAGGTGTTATTCTGACATTTCCGTTGGTTTGTCGTCGTTTTTTGTTCCGTTCCACAACCATTTCACCAACATTTTAGTGTAGTAATGGAGTCGACACAGCGCACAACGGAGTCGAACTTGAAGGGCGTTGGGCAGTTGGAGAGTCCAATTGGCCGAGAACCGGACACGCACTGCTGCGCACATACAAGTATTCGCAGCAGTCTCGGCTGTGCATATGCGCCTAGAGTAGGTCCGCTAGAAGTTCCATGCTAGGTATGCCATGGTCATGATGCAATGCAACTCTGCACGCCGTAACTGAAGGCGAAGTTCATGCTCTTGCTCCGATGGCAAGGCAATATTTCAATTTATTTGGTGAGGCTATAACTTCGAAAACCCTAATTTGTGCATGTCGGTGCGTCGTATTTCTTTTGACAAGTACGCCCAATAATCTTCACTCTTAAAGAGGTATTAACAAATTGGCAGTAGTATTAATTTTTACGAATAACTGTTGTCTGGAGTTTTTATGGTAGAAGTTCGGGTTCAAACTGTCGAGGGACAACAGGAGACACATAATTATTCATATACAAACGATTGAAAGGTAATTTTGACGCCATGGCATCTAAAGCTAAATAGCTCCTTCTCAATTTTCGCATGTGACCTAGTCCCCATTGAATACACCAGACTGCAATAAGGGCGGCTCGGTTTCTTAGTGCGTGAATTTTCATGACGAAAAAATAACCCCAGAGCTGCATTTTAAGTAAACCTATTGCGGGCTGTATATAACTTGTTTAAGCTCATGTATCACTGACCAAATCGTGGCCACGTTTAACAGGACTTATGAGACCACTTGAATAGAAATGCATGCAGATAGCGGTCGTGATTAGTCGTACCCGTGACTAATTGTTTTTCATAGAATGTGAGGACTAGGCGTATGACAGCGTATATTGGTACATCGGATGCATAATTTGTCACGGCTTTCCATAGAGTGGATGTGATGGAACCTTGTCCCTGATTATACTACTAATCTAAAAGGATAAACATGCCTTCCTAGCATTGTAATGATATAAATTGTTCCAAATTACTAAAGAAACGTAAGTAGTAAGACAAGATTAACAACAGGCTGATTTGGCAAATGATGATTAGCAGATTAAAGGTTTGATCATGAAAAATTAAGTTATTTTATTACTCAATTTTATGAACTCAATGAAAGGAAAGTTACAAGATGCACCCAGAGAATAGGTCGCTAGCTAACAAGAACAAGTGTTTTCTTTCAGCGTTTCCGGTTCACCCTCCAGCCCATTGTCAGAGTCTTCGTCGAACGCTCAGTGGAAGGAAAATTCACGCGATGCAACTGCTATACCATCAACCACCTATCAGAGATTGCAGCATCATTTTCATCGCACATGCTCATACTGAGTATCGTACCTACATGGAATTTTGTGTCAGAATTGTCAAAAATCGCTATTTCATCACACATAGCAGTATTTGTTGCGGTCATTGGTGAGACACTTGGTCAATTAATACTTGTTGTCCGGGCCAAAAGCAAAAAGCGGACGCTTATCATTGAAACCTGAATTTTAAATGCCCCGGCAGGAAAAGTTTGAAGCCAGTTAGGGGGATGTGGGACAGTTGCCGGCGAAGGACGTGCTTGACTGAACACCTATCAGTAGAAAGGGAAAAATTATCTTAATTTTCAGATCATAGTTTGCTTGGCGAGACTCTGCAATGCGGCAGAAATAATAGTAAAACGTGAAAGCCGTGAGATCAGAAACCTTCTTTAAGCAATGGTAGTCGGTATGCAGTATGTCAGGAAAAATAGTGACGGTGCAGAGATATGGCAGAGTTTGGATTGGAAGAAACATATATTTGATGGTAATATATACTCATGGGCCTAAGATGACTTTCTAAGACATGGTAATTTACGATTATCTAGAAAACAGTCAACAAAGGATAGTACATTTTATCTAACAACAGATGTTTGAAGACTTCCCCTTTAAACGTTTAAAAACGTGGTTAAACAAGTTATATCTAAATTGGAGCGATCATAATGACCTTAAATGGTGTTAATATGCTTCTGATAACAGGATCCAGAATATGTGGAACTTCAGTTTTTTAATTTTCTTCGAAAATAATCTCTACAAATAGAAGAGAATATGCGATTTCCAGGAAACAGTTCAGAAGAAGAGG
Organism: Ligula intestinalis; assembly: GCA_036362985.1. Taxonomy (NCBI): domain Eukaryota; kingdom Metazoa; phylum Platyhelminthes; class Cestoda; order Diphyllobothriidea; family Diphyllobothriidae; genus Ligula; species Ligula intestinalis. Next base: position 73,334,476 of record JAYGXS010000002.1, on the reverse strand, counting down.
ATGCGATCACTGGAACAAGAGTTTTATTGTCCTGACGGTTTGGATTCCCGTCTCAGGCAAATAAAACTCTTGTTCCAGTGATCGCATCCTCTTGTTCTTACCTAATCTCTGTTCTCAGTATAGGTCAGTAGATTAAAGGTCTTTAACCATAAACCGAAATCCTATGTATATATTTGGGCCAAATTCTATCAGCACCTGTGGAAGAACCGCGTAATATATATGTACATGCTGCCAACGGGCAGACAGTTGTGGTTTAAAGATGGTTCACAACTGAAACTGGTACGGTTTAAAATAATGTCACGAAAATAGCCTAGCAAAAACTATGATGGGTAGGGCTTCCTTTCCTCAGTTTCGGAAAGGCATATGCAGGACATCTGATTACTCAGGACTGGATATAAGGATATAACACTGCTACAATGGACCCACTTAAACTTATCGGTACTCTTTTATCTGCAAACGACCCTCTCGTTTTCGAATCCTCATCCAGTGTTGTGCTTATGTTTATCAAAAACGTTTTTTCCTATGTGGGATGACTGCTATTCCTTTAAGTTTAACGATGACACCCATTTAGACATCTAAGAAAAAAGTTTGACGAATGTACGTTTTCGCCTTATCGATAAGTAACCCGATTTTGTACACGCAGTAGGCTTTTATACAGGAACTAAGGCTCCCTTTACCGAGAAATGATTCAGCGTGCGTCTTAGCAATCCGATCACCTCGCGTTGAAGCGATGACGCAAGGACATAAATTAATTGTCGGATCCCTTCCTCCTCTTTGAGCCCTTGAGCCCTGAACACCCTCTCCCCTTATCTCTTGATGATTCACTTTTTGTCATTAAAACCTTCCCTTATGCTATTGTACTTGCCTAAAGATTTAAACTTGATAAAGTAAATTCGCCAAACTTGGTTTCTTGAACGCGTTATCTGTTTCTTATTTCCGCAGACAAAAAGTGCAGCTGACCCAACAAGTGCTTTGGTTCGCATTTAGTGTACACTTGCAATTAAACGCTTTTACCATAAAGAGTAGATGGCAATCAGTTCTATTACAGTACTTTGGCTTTCAAGACGATTAAATGAAGCCAGTTTAGTTTCCGCACATCAGGACATTTGGGGTACGTACGTACATCCACTGATATTCGATTATTGCTTCAAACAATCAGAGTTTCATGGAGTCCTCCCATACAGCTTTGCAGCATGGTGTGCTCGTGTGAACAAACATTTGTAAATTAAATGCGGTTTTAGTTATCGTGCAATTTCAAAGTTGGGTTTATTTGCGGTTTCAATGTTTGCAAGCACATATTGCCAATTCCCAGATAATCTCAACAGGGCAGCCTCATTAAATGACTTTAGAGGGAAGATAGTCGTGGTTTCAACTGTTTCTCAGGTTCTCAGCGAAAAATTTCCAGGTCTCTCTGTCCGTCATGCAAACCAATTGAAGAACCTCTTGGTTTTGCGGACATAATCCTGGCAGTGGGAAGTATTGTACCCTATGAGAGCAAACGCTTCTACGATGTCCATTGTTATGCCGTGAGACAACGAGTTCTATCCAGCCGGAATTGCTGCCCATTTAAGTGTCAAGCTGTCACCAAACAGATTTCTACCATACGAGCTGAATCCGTTGAGGAAGTCCGGTTTTTTTGACCATATGACAAAACCAATCACAGGCGGGTCTATACTTACGCTAATGCGGCTGATTCGGAAGGATATTGGAAAGCAGCTGCATGCAAATTGACAGTTGTGTCCAAGGTCATATTAATAAGGCTACGGTCAGCATATATTTACGTCACTAGCCATGACTACAGATGGAATATGACGCCCCATCGCCTCCCATAATGTGGACGGACTGTTCTGTCGAGTGACCCGGTTTGGGGCCTTGTGACGCGCCCAAAGTCGACAGTATCAAAGCATGTAGCAACGTGTAATGGGCGATCCACGTATGATTTAACGTCAGATATGTATAGAGCACTTCTGTCGCTTACTGTGAGTGATTGATTTCGATATTTCACACGCCAGACCAAAACTGCGTCCCCTTTTAAGTGAACGTAGCACCTTTCTATAACGTGCTACTGGGAAATTGCATTTTGGCCTATAGAGGAGTGATAGCTGATAACCGAAACCTGGAAAGCCCGAATAAGTAGGACAAGCCTTTCTCAGGCCGGAAGAGCTCTAGAAGATCAGAGGGTGGAGGCAGCAGCCCTCCATCACACGAAAAGCCAGCCATTTATTTTTTGACTTTTCCGCATGACGTGTGCGAATGACGCCTGACCCACGCCTAGCCGTAGCCAATCACTGAAGGGAAAATTGTCGGTCGATGTTACAGTGCCAAAAAGCCGATTGATGTTTCGCACTAGGCACAAGCTAGTAAGGCGTTGGAAACTGTCGTCATAACGAACAGACAATCATACACGATTCCAAATGCTTGTAATAGATATTGCAGCTGCCCCCGGCACCACATATGTTAAGACGTAATACATGGGGGTCTGCATTAGCTCCTTTCAGTTTCCTAACCGTAGTAATTAGCGGCCAAATATTGTCCCCCATCGAATGAGTTGATGCTGTATGCTCTCTTTGTACAAACATGCTAAGTTGGCTGTTACAAGCCTGCTTAAACACCTGTGTACTGAGTCAAGTAGCATTTCAGCTGCGACCTGCGTCAACAGAGGACAGTGGTAAGATGTTTTTGCACGTCAAAACTTAGAAGGTGACAAGTAAATTTTGTTTGATTGTAATAGGTAACTCAAAAGGTGGCTAAGTTTATTTTACATAACCGATAGCTAGGAATAATTAGCAGGTATAACGATCATCTAGGTCGCAGATGCTGTGAGGCTTGGAAGAAAATTATTTGCCAAGATCCTGGGGTCTCCAATTCGCGGGAACCGATCTACATCATGGAATTAGCAAACATTCATGATATATATTTTACTTCTGAAGCGGGCTCACAGCTATCGATCAAAAGGTAACCTTAAAAACGAATGGCCAGCCTTTCAGTTTTATTTAAAGAAATATTGGATTTCTCATAACTCTACCTTATTTGTAAAAAAGTCCAGAAATTATTATTTCCTAAATTGACTCTGACAACATAATAAATCATATTACCAGTCAAAGAAATCGCTTAGTCCCGTTTCAAATTTAAATTTGCCGCAGAGGAACCGTACAAAATTTGAAATGTTACTCTGCAGTTACCGCAATGCCTTTACTTTTTCTTACTTTCCAACGTATTAGTCAATATTACTTACCACTAACTTCATCTCACCATGCATTAAAAGTAGAGTAATATTTACTGATACTCATGAACAATTAACGGTTAGGTGGAAGTTTAAACAAATTCATGGTCAGCTCCGAGAATTTTCAAAGAATAAACAGCTCGTCTTTGTTTGAAAATATTATGTTTATCCACAACCTACATTATTACATTTACTCGGAAACCAAAATCTTTTTACGAGTTTCCATACGTTCATTTGGTTTCCCCTTCTAGTTAAGATTAATGCCCTCCACTAGATGAGCAAGTGCGTTGCTAATTACCAAATAAAATAGCTTCACTTATTACCTGATCGTACAAATTTATCAATGCAAAAAAGGCTTTCTGTATAACTAGCCAAAGTAATATGTCAATGACCGATGTACCCGGCTGACAGCTTATATTTTGGCCATTGTGATTTACCCTTAGGCACCTAGAAGAAAATTTACATGCATTTCTTTTGACAAATTAAAACAGGAAGTGTTGGTGGAAATTCAATCATACTTTTAAAATTGAAATTGAATAAAAAAATTAATGCGTCAACTTTGGACGAATCCTTCAACTAGAGAGGCACGAACATTACTTACGGATACTTGGGAGTATAAAACGACTCGCTACACCGGCAGCATATGCGCCGGCATTATGGTTACAACCTATGCATTGACTGTAATAATTCAGTATACCTGGACGCATTTTCATAAAATTGGAACATGTAAGCAAAAGGAGCCAAGTTACTTGCTGGTACTGATGAAACAAAAAATATGTCACGACAAAATGCAGCGTAAGAGATAAACACAGAGACGCAATATGTAACCCTACTCCTGCAACAAAGGAAAGTTCAACGTGTTGTACGGGACTGGCGGTAAAGAGGACTTTATGATTGAGGCTAAATAAAGGAAAGGAAGACGAAAACCACACCCTAACCCTATCCATTTGTTGCCGGCGCAATAGTTTGTTGCCTCAACATGTATTTGGGTTGCGAGAGCCGATGACTATACATCACACCGACTACCATGCCCACTATTGTTCCTAGCTGATCTGATCCACATTTTGCGGACCCCCGATGGGCGTAAAAATGAGGCTGGTTTTGTGTCATCTTTCACTATCACACTAAAATTGATTCGTTTGGAAAATACAGTGGCAGCTCAGCAGTCACCACTTAGAAATTTTCCAGTTGGCACGATAAATCAGATATTCTATGTTCAATAAACTACAGGGTGACCCTACTACCTCCAGCAACGACTGCTACACCAACTGAACACAATGGGTAGGGTTACTGTTAGTTTGGCGTGCAAGATAGTCGCGTATCACATGCTGAAATTTTCTTTCTTTTCTGAATGGGGTCGCATATTACGTCCTAATCTAAGTTTGTTTTAGACAGAATCTGAATCTGTGCCGTAGCCTATATAAGCACACTTCTTCTAGCAACGTATTACCACAGGTTGACGATACAGCTCGAGACAGAGAGAAAGAGCAAGCAGGTACTAATAATTAATTTGACCGACAGCTGAAAAATGAAATGGGAGCATTCCTTATCCAAAAACATTATCCATTTAAAGCGTACTTCAATAATTTTAAAATGGAGTCCCGGGTGACGAGCAGCCTCATCTACGATGAAACCACTTACCGAAAATTTGTTCCGACCGACAGGTTTCCACTTAGTTAACAAGTTGTCAGGGTGTGCGCGTGTGTCTGTGTCCGCCATTGAGTCCTGCCCGCAGGGTGGGGTTCCTCGGTCACATAAAGCCAATCAGCGAATTGATGCAGTTTGATTGGCTACGAGCTCCTGCGAGGCTGGTGGCAAACTCGCTCGGCTCGAACAACGAACTGGCCATGAAAGTGAATCACCTACATCATGCAATAGAAAAATTCTTTGTCTGACTACAAGGCAAGGAAGGGTCGTCTTCCCCTAATGCTCGGCACCAGTGCAGGTGACGAATACAAGACCAAGTCGCTGCTCCTATACCACTGGGAAAGTCCACGCGTGTTCAAGGCATGTAAAGTGCTTGCCTGACGCATGGGTCAACCCTCCTCTTACATTGTAGTCCCCATCATCCTCATCACCCCGCCATTGCCTCCAAGCTAGCACTGACTCTTTATCAGGTGAAGTAAAACTTAAACAGTTAAACACATTTCTAAAAATAACATATATTATAGTTACACCATAATATGTAATACTGATTTTTTTGGCGGTGGAACGTGTTAATTTTATTTCTATTATTTTAAATGGGGAAATTCCTTTCGCAAGAAGAGTGTTTTCTGTGAAGAGCTCGGAGCCGGAACGGATTAAGCTCTTTAGCAGATATTCCACTGCATTCCACATATTTTCATGCCCCACGGGCCTTCCTATTTGAAACCTCGGACACATCTCTGGCAACCTTCGCATTCCTCAAATGGAGCCTTAGTTTTGGCCCTATGGGACAAATATTGATGGATATGCAAGCGCAATGCATGCACCGGGAAGATGATCCTATGTGGCTCGTCTTTAGTGCAAGCAGCCAGCCAGCAGGTACTATTTGGAAGTTTGCATGTGGGTGTGTGTGTGTGTGTGTGTATGTGTTTGCCAGTGAATGCGGGACTTGGTAGTTGGCAGCAAGACGAAATAGACGACCCGCGCTGTCACCGTCACCAAGGCATTTCTGTGTCTGGGGTGCGTGTGTACGTATGTGTCTGTATTCCTCTCTCTCCCTCAACTGTACTGCACATTACCATTGGGCGAACTAAAAAGTGTTCTGTAGTCCGTGCCCGATTTGACGTTGAATGTTGAAGCCTTTTCGTGGGGAGGGTAATAGAGGTGCCTATTTATGCACACACTAAATTGTGCATAATGGCACTCCAAGTAGGGGCTCGCTGGCGCCCTGAAACTGAATTTTTGGATCGGTCGATATATGTACCAATACCGTAACCAACACATAAGGAGCAATGAATGCTCTGAATCTTTTTTTCGGTACCAGTTTACTATGGGTACTACTATGGAAACCAAATGCCCAGAATTCTTTAATACAGGACCGGTGGTAATAAGGCGAGAAAATATAAGTAACATAATAGACGAAAACCAGAAATGATAGATATACATATTAGAAAAAGGCTAAAAAAAGCAAAAAACAGTTGAATTAATTTTCAATAATAAAAAGAAAACTACAGATACGCTACCACTATCAAGATTCCCTTGTTTCAGAATTCTGGGATTTGGTTTCTATGGTGATACCTATAACAGACTGTTACTTCGATCTACTGCTGCCGCCTCTATTTCTGTAGGTGAATCCGAACCGGGTAAGTAAGGTGGACTGGATCAACAGGAGTCACGCATAACACATGCCAAATATTAGGCAGGTGTATTTGCACGCCTAGGCGCAGGCTCACGCAGTGCCATATAACAGCACCCAATCGTGCGTCCGGTCTTCTTAAATCTGCCATGACACTGGGTTCAGATGATGATGTTTTAGTCGCCGCTCATACAATCACGCTGCCGTTGGTCACACCATGGGTCGAACTGTGATGCCGTTGAGTGCTTGCGCCGTACGGGGTTTAGCATTCCGGCGTGTAAACACCATAATGACGATAGATATTTGCTATTCACCGGGTTATTGCGGCTGGAGTGGGCTCTAGCACGTGTGCATACGCGGGCTAGCAAGCACAACACCAAGGACCGGTTCTCAGATCGGCCGGACAATTTGTGTTGCTCCCTCCGCCACTGCCTCTAACTCTCATTCCTCCTGGCTCATACGTACGTCTCGAACTTTAACATACGCCTAAATATTCTGATAAAACATCATCCTGCTAACCTTGTATACCCAACTAGATGGTTTTAGTGAGTTTGTACAACTGCGGGGTCTTAACAATCTTGAAAAGCACCAGGACGAAAGGTGGACATATTACTTTTTCCTTTTGAACCACATAGTAGAAAATGGCTGGAAATGTTTCCGTCTTGAATATGGTTCATTTGATGCAGACTGCAAGAGCCAATCATACAAATTATGCAGCCAAATGCAGATGACAATAATATTTGCCCTCGCAAGTCTTTTTAAACGAAAGAGGCCGTATACACAGCGAAAGCGGTGGGAGATAAAAGGTCGGCTTTGTCTATAAAATTAAGCCAACAGAAGCGAAATAAATATTATGTTGCTGCCATTACAAGCAGCAGTCGATGTGACCCACTTAACATCGCATGCACATAGTGATGTGTTTTTGAATGGAAGATATATTTCCATGAAAGTATCTCACGTGGAGGACATTCCTTAGCAGGTTCCTTTATGGCAGATATCTAGCCTTTGACTTAACTTTTTCAGAAACCTGTTTTTATTACGATCGTCTGAAAGCGCTGAGAACCGCAGTGTTTGTTGATATTTCAAGGACATCTGACACCCAACGAAACCCAGTGTCGAGGAAAACCGCACATAGACTTGATGAAAGAAAATGGTGTTTAATATCCACAGCATGGTATGTTTGCGTTTTCAGCTGCCAATTCTATTTACGTGAAGCAGTCACTGGCCGGTCCGTCAACACCTGACCATTTAAGACATTATGTCTCCATCAGTGAAATCAAGCAAAAAACATTTTTATTTCCGTTGATAAACATTCACCGATCACTACCTGAAAAAGCTTGTCTGGTTGTGCTTTGTACAGCCGCACAGTGGTTAGTAGCGAAGGTAAATGAACATTGCCGGCAAAAACCAGGGATACTGGAACGTACAATTCTAGATCATTAGACGGAATTAGCCAATAATATCCAAGCCCAGGTGATGCACTAACCCAGTCTCGAACACACTACCTGTCGCTCGGAAGTCTTCAGCTCTAATCTTTGAGCCACTTTACTTTATTTAAGTGCATCTCGGGTAATACTATAGCGGGAAAATTAAATCAATTTCTCTTAACAAACTTGCAGCAGATGACTGGAAATAACACACCTGACGTTTAACCAGACTTCAAATACCACTACTTTGGTGAGGATATTTAATTTAAATGTGTGCAAAAATGTTTTTTAAACGTCAGTATGCCTGAACCATTTTCTGTATTTGCGTGAGGAATAATTATATCCTTTCAGGAACGGAATATTTCCATGTGAAAGAAACCTTTGCGTTTTCGAAATATCCGGCTCTTTTAAGAAAACTGTGGTTTCTTGTCAATGAAAAAGTCTTTATTACACTTTTTATGTTTTCATTTGATCGGAGGTCTTCCATTATTCGTTTTCTGCTTCCGTGGATGCGGTCAAACTCTTTTCAGATTGGTCAGCGGTTTGTTGTAAATTAAGGCATCTTTAATGGCAGTTAATACATTGTACACTTTGTTTAATGTGCACGGATTTCATTGATGGTCAATGCCTTTTTTGTAGAAGTGGTGCCATAATCACTAGTTATACAGATTATATGAGAAATAACCTTTCGTGCAAATAATGTATTTGGGGAAAAGGGGACGATTTCGGTTTCAAAAAAGCCTGATACTTCCTGAAACAAGACAGGCGCTTAGGTTCTTCTCATGGTTAGCAGACGTTGTCAGAAACGCGTTCATGCCAGTCTGTGCGTTGCTTTAACGCAAGCGTTTACGACCTTAACTTTAATACTTATCTCGGCACATACCAAATGCAGTCATTTTATGAAATGCAGTAGACTTAACAAAAGTTTTAGGCAAACCAATCAGTAGTAACACTGGAAAGAGAGGGGGAAGTGTAAAAGGATCAAGGGGGATCAAGGGGATCAGATTCTAGTCTTAATTGGGGACAGAGAAATGGGGGTGGGGGAGAGGGGAAGAGGAAGGAGTCAGACAATTAGTTAATGTCATCCAGTGGTCCTCGTCTCGGGTTTTGTTGGGTTGTGTGAGGACGCAAGGTGTCAACGTCTTGAGACTGGGTCGGTGGACTTTGGATGCTTGATGCCGTTGTCTAATCATTGTTTCGCGGCGTAGTAAGAGGCGTGAGGGCAGATTTTGAAAAGGCTTTTGGCCACGGAGGCCTAAGGGCCGCTACAAATGCTTTCTGTGCACATAAAATTAGGTTTGTGAGGCGAATGGCGACTGCTTTTGCCGTCGCAAGTATCCGCTGACGCAAGAATTTAGAGTGTTTAGCCGGAACTTTGTAGATGACTCTAAATGCCAGGTTGACGTCTACCCGATGACCACTGTCTACCAAGTGAGCCAGAATTGCGCTTGATATCGACTTAGTTTCGCCTCCGTTTAGCCACGCAGGGTGGTGCTCTCGCATGCACTTGGATAGACGTCTAATTGTTCGACCAATGTAACTTGTCCCACAGGAGCATGTAAAGTTGTAGATACACATTGATGTGGTCTGGAACGGCAGTCTATCCTTGCCTTCAAGGCGAAGAAGTGGAGTGCTTGAGGACAATAATCTTAACTTTGCTGCTGGATGATGATGAATTAATCGAAAACGTTCGTTCGCGTAACTTGACTTCGTTAATGCTTACATGGGCATCATCGCTGAAAATGCAGTAGACTTAAGAAAAATCTTAAGGGCGAATGAAAAAGCACACAACACCAGATGCGAATGGTTTTTTACTGCTCCATCTTTTCTTATGTGCCAGGAAGGCTGCTTACTATAACGCTAGCCTACCACTTTGCAGGAATTAATTAAAGAGTGTGCTACTGATAAAAGTTAATAGAGCAGTTCCAGCAAGCAGTTTGGAAGCAAAAGAATATGCAATCGCTGGAATACTACGTTTATTGATCTAACGTTTCGGAAGCCCTTTCGAACAAATAATTGAAGACAGCTGCAGAAAAGGAGAATAGTGGGCATAGTTAGCCTAGTATTTATAGGGTGCAGTTGCTAGGCCACCACAGATTTAGAGTAGTTGGGGGTCCTCGTGTTAATGCGATAATTGGTTCTCCGTCCGTGCCCGAGCCATAAATTACTGTAATTTTATCCCTTTGATGTGACAATTTCTATGCCATTTTGCCCGCAATAACTGGTAGAGTTGGCTACCCGCACCCTCGATGCGTGGCTGGTACATTTTTACAGACACAATCGTGGTATAGAGTATGGAGCCGTAGGGACATTGCGCTTGATAACTGAATGCGGGCCAGAAGGCAATGAATCAAGCGGTTCACGAATTACGTGATTGTCAATTCTTGCGGGTTCGGTCTTCTTGAGTTTAAAGGTGTGGCCAGACCCCATCGCAGGAGCCATGAGCTGCGGGTTGCCGTCATTCTTCCTGCCACACGCTTAAACATTTGCGTACGGAGTAGGTTCTCACTTACGCTGAGGTATTTGCTGTGTCCACCACTCGACCAGATGCTCTAAAATACTTCATAGGTTTCATAACATGCCATCGGGTCTTTTTAACTCACTACTTGGAACCGAATATTTGCTTCTAATTGGTGTGCAACTCCAACTCCGAGAATTGTGAGGAGGCAGTTAACTATTTTAGATACCTGCTTCGCGTACGGTAGTGTTTACCCATTTGGGGGCTGCCGCGGTTCGGTTTCTCGCCTCGTTCGTGCATACAACTGATAACAGGGTTGCATGGATAGTAAATTGCTCTAAGCAGCCTTTGAAGGTATTGCACTTTGGCAACCTTGGTTTCAGGTTCACTGTAGTATGTCGCAATCCGCCGATAGAGCGCCCGTAAGCAACTGCGCGGGTGATTGATTGGTGGGTGCTCTTAAAGCCCAGCTCGTACATCGTATTTTTCACTTTCCTGAATACTTAACTTCTTAGGCCACCAACATTTTTAAGGCAGACAAAAATATCAAGTAAGGCTTGCTGGTCGTTTTCTTCGTTCTCGATCGTGAGCTGCATATCTGCAAAGATGCCCTTTGGGTATTTTTTTGAAGACCCATTCGCTAATGACAAAGATGCTGTCCTCCACATATTGAGTTCAGAATTTCGGTCTGCAGTAAAGGAATACCAGTGATTTCCGCCGCTGCAGGACTGCCTCACTTATGAATCCCCAAACTCGGTAAACCCATTGACTTGCTTTCCATCTGCTCGTTGACTCATCCATTTCATATGGGTTACGAGTTAAAGCAGAGCTTCTGGAGGTGACTGATTTGGGTGATTCTTCGTCTCATTGTATTTATTCTTTAGGGGTAATTTGACGGTATATTCAATCTACCTTACCGACTGCTTCGTCTTTAGGTCATTTTTTTCATTGACCAATCTCTGCTGAGTCACGGCTGCCCTGTTGATAAACCCAGAGTAACTAATAGCCTGCGTTAAGCGGGCCGCGCTCCGTCTGTATGTGCCCATAGCAACTGCCATGCATCACCACGCCACTTGCATCACCAGATGATCTAACAGCCGACTTCTGCAAGCATGTAGGAAGGCGAGCGAAGGGTCGACAGGGTCTACCCATTTTGATGGCACAGCAGCACATTCCTTACTATATAAAGTGTGAGATGCTTTTATCGATCGCACCGCGACAGATGACTGGAAATAACACCCCTTGACGTTATGCCAGACTTCAAATAACACTACTTTGGCGAGGATATTAAATATAAATGTGTGCAAAAATGTTTTGTACACGTCAAGTCAAGTCAAGTCAAATTTATTAAAGGAAATATAGGCAAACGCCTTTAAACTCCCTCTTGGTACATAGGATTTAAGAAATGCATCGGCAAAGCCGAACATTCTAAAGAAGTCGTTGACACAATTTCAAACGACTACTCGCTTGTTTCAAGTAAAAAACTCACACTTAGATTACACGAGCCAGCAGTGTAACTGAGGAAGAATAGCAGACAGTGAAAAAACTCCTAAGGCTGGCTCATAATTCAAATGGAATGTCATTTTTGGTTTTTAGGAGAAAAACTGTCGCTCGTGGGGAAGCATGTGAATGATAGGGGCATGATGCTTCTGTGAATGTTGACGGTAGCCATGGCGTCCATGACGAGTAATATCTACACCCGAAGGACCATACGAGGAGGAGACCTCGGAGTCACGAGAACGTCCCGAAGACCGGAGATGCGACCATGATACGCCTTTGCTGTGTCAAGAGCCGAGGAACCTACCACGTTGTCAGCAGTCGGTCGATACGAGAAAGGGTGTGACAGGGCCGCATAGCCTAGGACCATAGGTGCGATAGGTGCGTCCTCAGACACGATCGGCGCAGATCGCATAGTGAGTAGAGACAACATAGGTAGATAATGGCAGAGACTCATTTTGTTAATTACTAATAATAATAATACTACTTACAAATTACTATTAGTATATATTTATAGCATTTTAGCATTTCAGGTTTTGGATGTAGAGCGCTTCAATTTTTAGAATCGGAATAGTTCAGTGATTGGATTTGGAGTACTTAATCGTGAGGATACTCATTATATCGGTCTAGGTTTGCCTTAAAGACATCCACGGAAGGGGACATGACAATATCCGCAGGAAGAGCATTCCATGCCTGGATTACCCTCTTAGAGAAAAAGAATTTTCTTGGGTCAAGTCTTGCCCCAGTCACACGTAATTTGAGGGGGTGTGCTCGCAGCCTAGAGGTGGTGGCCCGCTCAAAGAAGTCATTTGTTTGGAGGCAGCAATCCTGACCACGCAACATGCGAAATGCCTGGATTAGGTCCCCACGTATCTGCCTGTAATCCAGAGGAAACAAGTCAAGATTTACCAATCGGGTCTCATAAGGGAGGTTCCGTTGTCCTCGTACTAATTTTGTTGCGCGTCTTTGTACCCTTTCGAGGTTTTTTTTTGTCTTTGGCTGTCCAAGGTCTCCAGGCTTGGATGGCAAATTCCAGTTGAGGTCGCACGAACGTGCCGAATACCTTGTCAAATACAGCTTTGTCAAACTTAGCAAAGGCTCGCTTGATTAGATACAAGCTCGACATTGCGGATTTAGCCACTTTCAGGACGTGGACTGATGGCTTCAGTGAAGGCGTGAACCACACCCCCAGGTCTTTCTGAGCCGCTACCTTTAGTAGCGGCGTGTGATTCAGGTAATACACCCTCCGAGGCATAGTGCTGGTTCTACCAAAGCGCATTAGGTTGCATTTTGCCACATTGAATGGCATGAGCCAAAGGGTCGACCATTGCTCTAGTCTATGCAAATTTGCCTGGAGGTTTAATTCATCGTCTTGGTTGCGTATGACCTTCCAAAGTTTTATGTCATCAGCAAACATTGCGATTTCGCAGTCTAGTCCGCTTATGCAGTCATCAATATATATAAGGAAGAGAATAGGGCCAAGAACAGATCCCTGTGGAACCCCGCTCTCAACTGCTACCTCCGCCGACCGCTGTTCGCCAATACATACGGTCTGGGTACGACCAGTCAAGAAGTTTGCTATCCACTGCAAAAGGTTTCCCCTTACCCCTATGCGGCTGAGCTTGTATAAGAGACGTTGATGGGGCACCGTGTCAAACGCCTTCTTGAAGTCTACGAAGACTGTATGCACCGTATTCCCTTCATCGATCGCTCGGGTCCATTGTTCTAGACAATAGAGCAGATTGGTCAAACAGGACCTTCCCCTGCGGAATCCGTGCTGCTTATCAGAAAGAAGTTGATGTTGCTCCAAAAAGTGCATCAGCTCGCGTTTGACTATGCGTTCCATAAGCTTGCAGGATATTGAGGTGAGGCTGACCGGTCTATAGTTATTTGCGGTCGCCCGACTTCCACTTTTGTGGATGGGTGAGATCCACGCTGTCTTCCAATCGGGTGGCACTTGTCCAGTATTAAGAGAAGCTCGGAAGATAAGGTACAGGGGTACCGCCAACTCAATGGCTAGCTCTTTTAATAGCTTTGCAGGTATCTCATCCGGACCTGACGACTTCGTTTCTTTAAGTTGTAGAAGTTCTCGCAGAACGGTAGCTTCCGTGAGTGCAACCGAGTCTATGGTCTGGATCACACCCACACTGCAGTTAATAGCGGTGAACTCAGCCTCTCTCGTAAAGACCGACTGGAAGAAGCAGGATAGATGTTCCGCCTTTTCGTTAATCTCGCAAATTTCTACACCGTCGTCTGTTTTTAGCAGAGGAATAGGGTCTCTATTTCGAGTACATTGCCTAACGTAGCTGTAGAAAAGCTTTGGGTTTCCTACTGCACGATTTATTAGATTACTCTCGAAGTTTTGTCGGCTAATTCATATATATATGTCCATATGCCTAAACTATTTTCTGCATTGGCATGAGGAAGCATTATGTACTTTAAAAAATGAGATCTTCCCGTGAGACAGGAATTTTTGCGTTTTTGAATTATCTGCCTCTCTTAAGAAAACTGTGGTTTCTTGTCAATGAAATAGTGTTTAGTATACTTTCTACGTTTTAAAAATTTCGCATACAGCAGGATTTAATGGAATCTTAAATTTCGCGAGGGCTTATCAGCTGCGTAAAGGGAGTTACGCGTGTCAAAATACAACCATTGAATTCATACAGAAGTGGTCATAGAAACAGGTCAGGAAGGTCAATTACTAAATTGGGCTAATTAGTCTTATAAGTAACGTAACGACAAATCGAACATCGTGCTACCTGGAGGCAGCCTCTATAAGACGGTCAAAACCCGACCTATGTTAACAGCTGGAGCATGTTTGTGAACATTGCTTTGCCCTTGCAAAATCCGGCTCCCTCAGTCACACTTCCCCTGCTCGCATTTTTGCTTTTACGCTTATTTCTTCTACCTCACCGTCCACAGTGTTTCACTAACTTACGTTACGAATTAGACTAATTTACCCAATTTATTTATTGACCTTCCTGACCTGTTTCTATGACCTCTTCTGTATGAATTAAGTTGCTGCATTTTGTCATTCGTTACTCACTGCATGCAGCGAGAGGACGCTTAGTGGGTCGTGCCTGGCCGACAAGCTCGCGTCAAAGTACACTTTCCCAAGGGCTCACGGATGCGGTTTCTCGACGTCTCGATCAGCCAATAATAGTTCCCGCATCTACATGGTTTGAGGTAAGTGATGAATGACAAGCTTGCACGCGTTCCTGACACAAGCTGCCTCTTTCCCCAAAATTGCCAGGCCGACCTTACCAATAAAAGCTCTCTCGCCCTCTTTGTCTTCTGGCCTGATTCTTGCTAAGACCTCACTTTGGTTCTGGTCGATCTCCTAAGCGTACGGGCTCTCCCGAGTCAATCCACTCCCATCTATTCTCTTCTTCCTTGTGTACACAAAACATTATTTCTATTACTCTGGCCTTTACGGACTTCTCTTCTGCACTTAGTAACCATGGCCTGAAGATGGCAGTTGCTGGGGTTTAACTCACTTAACCCCCTACGATAGAGGCAGCTGATGAGCACTCGCGAAATGTATGGTTCCATTAAATTCTGCTGCATACGCAATCTTCAGATTTGCACCTGGGAAACGATGCTTCAAATTTTTATGTTTTTTTATTCGATTGGACGTCGTTCATTATTTGTTTGCTATCTCCATGGATACGAGTGGGGAACCCAATTTGATTGCACAGCAGCACATTCTTTACTATATTAAGATTGACATGCTTTGATCTATCGCACCGCACTAAAGGCAATGCAGGCGAAGGCTACAAGCTGACTAGGCAGTTTTGTTGTTTTGAAGATTTAAATTGAGACCCATTGGCCCCTTATTTATCTGTCATCCATATCACTCCCACTAGTTTCAGCTCCAAACTGCTTACAGAAAAAGCCTGGTGTCCTTAACAAAGACCTAGCCATGTCTGGCACACGTAGACGAGCAATTTTATTTTGTCAGCGACCGTTGCCCGATCTCGTTTTCCGCTGCCTGCCACCAAGCTTGCTTTCGAATGTAGGTCAAACAACAATGGTTGCCTCCTTACGTGGATTTTCTCCAATTGAGGGCTGTCGCATCTAGAGTAAGGGAACACGCCGTATATGGCATGCGTAGACAGTATTTTCAGTTCTATCAACCACGGTGTTCGCGCCCATATCTGGTAATCCTAACATGCTCTGGCATGCAAGGTATGAAGTAAGCTAGATGCACTTAAAGTCGAACTTAGTATCAGCAAATAGTCGTAATCCTAGTCACTCGCTGTCAGCTGCACTTACGCTCTGCGCTTATTAGCGCGTTGTGTGTCTTTAGACGTGCCTTCACCAATTCGAGAACATATAATGTTTATCATCGGCAACAGCTTCGAATCCCTAGTGACCTGACAGTCCCGCCCTATCAACGGACGTTCATGTCTGCACAGCCAGGCCCAGTAGGTTTGCTGACTAAGAAGACACTTTCCTTCTTCCGGTCCAGGACCGGATGATTCATTGGCCAGTGTCGGCCGGCTAGTCGGATGACCATACACTTTACTGGCACTCGTTTGCGCTCGCACTGTTTGGCTTGTGAAATTTCCCCTCAGCCTCGCGTAATTTCCACCGGTAAAATTAGACCGCAAACACAGTTAGGGTCTTTGCAGGCTCCCGCAAGCAATTAGGCAGCGTGTCTAGACTCCGCTAGATTTTAAACTAAGCACAGAGATAGATGTGACGCGGATATGCAGAAATTGGCACAGCTCAATTAATCAAGGCCCTCATGGAAACTAAGACTACTGCTTCAGCGTTCATTGGAGGCTCTCGTTTTCATTGATGAGAAAAAATGTAAGCGCTGGAAGCCTTTTACTGAAGCAGTCATCTTTTTAGATCTATTTTTCAGAGGAAACTGGCAAGCGTTTGGTAAAATCTAGCGATTCGTGCCATCGAATTAATTTCCTATGCCATTGAGAAACGCAGGCCAAGACCATTAGGTTTTAAAGGTTTTATTCCGCAGGAGCACTTCTATAAGAAGTACCAGTTTCCACTGAGCCTAGCCTGGAATAAAGAAGGCTAAGTTTGCAGCTATGCAAGTAATTTGGGGTAAGTTGTGTTCAATCACAATATTTTTAAGAAACCGGAAGTGGATCTACCTTTCAGATTTCCTACTTATAAATTGGTGGCGCTTTTACTGCAAAAACAGTAATGTGTTTTATCTCTCCGGCAGCTAAAAGACGCGCCATGCTGTCACTTTTTTATGCCACACTGTTCAATACAGATGCCGAACCAATACCTTTCGGCCGCTGGGTTTTAGTGCTTACGGAAATTGGCAATAGAAGCGCTGCCGCATGGGCAATCATCTAGTATTTTCAATATTTTTGAAGGCACCCTTGGCACAATCATTAATAATAGAATGATTTATATGAACCAACAAGGCGGACCAAAAGGCTCTCAAAGCAAAAAAGATGAAAGTTGCATTAAAATCTTAGTATCTATTCGGCCACTCTTTTTTAATTCGCAAGCTCAGAACAGAGTCGAGAAGCAATCGATTATGATGGAAGATACTCTAAGCTAAAGAGAAAAGTGTGTTGTTTCATTTGCAGGAAAACTATATCATTTGCCTCTAGCTAATTTTTTTTTAATTTTAAAAAATCTCCATTTTCTTTAGGACAGAACCTTGAAAAAAGGTAACATGCAGAGATATTGGTCGGCTGAATGCCTAATTAAAGGGCTTTTTAAAGAGGTAACCTATTATAGAAAGTTTACTTTATTAATCAATGAAATGACAATTTAATACTTCTGTTATGGAGGTTCTTTTTGCTATACAATGTGTTTTTGTGTTTGGAGGAATTTTTAACTATGACCCACATGGCCATTTTCATAAGAACTAATAAGCATAAATTTATTTTTCTGTAAATGAAACATCTAATGGAATCTATGCTAATGAAATAAAGTTTGAAAAATCATCAGAATTTGAAGGTCAATCTGTAAGTAATTGGAATTAGAGAACGGTAATATGCTTAAAATATTCTAACTATGGAAAATAAATTTTTGATATTAGTAAATTCTTAAGGTTATCCGTTCAAAATAAGGATAGATTTTAATTAATCTTTTTCATTTATAGCTATTTTTTACGCCTAATGAATTAAACTGATATTTAGAAAACTTTGCTTTTATTTAAAAAACATCAGTACCTCTTATATTTCTTTTAAGTAACCAGTTTGTCTAAGGTTGTTCATAGTTGGTTCAAAGTTTTTGTACGTGCGTTAATGCCGGTTTGCTAGCGGTTATAAATCTTTCGCAAACTTCGGCATATTGCACGATTCCTTTGCCGTTGTGTATGCCCTCAGGAGGCTGTTCATAAAGAACATTTTGGAGTTCTCTTCGCGCGTAATTAGAAAATTGATGAATAGCCTTGGCACTGACTAGCAAAATGCCAGCACAAAACTATTTTAAGTATAGAGCTGAGTTTAAATCGGTTACTGTTTGCGCTAGGATATACAATTCGCAGAATTTCATTCTCGAAGGGCATTACATTTGACGATGAAGTTTTGTTTCTAAGGCAAGCCACCGAAGTCTTTTCATGTTGCCACATTTGAGATGAACATTAAAGGAAACCACACCCAGTCAACTATGACTTATACGAATTTTCGACGCCTGCTTATCTTGGTATTTTTGCAAATTCGGACACCAACCGACAAGTCCATTCTATCATCGATTTTGACTATTTCCACTGCGTGCTTTAGCCAACTGAATACTAGAGTGGCTACTAACACGTAGATTAAGTGATAGTGGATTCGCGCTGCATCTACCGCATTCACTCCTTTTTCACCCTCCGGTACCCGGCGTGAAGACAGAGGCAAGCAGACCGGAGGTTGGATCAGGCGCACGAGGCTAGTGCTGCGGCGCAAGCCTTCACCCACGTCTGCAGCTTTGACCTGAGCTATGGAGACGCGAAACGGCTCTCAGCACCTTTAGTTAACTTCTAACTCAGAGGGAGTATAGATGATATTTAGACCATCGATTGTGATGATGTTTGCCATGCTTTCCACAACACGATTATGTATGTACACCGATAGTAGACTTGCTTTGCATCTAACACACTGTCACCTATTTCTGCAACCTGTGCCCGGCGTGAAGACAAAGTCAAGCAGACCAGAGGCTAGGCCAGGCACAGTTGGCCGGCGCAATGTGAGCCTGCTCCAACGCGTGTCACTATGCCCTACGCGATCAAATTTTTTATGAGAGCGTAATCCGACTATCGTCTGTTATATCCTGATCTAAACCCCGCGCTGGCTATTGATAACTGATACCATAGGTAGAAAGTGCTCACCACCCTCTTAAAGAATGCGCTCACTTACAGTGGAATTCACCGACAGCGAATAGAAACTATAATTCTGCTGGATAATGCTGCTGTTCGCCGTCAAAGACGGTTTGGTTTTCACATAATTTACGTCTATAATTCACTCCCTCGGTCATAGCCAGCCTTTACGTTCGCGGCCTGGGAGGTGTTATTTAGTCCCGTCAACAGTCCGGACTTCAGTTATATAACAACATCCCCACGTTGGTCAAAAGAATTTGGAAACAAAGTTCGAGTTTAAGCTTCTTATGTGCATAGACAAACCAAACCTAGACTTATAAGTAGGTTCCATGTTCCCCAACTTATAACACTCAAATGATCTTGTACTCTTTTTTTAATTTCCCTGCAGTTCCCTTCCTTTTTATCTGCCATATTAAGCACTTAAGATTCAATTTGTCATAAATTTATTGATGAATTTGTTTTGAAAAATATTTTCTTTGGCTAATACCAACCTTTAAAATCAACTTTCCGTTTTTAATCATTCGTTGAATCCTGCAAAACTCTCGTTGTTTGCTTGCAGGTGCTCGTTGTGCCAATTTCGGGATTATTTTCTGGTATGTCTTGATGTACGTCAGCTTGTAAACAGCTCCAGCAGGAATTCATTCTGTAGGAAAATCTCAGTTCACTCTAAAATTTGCCTTAGGTTTATGCGTTAAACGATGAATATTACTTTAAATATTCCTTTAAAATGCCCCTTGTAAAGTAAGTTAGTTTTGCTTTGCAGTTCTTTAATCGGTCACTGAAATCTCCATTGAGCAACATTAAGAGTAGACCATCTAGTAGCTTTAACATGGTTTCAATACATTGAATGTTTCTAGGTAACGTATGTTGTCGTTTAATTGACCCAACAACGCCAAGCTTAGCTCTAATTTTACTTTAATGTCATCCCAGGCGCCGGTTTACAAACAAATCCCACATGTGTCAATAATTTTCTAAAACTATCATTTTCGCGCTTTACACGTCCCCTTTATGCGAAAATAAAATCGTCAACAAGCCTCTAGACAAACTGAAAACGGTTTTCCAATCCCTCGACCAAGTAAACGTTTTAACTGACATGCTTGGCCAATAAGAGACAGTCAAGAAAACGATTGCAATGTTTGGTCGGCTTCTTCCTTCCAAAGAAACATTGCAAATAATGTTTTGTTGCGGAATATAAACCAGAATGCTATTCTTATACCACAATCGTCTGCATAACATTTTTTTTCCCATAAGGTTCCGTTACATCATCAAAATTACACGACACACTGGCCATACAAACGCCCTCATACTCCTGTAAATGCTAGCACCCTGCATAGTATCCGAAATTAGACCGCACAAAGGTAGCTATCACATGCGCAAGCGTTAAAACATTGCCACTGGGTGGAAGTTGATTCCGTGTTTACATATCAAATATTCGCAAGCTCTACGAAATCATGGCAACTTTGACGCAAAGTGCGGACTTTGGGCGTGAATATTTCTTTTTTAGTTAATAAATTCACACACTTTAATTCAAATGTTAAAAATAAGAAGACTGTGGAACATTTGACTCAAAAATCTTTCTTTTAAGACTGCTTCGCCTGTTTTACGCAAGGCAAAATGATAATTTTCAAGTGGATGACAGTTTTGTTTCCGTACAAATTTCCTTTAGAAGAAAACCACGCACTATTCTAAAGACCTAATCTGGGACGGGTGCTCAAACAGGAAATTGCCACGGTGTAAAAGGACGTTGATTTCTGTATTCGTTTTTCCAACCATATCTCTGAAAAAATATCTAAGAAGCAAATTTTGCATGCAGAAATAGCTTTTCCCCAAAAAGTTTCGCCTAATACATAAAATGCGCAGCGTTTATGCACCATTTAGGGAAAATGTACAAAGATAACCCCTGGTTGTCCAATATCATGCTATTACAGACGCTGAAGGGAATGACAAGTGGAGTATAAAACCACGAGCATTTGAATGAAAAAATCGTTCCAATGAATATTCTATTGGACAGGATACCCAGGATTTGGAAGCTGCATGGGTTAACATTTTATCCATACTGAGGGTTTAAGTAATAAGTAAAAATAAAATTCTTCCCCCTAACCATGTCCTGAAATCTTACCCAACAGTTAGCAGTAATTTTAATATAAACATTGACATACACTCTAAACTACCTTAATGCTAATCTTAACCCTTATCTTAAATATATCCCAACCTATGCATACATATAAACTAAACCATAACTTTCCTTGGAATTTGACGCAAAGGCACTTGTACTGTGGGCGGTTTCTTTGTCTTTGTCCTGCGAAAAGGACTAAGTAAGCCATCGTTTCCTTATTTATTTCTGAAAAGTAATAGAAGCAACCTCCAAATGTTTTTTTTCAGTCCGCAGTATATAAGATAAAATAAGCGAAGACCTTCCTTGAAGATAAACTAGTTCTCGCAGTTTGTTTCAATTAAGTACATATATTCAGATAAGTATTTTGCAAGCATACGTCGCTTTCGTTAAATTCTCTTCGGGCGGTTAAATTTATACAAGGAGGGGTTAAATGTAGCATGCTGGTGATTATGTCATCAAAAAACGTGAAGTAGTCATGGGGATAGGGGTGGGGCTTGTGCTTAATAGTCATCAGTTGGTTGCACGTTGATGAGAGTTTGTCAAGTCCGGACAGGTGATGGGGGTTTATAGCGGTAGAAAGCGCAAAAAGATGCAAGTAGTTAAGTAACCGTTGGCTATGACAAGCTCGGGGCGTGCAGGAGGTTCTTCTGCATATATACATACTTACACATATGCATACATACATAAGTCGCCAGAGACCATGCAATTTTCATAAGTTTTTATAAGTTTGATCATTGCTCGAATACCAATGTGAATGCATTTAGGAATATTTTGAAATAAAAGTGAACTGCATCAGGCATATAAGGTACTTAAAATAACTTAAGGAATAACTAAACGTTTGTAAAGTAAAAAAACTTTCTCGATAATCGCATCATTTTGGAGACGTAAAAAGGTGCCATAAATTAGAACAATAAATTAAGATAAAGTATTGAATTGAAAACTTGAAGCAACTATTTTCGAATTATTGAAAGAACTTTTTTCAAGATAATTTGTTTACTTAAGTCTCACTGGATAAGTAGTAATTGAATGTCATCAACAAAAGTGTGCCATTATTGTCTTTGTTTTTACCTATCTTCTTGGATTAATTTACAAATTTTGCATTTGTTTGACGTTTACACGTCAAACAAATGCAAAATTTGTAATAAGATAGATATAAAGAGCATTTACCAAAATGAAGTGTTTTCCGACATTTGTTTGAATGAAGATGGCAACGCTTTTGATAAACACAAATGCCTCAAAACAGCAAAACACACTGTCGAGTGTAAATCTTATCCGCATTGGAGTTGTTTAACTACTATTCGTTAGATCAATAAAACAACTTTCCATTAAAGGTTATCTCTTAGAAATTGCTTTGATTAGATATTTGGCTGACGAACTTCTGCGTATATTAACTGTTTCCAACGTAATTTCACAATGAAATTCGATACTTTTGAGAATTTATTAAAGTTTCCTGAAGATAAACGATTCAATTTGACTGAAGATGAAAGACATTTCTCGTCTCTTTATAATAGATTACCTTCCACATGAGGAGATTAATTGCACATTCAGTTATTAACTGGTGAATTCAAAAAAACTGGCCATATACATTGAAATTTTTTGAACTTCTACTTATTTAATCGTCTCTTTTATTTCCAAATAAGGCAAAAAAGGGAACGTATAGCATACAAAAAACTATATTTCGTTACGAATTTTATAGAATATTTTCTTCATTGTCTGAAATTTGCGAGAACATATTAGACATTTGGTTTTTATTTCAGGACATTTGAGTTTCATTGGTGCATTTAAACAAGTACTCTTCTCTTATTGCTTTTTGTGCAATAAATCTTTCCAAAATGGCTCAAGATAATTTTTAAAATACGAACCGTCAATGTTACTGCAAACAAAGTTGATCCCTTTAAGTTGGCTTCACTTCGATCTGAACAATTTAAGATAAACGTTCCCAGTTCTGAAAAGGATATTTTCTATACTTTTTTACTTATTTTATGGTTTCTTTTTAGTATCATCAAAATTCCAGTGTAGTTTGGTTCTCGCTTTTGTAAAAGCATAGGAAATTCTTTTTATATGAGACGTCGCTCATTTCCGTGAAAATAAATGACCATTTTTCTTTATAAACCTAACAAAGGCGCAGATTTTCCTAAAGAAAAAAACTTTCAAAAATTTAATGAACTCAGTTAATCACAATAGTGGTTTCACATATATGCTTAAGTGTCCAGCCATATTTCATAATTAGCTACCACTGTACCTATGCACATATACATGATACGTAGACGCCGTTTATCATGCAATATTTCGACATATGCGAAAGACTTATACTCTTTCGCTAATGGGAATTGAATCCAGTTGTGAAACTGACTATTGTGCAGTGTATTCTGAATTCATTTCAGTCAGGATAGAAAGGTTGCTTTTAAAGGATATTCGTTTCGATACCTTGCAAACGTATTTATTGTAAAAACTGACTACTTGTGTAGCATGCCTTTTAATCATTGATTTTTTCTGCCTTTATTAATTCAAATCTATTTGATGGAAAACAGGCCCGAGAAAATTACTTTTTGTACTTGTTTGATCGAAAATCACGCATTCTTTAAATTTTATACTAAAAGAAAGAGTAGCTTTTGTTTTAAAAAAAAGATGCTCAATTGCCTTACAATTTGCTTAACGAGTGAATGCTACACTCAAATTCAGGGTTTAAAAACTGCGCACCCTGTGCAACTTGTTTAACTAAATGTACAGTTTTGCCTACAGTTTGAGGAAGACGTCACCTAGAAGTCATCAAATACCGAACTTGATTTTGAATATATTTTATGCAGTATAGGCAGCACTAATAAATTGACGGATACGATTTATTATGGATGAAGACCTAAAAATCGTAAAAAAGCTCATAATTAGCAACTAATTTAAAACTGAAAGCTACCATTCATTGAATATACAATTTAAAGAAAGCATAAATTACTATCAAACAAGTACGAAAAATTATTTGCTTGTGCACATTTTCCATAAAATGCGTTTAAATTTATAAAGGCAGTCAAAATCAAGTAGTCAGTTTTTACAATAGATACGTTTTGATAGGTATTACAACGCATATCCTTTAAAAGCCGGCTCCTATCCTGACTGAAATGACTTCATAATACACTACACAATAATCAGTATCACAACTGGAGTCAATTCCGTTTAGCAAAAGAGTATAAGCCTTTCGCACATGTTGAAATATTGCATGATCAACGGCGTCTACTGTATATAAACGATTGCAAAGCTTGCGTTATTTAAGAAAGATTTTTAAGCAGGATAACATTTAGTCTGAGTGTTTTGTATTTAGAATTTTTGAAGAAGGAAGATTTTGTCACTTTGATTTCCTGAATTTTATACCATTCAAAATGTGACATATTAGATAAACTGAAAAATAAAAACCGAGTTTTCTTTTTAGCGGACTGCAAAGATAATCCAGGAATTAGATGGATAACGTTTTAATATATTTAAACGCTGGAGTTTTCGGACTAAATGATAAATTACGATGGCTCGAACTGGCGTCTAGGCGGGCGCATACGAAGGACCAAAACTTTTTAAAAGATCAGCTGTTGTTTTTAAGCATAACATTCGCTCCCCTTTCAGCTTATCACAACTCTGGCCTAAACGAATTGCCAAAACTTATCACAGTCTCAGAACCCGAAAGAATTCGGGTGAACTTTATCTGGTTCAGTTGGACACAAACTTTAATTGTGACTTTGCATAGTCTGTTTATTGTGAATGCGTTTATGCTGTGCAAATGGTAGTTTATTCCAAATTTTCATAAATTACACATGGTATTAATCTAAAATGGTACCCTCCTCTAGCTTTTTGAAAGCTTTCCTTGTTCCTCGGCTAAATGCCAACGTTCTCCTTCCTATTTTTAAAGTCAAAAATTATTATATAACCGTCAAAATCGCTTACGCAGTCCATCTGCGTTACTTGTATCACGTAGCTGACACAGGCGGATGGGTGCTTTAACTTCATAAAAAAAGGTTTATCAGGCTTTTAAAATGAAACTAAGACGCTTTTAGTTAAATAAAAGCACGTCTTTTCGGCGGTAGTCGGCGTGCACTTCTTCCAAATATAATTGTTTGTAGATAAAGAAGTAGAAGGCGTTGTGATTTGGTTGATCGCAGCGTTTTCTACTTCTCTATCTACATACGTACCCGGGATGCAAACATTTGCCTTACTTCGTGATAATTGTTTGTCATGTATTTTATCTGTACGTCTTTATTGTCGTATCGCAGTTATTCAGGTCCTCAGGAAATTAGAAATGATCAATAACTACTGAATTTGACTAGTTGTGTACTTAAAGAAGCGTAATGCGTTACGGGCGATCGCAGTGATAAATTTATCAGTATTATTACGACTGGCTGACGAAGAAAACTAATGTGTGTTTATGTACCCTGAGATAAGCCAGCCATAAAAATTAAAATTTTATTGATTTACTGTCACTAATGGCTCACAGAAGTTGATCAGCTTACTCTGGCTTGGTCTCACTTTCGAGCTCCGCCACCAGCAGCACAACGGCAAAGACGAGGGAGACTGAAAGGGAGATTTCGATCCCAATTAGCCCTCATCATCCAGTCGTCCTCCCGACGCTCGAACCTGCAACCTTATAATCAGAAGTCTAACACTCTAACCACAATAGGCTCGTTGCCTTCACTGCCTCGAGGGAGCCCCCCAACGCAGAGTGGGACGAGTGAGTCCCGTAACAGATCAGTAAGCGTTCATCAACGGGTGAACCGTCAAGCCAATCAACCGGTGGGTCAATGGTTGGAGACTTGGACTTCTAGTCAGAAAGGCCGTGAGGTCGAGCCTCGAACGGCCTGCCACTTGGGGTTGGGCACGACCGCTTGATGGTGGATAATAAGCCACAAATAGCGTAGGTTGCCCGATACCAAACTTATTTCCTATGCTTTTTAGTAAAATAGCACCACGCCTTTTGAATTTTGTTCTTTATGCTATAAAAGATCACCAAGAAAAGTTTAGAAAACATACCTTCCAGAACCAAAAATTCTAATTTTAAGTTGGTGGAATTCAGATGAACTTAAGTTTGGGAAATCGCATTGTTTTTCAGAAAAAGGGAGGAATTTCCGTGTTAAAAATTGTTGAGGTTTTTTTTCATAAAACGCAGTAAAAAAGGTTTTCGCGTTTTTTATTTTACCGCATCGATATTTTGAGACCGTGATGAAAAATATATATATTCGTTCTTCAATACGAAAATATAAAGCATACTTTTTAAATCTAGCGCATGGGGCACAATACCTTTTTGTGAAATATAGTTTCCGCTAGGATGTAATAGACTGCAGCGTTACAGGTTTTCTGAGCTCTAAGTGTATATGCGGCTAGGCATGTTTCCTTTTAATCTTAGAATAGATACTAAAATTAATAAGGTCGGGTGAAAATACAGAAGTATAAAAAGAAAGTGGGTTTTTTTATTTCCAGTCGAAACTGTATAATTTGTTTTGAAGATAATCAAAATTGAACAGACTTCACCATTTAACTTTGGCGTTACCTTGGATAAAAGAAATAGGCACAGATAGTCGTCAACTAAATACCTGATAACAGTGCCATTTCAGGGAGCAACATATTAAAGAGATTTATTTAAAATTAATTTCATGCATAACAATATAAGACTTTTACTGCTATATTAACTTTGGTTGCAATGAGTTTTGGTGGTTCGGGGAGTTTATGAATATGCCCCACATGACCAGCTCATTTAAACTTAAATCCAAAGGTTTACGTTTTTAATAAATGATTTTAGGGAATATCTTATTTTGCAAGTTTTTATATACACGTTGAGGAGGATCAGCATTTAAGAAAGAAAGCTTGAAAACATTGAAAATGGTTGATATTTACCGGAGTTTAAAATGCGATATGAAACTAATTGTAGTCTAATAACTGACATATCTGTAAGGGCATTTGAAAAAAAACCTCATCCATCATAGAAAAAATGGTGTGGTTGCACTTTAACCTGAAGATTATATTCCTGTGTATTGGTCAAATGCAAAGCTTAATTTCACGTTTTCGGAACTTGAGCCTTCTTTATGCTACTTCTAGACAAACATTAAGTGCATTTTGTATCTCTTTTCAGTGAGAAATTGGCTCAAGGGTGTTTATTATTAATTCAAAGATTTTGTATATGCGTTAGTGCGAGTGATTATCAATCTTTCGCTAGTTTTGGCATTTTGTTTGAGTTAGAGCCTAACCTGCATTTCTTAACTGTTGTGGGGCTTCGACACGCGTCTCCTACGAACTGCTTGTAAATTTTGCATCACGGAGCGTTGCTGTTGTTGTTGGTTCAGTTCAAAATTTCCCTCTTTGCAGGTCTCTTGGTCCGGCCTCACAATGTTTACGGAGAATATAGATGAGGGAGAGAACTGAAGCGCGCAGTTGGCACACAGTGCAAGGCCTTGCCCTTTTAACCAGTGACCTTTCTTCGCATAAAAATGTCAGTGGAGACTGTAGGAGGAACAGGCAATTGCCACACCGGTCGATTAGCCTAAAAACACCCTGGACTTCCTAAGCGCTTTGAAGATAGTCTGACCTGAAAATCACTGAATATATATCTACACAAAGTCGTACTTCTGACATATATAAAAACCCAGTTATTGGAGATTTGTAATTTAATATGTAAAAGTTAAATAAACGTACCCACATAAATTTCCAAAGAAGATTTCAGCGAGAACATTAAGAATAGTTAGTGGGGCAAACGGTTGCAAGAAAATGCTTATACGCTTCCCATGTAGACCTCATGTACTCGATAATCATTATTTTTCAGACATTTTAACTCTACCTCTAAGAAAAATTATATTTGGGCAGTGCTTCGTTGCTTTAAGTAGTATAAGGTCTTTTCTAGGACACTGTAAACCTATCTGTATTGCTCAATATTTGAAGTGAAATAGCCTGTCATGCTGCATTTTGAGCTTTTCGGAGATACGGATAGTCATAACCTGATACCATTTAAAACCTACTGCAGATGCCTATTTGGCCACGGCTTTTGCCATTTTAGGTATTAAGGGCGAACTGCTGAAAAAAACTAAATGCTCTGTAGCAAATGTAGGCATTTAAAAGCAGGCTTGATCTGCACATTTTCAAAATTTTAAAGTCACCTGCATTAAATTTTTCTCCAGCACACTACTCTATTACCTCTACTGTGATCAGTGGCCTCAGGACATAAGCCATATTATTTTTACTTGTTTCCGAAGATGCCATTTAAATGTCTCATTCAAAAGATGTCTGCCCCAGGTGAATCAGTACTCAGGCCCCCTCAGTCCTTGTTCCTTGTAGTACCTCCTCAACGGTGATATCCACCGAAGCTTCTGATGAGCCAACATTGATGAGCTTCCCATGCTTCAGGAAATGATAATCTGGAAAGTCTCTACTGCATATTTTGCTCAATGGGGCATACTTGACTACTACACACAGTCAATTCATGTAACACTGTTTTTTCGCCATTGTGTAGATTATTTTCCGGTTGTTACGTTCCTTATTACAGCCATTTCAGGATATACAATGAGGGCATTTTAAAGTTTTTGACATTTTTTGACAACTTCTGATATTGCTATTGCAATGACCCATTGCATTCGATGCCAAAATCTTGTCTTGCCACCCATCCATCAGTTTTATGCGTTCAAGCATTTTCCAAAGTTAGAAGAAGGACTGATGTTGAGATGTTGATTCATGAGTATTGCTCACTGGATTATCGCCAACAAGCCGTTCTGTGATAAGGACCGTTTCAGACTGAAAACTAATTTCAATGCGCAATAGCGGTGATGCACGGATGCCTTACTTGCAGTACAATAGCCATTTACTGCTTATTTGCGGTACTTGGAATTAAATAAAACCAGGTCCTAATAAAGCATTATAACTTCCTTTTTTCATCCAAAGACCGACTTGATCAACACGATACTCAGGAAAGTGTCTGAAGAAATATACGCCCTTATAGCTAAGTAATGAGCTGTAAAGTCGCGCTGGATATGTAGGTAGGTGGTTTTATCACAGTAAGTTCCCGTGGCGTATATTTCTGATGGGGCACTGCACAAAGTCGCATTCAGCTCAGAGATCACATAGCGGGCACCGGCTTCAGTTAAAGGTCAAATCAGTTGATGATAGCCAACTGTTCTGTCGAAAAAATCTATGCCATCACGTGAAGCCTGTTTTTCTCATGTTGTCAGAAGAGGTAGTGAACAAAGGCGTTCTATGCCTTAATTTTTAAATAATAACTTTCCAAGTATTCCGAATTCTTTCGTTGTCTAATCACAGGTTTAGTTGCCTATAAGTTGACAGCTGAATTGGACAAGAGATTGTGAACTTTTATTGTCTTTGATAGGCGCTCGGACTCTTATCGTCTAAGTTGAAGGTCTTACCAGGTAAACAGCAAACGCAACCATACCCTTTCACTGCCTGGAACTACGATGAGGTACTCAAAAACTGGAAATTATTTCCTATAGGTAAATAGGTCGACAGTACTGCCCTATTTAGCTTGGTGCTTCTGCTTACTAGGCCACGTAGCGTTCATGATAAAGCATTGCAGCGTAAATGATTGTTGACACTCGTTGATCAGCGTTCACCGATCGCTTACGAAACTCGCTTGTCCGCTCTGTCTTAGGTTACAATTCATTAACGAGCCAGGGGCTCATTGATTTGAGTTTTAGACTTCTGCTCAAAACGTTTCGTGTTCAAGCCTCGAGTGAGGCACCATTTGGGGTTGGATATAACCAGCTGATGATGGCTAATGAGCCATGAATGGCCATTTAAGGCTCCCGTGTCTTTGCCGGTAATGCTATCTGCCCAGAATGGTTGCTGCCTTAACGCCCCGCTAAAGCCTCACGACGATTTTGTGATGACCGACGTTAGGGAGCAACGCATCCTTTGCATAGTTTGTTCTTTCTCTCGGCAACAATAAAGTCACCCACGTTGAAGTTGTTCATCGTACTATCACGGTGACCTAAAATTACGCTCAGCGAGTGCTGAAGCAAGGTTGGGGAACTGTGAGAAAAAACGACCTGAATTGTGGCGATCGGGGATTGGCTGCTTCACTGTGACAACGCGCCTGTTCACCCAGCGTTCAAAGTCAACCAGTTTTGACCCAAAACAGCAAGGCAGTATTTTCTCACCACCGTACTCGTCCGAGCTAGCGTCTGCGACTTCTTATTCCCATATAGGCATAAGAGAAATGAATTTAATAATCCACATTTTCTGGGCAATCCTTCGTAAAATAGTCAGACAACGAAGTAAAATAGAAAAGTGACCATGGGTGGAGAAGAGGGAAAGAAACGGGAATTTGCTCTGAAAAAAACCCTGTCAAGCTGGCTATACTTTTGTGCTGAGCAAGTTTTTACGCGCGATATCAACTCGATTATTTTCCCCGTCACAAAAGGGTAAGTCTGCAAAGAGTGGAGTGCAGGCATAAAAAGTTTCACTTGCTGGAATCTAGTTCATGTACGTGAACTTCACTGATTGCCAAGGGCGTGTTTTTCATTGTCCTGCTTGGGAGACTATTTAAAAACGGCTATCTCATCGTTTAACCTAAGGTGTTCTTTAGTTTGTTTTCTTTCTCATCTACCATAAAAAGGTCACTGGAAGAACGTCAGGCCAAAATCAAACTTTTCAAGGGGGTGGAGCTTCTTTGCGATAGTGCACACTACCTGTTTCATGTTTGG
Source organism: Ligula intestinalis (assembly GCA_036362985.1). Lineage (NCBI taxonomy): Eukaryota > Metazoa > Platyhelminthes > Cestoda > Diphyllobothriidea > Diphyllobothriidae > Ligula > Ligula intestinalis. Next base: position 73,303,516 of record JAYGXS010000002.1, on the reverse strand, counting down.
CTAGCAACTGAAAATTTGTTTTTTATTTTTCAACGCAGATATCTGTCGGTTATCATAAAATGCATGTATTGATGGCTCTAGGTCCTGCATTAATTTCCATTTTTTCTCATAGGGGTTGCTTAATTGCCGAATTTTTTATAAAATATGTAGGCTCCCGCCCGGTTGTTACAACTGTTCATATGAGAAGACGAATATGCGATGGCTGGAACAAGGATTGTATTAATTTTTGCTTTCGGAATATCCCTCGAATCCATAATCAGAGGCAGTTGCAGTCAGGGCTACTAGAAACAAGGGGTAGGCAGTACGTAAAAATGCTTCGGAAATGTTTTGTCATCTTCTCACTCCACGTGGAAGTGGAGTTGCATGCAGGCAAACACAACCATTAGGCAGCTGGTCATGATGCCGAATGATCCATTACCAGGGCAGAAAACGACTGCGGTCGTTTACCGGATCTGGTGCAGTTGTTGACAAAGCAATTAAGTCGGTGAAGCCGGGAGATTATTAAGGACACGGATGGCCGTGCATGTACCAGCGGTGAGGAGGAGGAGGGGAAGAAAGGCACTAACTCCCAGATTTCAACTCCCTCGGCGGGATCCGGCATATTTTCAAATCACACGAAGCCAAAATCTTTACAAGAGGCTGGCAACTCTGTGGGCCGCGAGCTACTTGAGTCATGTTTCTAAGGTCCGCAGATCATCAGTAGGCGCAATGACTTCCCATTCCTCTTTCCTGTGTCGAGACTTTGCCTGAGCAGGAGAATCAGTTGTTTGGAGATGGCACGGGCGAGCACATAATCCCAACGGCAGCAAGTCAAGTGACTGCGAAATTATTATGCCATTCTTCAACATGGCCGATGAAAACGCGGCTATTAAAGACTTAACCGCGGACTGACATGCAATCAGTAAATCGATGACGACCCTCAGTGTGGAGCAAGAGAGCTGCTTATTGTAGTACACATGTTGTCGCGTAGCCATTAAGGACTAGAAATACTGCGCACCTTGTGCTTCTACTATACTCATCGTCAAGTGACGCTGATGATGGCTTTGAGCGAGAATCCAAAACGTCGAGCCAATGACATTTTTCTTACAGCAATAGCATTTTCCCCTTTTGTACTGCTTCCTAGAAGTCGTCTGTTTGCTTCTGTGAGTAAAATAATCGTACGTGCAATCTTCTTGGCGCTTATTATTCGTAGCATTATTCTTATCATTATGATTCTTCTGCAAATAGGAGTAAAGTAAACTATTGGAGCATTCTCCATATGAGGATTAAGAGCATTTAAAGTAAGCTTTAACATACATTGCTAAAGCTGTGAAGAAGAAAAAGTACAGCTGCGCTGGATGTTAAACGCTTCTGCATCGAATTTTGTCTCATCCGAAGGGGTGGGCTGTTCCCTGGGAAAGGAGGGGCTGTGGTGTTTTGTCGATGGTGGCTTGATTGGACATCCGAAATCTTTCAGAAGGTTGGAACGTCCTACCTACATATCCCGTCCCTCTCCCAACCCCCCCCACCCCTTTCCTGCCTGTCAAAGTTGTCCTACGCAACGTGTCACCGTTCGTGTAACCGGACGAAATTAGGAACGGAAGGGCAAAGTAAATGTTTTTTCATTAACATTAATGTTATAAACATCCTAATTTTCCTTCATACGCCGGAAGTTTCGGCCATACTGTGTACATAACGTAAGATTGGTTTTTATATAAGACAAAAATGACTACTGTCTGCTTAAACATGTTCTGGATATTTTCTTAACAAATTGTTTGACGTTTTGGACAAAAGTGATCTATAAAACTCTCCGCGAGGAAGGAAGCATTTTCCGAAGCACATTGTTCCGGATGAACTAGATTTGATTGTTGTCGACAGGTGAGATTGGTTGCATAGCCATTGGCATTTCGTTCCGGGTCTGACTGTGGCCTGGAGACAACTCACGATACCTTTTTTTAATCTGAACAAGTAAAATATTACTTGTGTCAGTGGGAATGACGCGCAGGCGACGAAGACGACTTTCGTGATACTATGGACAGGCTTGTCTTCGCTCTCAGAGCCTCCCTCGCCTACTAGTACCATCTCAAGCGCCTTCGCCAGAGAGCCAAATGCAAGTTTTGATGCTCCTAGGCAGCATTCAAGCAGTTTCACAATCTTTACCTATCTTAAGCGAACTTTGAGCGTTTTCCACATCATAAGACAAAAACATTTATTGCTGCAGTATACCACTGCAATTACTATGACGGAAGAGGATGAAGATGTACCTATAGTAGGTAAAATCTGCAGAATAGCCTTCTATGCCAACTATCCATATAAAGCTTATTTGGTGATGGAAATCATTCTCTATCTAGTGTATCACTTGACTCGAATGCTTCATGACCACTGCACCAGTCTGCCAGTCTTATGTTGTAACTACCTGATGCCGGACTGGCTCAAAGCGACAAATCGGTCAGCAAGTGTCATTTTCTCTCTTCTTTATTTACCCAAAATTGGACACCATTTGAGAACACCTCCGCGTCTTTCAGGAGTATATTTGGCCTGCTTGCTTCCGAATAAGGCACTATAGACACTTTTCAATTAAAAAAGACCTCGTCAGATGTTCACGTTTTGCTCTTGGTCACAAATTGAACCAAGCTGGATTACTAGTACTGAATGGTAAGCCAAAAGTCTACTTTGATATGCATCTGGTGGTATCCTTTCAAAATGACTTTCCCATTCAAATAGAAATATTAATAATGAGTGGATTGGGTTGGGTTGGGTTTGGTTGGATATTTCGAAGTAGAACCTACAAAGACAAAGGAGACCGGAATGGCCATTTCTGGCTTATTTACCGTTATTGGCTTGTCATAACCAATCCCAGGTGGTACCCAATGCGAGATTCAAACTCGGAATTTCGGTCATGGAGTGCAATACCTGCCCATTATCTTTTCCTCATTTGGTATCAGATTGCATAATACAATGTTATACTTTAGAGGAAAAGTATCGTTAGTCTGCAAAATTGGTAGGTATTGGATACATGGTTCTACCAAGTCAGTACGTTTAAAAAAACTAATTATATAAGCGATGTAGGATAATTTAGCCTCCCTTTCCTCTCACTTATTGCCCGTTGCGCTTGTCTTACACCTGGGGTTAGATGTGAGGTTAGTACTTATTGTTAATGGTTAGAGGTAAGAGTCAGAGATTAGGGTTTAAAGCGTACAGTAAGAGGTTGGCGTTAGAGATTGGAGTTATGATTATTCGGGGTGAGATTTAGCGGTAGATTTGGTGAATATCACTTGTATAGCCGCAGTAGTAGGACACGAACACAATGTGTAAAATAAAATTTCAGTGGAAAATTTAACACAAATTTGTTTTTTTTTGTTCATTGAGTTAAGTTGACAAGCAAAATGGGTTTAGTAGAAGAGACCAGTTCATATCATTATAATAGCAGCAAATAGGGGCGGAATTGGGCTAAATCTAGCGTCTGTTGATATCCAAGGAAATTCTTACCTTATTAAACGCCGCGCAATAGGCATCTTCGTTGTGCATGTTTTACTGTTAAAGAATATTAATAAAAACCAGAACAGAAACTTTTGTTCTGTTTTCATGAAACTGGGGCAACTGCAATAATAAGATAACAAATTATCGCCGGGAAAAAAGGTGGTAGTCAGTTACGACATTCTTTCCTACAAATCTGTTACGCTTAGTGACAAGGTCGTTTAAATAGTGCACCTCATAGATCCCTAAACCCAGTGTTTTTGTCCTAGGGAAAGGGTGGTTATAGGGTTTTAAGGGGTGGGGAACTAGGATAGGTGGTTAAGCAAATTTATAGAAATGAATGGAAAAAAAGTAATTGAAGTTGTTTCCCATGGCCATTGGGAGAAAGTTTTTTCCGCATGTAAATAGAAAGTTTGCGCGGCGCTGCGCCCCACAGACTATACTAATCTAACACCAGAACGGGAAGTTGTATCGCAGATAAGTTGACATAGATGACCCCCTAACCACCAGCTCTATTTTTAGGAATTTCAGCAATCATGCTTTTCTATAATCGGCTTTACCCGCAATACGCTAGAATGTAATACAGATTAAAGAAATCTACGGATATAAAAACAAAATTTCTAAATACAATAAAAACAAAAATGCATATAGTTATTCAGTATATTCTACTGCCTATCATAATTCCCCCCATAAAACCTTTATGACCATGGTTTTCGTGGGATAAAATGCGGGTACAAGGGTTATATGAGGTGCATTACTTAAATTAATGTTGCAAAGTTTAATGCCATTAAGAGAGGTACTCAACTTATGAAATCGCATGCTTTTTTACCAAGCTGAAAATAGGAGCCGTAATTAAGCATGCATATGCTATGTTGAAAAACGTCAGTTTCCTCTTTTATGCCGTATGTGAAAGATTTGCAAATATTTTTTATCCGTAGAGCAGAAGGAATGAATAGAAAAACGTGAAACAGAACGGGCAGACGATTTGATTTTTCGTAAAATTGTTGTTGATATTCGGCCACTGTGCTCTGCTGTTTTTATCTAAGAACAGAGCTGAAAAGTAAAAATATACTGAAATCTGCTCCAATTTTGCATAGAAAAGTGAACTCTTTTGCTCCGAAGTTTCATCTTTCTCGAATTTTCCGTTTTCTAAAAAATCTACTTTTCTTTTACTACATAATGTAACTTGATAAACCGCAATATGTATTCTTTAATAAGAATGTTTACTTTGGGGAATATCGCTTAGGTTAGTCCTGCGTACCAGGGAGTTTCTCGTAAAAATCCTTGGACTTTTTCAGTTTGACAACCTACTGCATATAAGTTTGAGCCAAATTCTAGGAAAAGTGATTAAGGGGTAGTGTGTGGGTTAAATTTAATTTTGTGTTGAGGTTAAAGGTTGGAGTTTTGGAGTCAAGACTATATGGAACGTTAATTTTTGAGTTCGTGTTAACTATATGGTTTAGGTTGTGGTAGGACTAGAGTGAAATGCAGGATAGCAGGTTACTCTAATTTAATAAACAAGACACGGGAATATGTACTCTTCCGGTGCTTTATCACAAGGCAACCTAGTTTAAGGGGCGGAACACTTCTTTCCCCGTGGCCTGTTTAGGCAGCCATAAAATTCATCCTTACCGTGGGCTGGAAGATAAGCAATCGCTCTTGTCAAATTTTATTGCATCTTAAGTCGCGGTCCTTCTGTTTGCTTTCGTTTTCAATATGATTGGTCCTCATGGGCTGGGATAAAACCGCCTGCAATATCTAATCAGTGTCCTAAACTTAAATTTTACCACTTGTTTAAATATCTCAATTTCCAGACTTTAAAATCAAACGCTTGCTTTTTGTAACACTCTAGTGGTTTAATTAAATAAGCAAATTGCGTAAATTTATTTTTTTATCTTTTACATCCTGGAAATAACCATATGTCAGTTCCGCTTACTTCAACACTTCCGTATAATGGGAGTCTTTGCTTCCCGTTTCCTGAGTAATGCCACATATTCGCTCGTTGCTAAACCTTTTTACTAATGAAATTTTCACAGTGTGTTTCCCCTCATAAAAGCTGATTGTGTTGTATGCGTGGTCCGTATTTACTACAAAATTTTATGAATCAATGATGACGTTTTTATGGGCTTAGACCAACGTATGATGTGTCTTACAAATAATTTAAATGGCGTGTGTTGTTTTGTAAAAGCAAACAGCAAGTCTTATCGCAGACCGACATCATAAGTAGCTGGGAATTAAAAACATTTTTAAAGGGTGCCTTTTACTCAAGTTAAAAACATTAAAAACGCAAACTGCTAAAAGAGAAAATTGTGATATTTTCAGTTTTTATAAACTCTATGATGAGGAGGAGGCAATGGACCATGTGAAAAGCTGCATTAACAAAAAATAAAGTCGAGAAGAAGAAGATTCGATCGCTGGGACAGCACTTTTATTCACCTGACCTTAAGACATCCGTCGCGGATTCTTCATCAGAGACATAAGCAGGACGCAGTAGCAGATAAGCAAGTCATTCTTACTGCAAGGCTGCGTTTATTTCTTGATCCACCTGATGAGAAAGAGTCAGCGGCATGGACCGATCAGATGTGATGAGAGACCGGTTGAAATAGCCCGGCTGTCGTGGGATCTCACGCAGGCGCCTTTCTGTCTGATGACTCATTTTGAGAATGGAGGCATTCCCAATATTGACAGAGTTATAAGGACATCAAAATTTAATGTTAAAATGCTTACTGCTTAAGCGGACAATTTTAGCGACTGCAATTTTTTTAGCCGACCAGAAAGGAGCTCATTGAAAATTTGGCATCCTTTAGGGACTGGAATGTTTTGGGAGCATACTACATATGTAATACTTTCTAACCGCAAACACATTTGGAAGTTTTAGTTGACCTCTCTGGAGATTGAACCTGTAGCCTGCCAGGGGCTGAAGCGAGCATACCGTTTTTTCTTACAATTCTATGAAGACTGCTGCCTAAGGCTTAACAAACGTTAAAATCGCAGAGGTGGATTCCCTTGTTCTACCCAGTATTGGATGAGGAAGAAGGCGTGTCGAGCACCAGATTAATTGATATATTGTTCTGAGATTTCGAACTCTTATAGTAGTCCATCTTCAGAGATGAGAAAGCAACCAAAAAAGGAGGTAATTATAGTGGTCTTAAGCCAATCAACTGTCAGAAATCATAAGGTTGTCAAGGGGTTAGAAACAGCCATAGAAAAAGGATGAGGAGGAGGGCAATTTTCTATCAGTGGGGTCGGGGGGCAATTATAGTGGTGTACATTAATTAGCTGTAAGTGGAGCTGGGGGTCATGAATAGCAAATAGTGTGCCACCTTTTCACTCAGTAGAGGGTCCTGGTAATCCTGCCGCCTCTTTCGGCCGGTTCGTTGTGGGGTACTCTTCGTTCGCCATTCTTGCGTTTGGTTTGGCTTCGATCCGTCTTTTTCCCACACAACGGCGCAAGACTTTGTAGGCCGCTGGCAGGTCTAGATGCCTGTTGACCGAGTTGGCATCTAAGTGCCATGCCTCAAGCGTCAGCCTTTCGGCTTTTGAGGTTTCTCGACCTACGATAGCCACTCCTTGAAGATTGAAGTTATGGCCAGCCTCTGAGATGTGTGCTACCAGTTGTGAGTTTGGGTCCAACCTCTGAGCCGCTGGTTTTTGGTCATGTATTTAAGTGGCAAAGTAGTTAAGTATTTAAGTGGCTACTGAATAATGTAACGGGCTTACGTGAAAGGTTATCAGAAGATGGCAGAATTCTAAGTAGATCGAAAAATTAACGCGAACCGATTATGATAGTGCTACGAGGATGCGACTGTCTCGGTGAGCTGAATGCTGTGTCTTGGAAGGTGGCTGACTAGCGGGCAAACTTGGGTCACGCAGTCCAGCAGCGTGCTTTTTTGTGCAGAGTATATCCGAGACAGGCGGAACGGCACACCTAGGGGCGGATTCGACCACGTCAGCCACTTGCGTACTCCCCCACCTCCACTATTTTAGCCCTGGTCAGTATGCCTAGCCCACGTGGAAAAGGAGAGTGTGTGGTAGATGCAGCGCAAGTCTACAAGCACCATAACCTAATACACACGCAATTCATCGTTCCGGTGCTAATTTGCTGTGAGACACGCGGTGCACACCTCGAAACCAACTACTCTATATCTGTGGTGCAAATATATATATAGTGATGTCGCACTCTGGCCACCACAGTCCCTGATTCGAGGTTCTTCCTCTTGGATTTGCGATCATCCTGGATGCACCAAAGGGATATAGAAATACAAGACGAGCGTTTGTCTGGTAGCACTGCTTAACACTGTTTTTGTAAACTCTATTTTTTATGACCCGCACCAGGTAATTGTAATTAACCTGAATAGTGAGCTAACCCAATTGCTGTTCCTAACGCCAGCACGTGATTGAAGAGGCAATGGCAATCGACCATGCGGAGGGTTGCATCAACAAAAAGCAAGTCAAGAAGAAGAAAAAGACGAAGATTCGACCGCTCGGACAACACTTTTATTCACCTGACCTTAGGACTCCCTCAGCAGATTCTTCATCAGCGACATAAGCAGAATACAGAAGCAGAAAAGCAAGTCATTCTTACAGCAAGGGTGCGTATAGTTATTAATCCGCCGGATAAGAAAGAGTCAGTGACATGGACCGATTAGATGTGATTTGAGGTCAGTCGTTATAAAGCTGGCTCTCGTGGCAGCAGCGTGGCAGCTCACACTGGCACCTTTCTGTATGATGACTCATCTTGGGAATGGGGGCATTCCCAAAACTGATACGGTCGTAAGGACATCAAAAATTAATGTTTAAAATGCATACTACTTAAGCGGGCAATTTTACTGACTGAAATTTTTTTTGAAAACCAGAAAAGAGCTCATTCAAATGTCGGTATGGAATAATTTGGGGAGTATACTGTTGGATAGGCATATAACTAGCCCACATCTGTAATACTTTCTAATCGAAAACACATTTGGGAGTTTCGGTTGATGTCTCTGGAGATTGAACCTGTGTGAACCTGTAGCCTGCCAGGGACTGAATCAAACGTAGAGATTTTTCTTACAATCACATGAAGACTGCTGCCTAAGACTTAACAAACGTTAAAATCACAGTGTTGGATATCCTTGGTCTACCTAGTGTTTAAGTGGCTGCTAACTGATTCAACGGGCTACCATGAAAAGTAATCAGAAGATGGCAGAATTCTAAGTAGATCGAAAAATTAACGCGAACCGATTATGATAGTGCTACGAGGATGCGACTGTCTCGGTGAGCTGAATGCCGTGTCTTGGAAGGTGGCTGACTAGCGGGAAAACTTGGGTCACGCAGTCCAGCAGCGTGCTTTTTTGTGCAGAGTAAATCCGAGACAGGCGGAACGGCACGCCTAGGGGCGGATTCAACCGCACCAGCCACTTGCGTACTCCCCCACCTCCACTATTTTAGCCCTGGTCAGCATACCGGACCCAGGCGGGAAATCAGAGTGTGTGGTAGATGCAGCGCGAGTCTACTATCACCATAACCCAATGCACACGCAAGTCATCGCTCCGGTGCTAATTTGCTGTGAGACACGCGGTGCACACCTCGAAACCAACTACTCGATATCTGTGGTGCAAATATATAAATAGTGATGTCGCACTCTGGCCACCACAGTCCCTTATTAGAGGTTCTTCCTCTTGGATTTGTGATCATGCTGGATGCAAAAAAGGGATGTAGAAATACAAGATGAGCGTTTGTCTGTTAACACTGTGTATAATCTCAAGGTTTGCCCCGAAAGATGCCTACCTCCGCCGTTGGAGAATATAGTGTTTTTCGTGAACCCATATCTTCGTCTCTTCCCTCCTTTTACACATTGTATGTACACCCTGGCAAATGGCACAATCCAGTTTCTTAGCAAATTGCATGTGACCACTGTGAATTAAGAAACTTTAAAAATTGACACTTTGTTGTTGTTCCACTTCTTCTTCCATAGTCGCAGCCAAGGGGCTCCTAAATTGTTGAGGTGAGCAGAATGACGATTCCTGTAATCGAATCATATCTTCCGCAAGCTTTTTTGAGTAATACCGATTCAGATGATGTGCACGAAGAGCTAATTCGCACCCTCTCCAGGAACTTCTACGCCAACACTAAAATTATATATATATATATATATATATATATATATATATATATATATATATATATCCCGATCATCATCCCCCAAAGAAGGCGAAGTAGAAAACAAGGCGCTGTCGTGGACCACACTGTAATTGTGCTGACGTTTCGGAAATACACTATTTTCCATCATCAGAGT
>JAYGXS010000002.1:73258710-73293686 GCA_036362985.1 Ligula intestinalis | reverse complement strand
ATATATATATATATAGGACTACATTCTTCCACTCGCGAATCATCCCCGCATATATTACTACACACAAGCGCACTGGAAATTAGGGAGTTTCAGATAAGAAAAATGGCAGTGGGTGTTTCTACAACTGTCGCCGAAAATGCCGGACAGAAGGATTTTCCTGCACGCCTAATTGTTTTATGTTTTGGCGCAGGAGCATACGGGCATTGCATTTTGCATAAAACAAAAACCCTGCTGCGCGTGCTTGCATGTAGTCCGTACACTAGGTGTACGCTTGTGTGTGTCAAATTGGTTGCATTGATCCTGCCGTGTGCAAGTACATCCTCTCTTGTCTTCCCAGCTACAAATGCGCGCTTGAATTGCCTGAAATAAACAGCCTGGACGTGCTAGTTGTGGGGCTGTGCTGTTTTGCGTCGGGGTTGCCCGTGCGCACCGTATCCCCACACCATAGGAGCCAGTTGCACGCGGTCTGGCAGCCTGTTTCGCTCCCTACTGGCTCCCATCGAACAGTAATCTGCACGCGGGGGAGGGGAGCGGTGGGCGCAAATCTAAGGGGCTTGTTCGCGCGAAGCTGCAAAAATGTGCGCCGTGAAAGCGCGCACGCGCGTACTATCGATCCATATCGATCGCTAAGGACGGACAGGGTGCGTGCAAGCATTGCGTGGGCGTGGCCTGCCAGCACCGCCGGTAGCACGCACGCACCCGTGTGTGCGCACACGCATGCGATCCAGCTGAGCGTTCACTCGTTTCCATTGCTGCCTACTGGATTTTCCAGCTTCTGAACAGACCCGTTCGTCACACCAAGCTTTGTCGCTTCTTTCCTATTCAGCACTCAGACCTTCGAAGCCCTGATTTGGCCGATCGCTTGTAAACGCAGGATTTACTACTAAATTCACGGGAGGAATTTCGCATTCAGGAACGACCGCATCGCGTTTTTCTCTGGGAAAAGTTGCTTGTAAGCACCATGTCACATAGTGCATAGTATTTGGTCATTATTTTGCCTTTATCGATCCGTTTGTAGCCTAAAGTACTCCCAAAATGCTCTGCTGGCTCCTTGATTTTTTTATTGAAGAAAAATGTATGAATTCTTTTTGTAACTGTTGGGTTTTAATTTGGTTCACTTAGCCCTCCTATATTATGATATTCATAAGGAATTTCGCATGGATCTTGTTGATGAGCAATTTGGACGTAAAATAGGCATCAGGCATTCTTTCACATAGGGATTGCCGGCTGAATTGAGCTGCCATTCTTGCTGTCGACTAGCGTAGACGTGAAAACGCGACTAAATGCAATTTTCAAATTGACTTCTGTAGCTAATTCCAACGGTTCGAAACTAAAACGATCGTCCTAGAATAAAAGGTGCAGCTTTTGGTTTGAAGGGGAAAGAATTAATATCCTCGGAATAAAAATAATCTAAAATTTGGCATTATAAGCTAGTATTTAATTTCAATCTCGTTATTAACGATTCTCACCCCTTCCTTTCCCAGACTTGCGCTGTGGTTTAGGATTAAAACCTGACCTCTTGAATCAATCCATTCATAAGAATGCATTTTTTCGCCGGTTTTATTACACTGTCACTTAAAAGCTTATTGCTGAAGGTCACTCCTTACAAATGTCAGAGGATATTGCTTAGGACACACGTCTTAAATCCGTATCGAGTAGGTCGGCAAGCGGTACTCTAGGAAGCCTGCGGTTATGCAGAATACACCAATGTTGAATGCCCTCTGCGCCGAAGGACTACCCAGGTAACGACTTTATATACTCAAGACTACATGCGACGGTCTACTTACTGCGATTACAGTCCATACGTACTGATTTTATTGTATTATTTGGCATAAAGTTTGCAAAAAGAATCCTTCAAACAGTTCAAATTTGCAGGGGCTTTTATTCCCTTAGAAAAGCAGACAAATTCGCTTATTTCAAGTCCTCTGTTTGAGCACTGATGCTCGATGTGTAAAGCGACCAAATCTATTTTCTCTTTATTTTGTCTTTGTTCAGTAATAAATCAACAGTCGTTTTCGGCATATTTTCCGAGTTGTAAACCGCAGCAGCCGCTCACAAAGCAAGGCCCTCGCCATAGCACTAACGGACCCAAGTCCCTTCAGCTGAGCTGGACAGTAGTTGGTCGTATGAGAGTCACGTGTACCGGATTTATCCTGGTAAAAGGGGCGAAAATAGAACTGACATCATACAGCACTCGCCTGGACGGAAGCCTAGCGACTTGCGAATAATAATTGAAAGGAGCTTCCCAACAAAGGCCGGGACACTTGAACCGCCGTTTATGACTTATGTATCAGTCAGTGCTAGTCCAACCACACTGGCTTCAAGAACGAAATTTGAACCAGAACCAGATGATCATCAAACATCACATGACTACGCAACATTTTTCTACGGCTTTGGGAATATCCAGCCATGTGTGTTTGCGGCGTGGGCAATTGTATCCTGGTTTCAGACCGAAGTTGGACATTTACGATTCGCCTCGAGACAGCACTGGTTTTCCAGCTTACACAGACGGTCGCCTGCCACTCATGTTTTCTGTGTCCATCATGAAACCCCTTGGATCAAAATTAAACTGCATTCGCCCTTCTGGAACCAGTCAACATATAGCAGTTCAGCTCACTACCCCTGATTATTATTTTCTTGCGCGTTATTCGCAACATTCAAGATGATCGTTTGACAAACTTAGTCAATCTGGCGCTTGATTGTCGTTTTATTCACGCAGTACATCAGTTTGCTATCTAAAATACAACTTGCGAACAACCGGAGGCTATTTTAAAATGTTTACATTATCTTTGCTCTCGAACATGTAAGCAACTACAGTTTCCTTATGCGATCATTTCTATCTACCAATGTGGTCTGCATTTAGAAATTCAGTCAAAGAAATGAAGCACTAACTCCCCCGAGCAAAATAGGGTGCACATTTTTTTTGCAGAAGACTCAAAATTAGTTGCTTCCAATTAAATAACTATCAACTGCCTGCTAATTTGAAGGCATAATGTATGGATTGCATGCATAATGGAATAACAATGGAGCCTTGGAGGACCAGCAGCCCCATCTACAAACCTTTCTGGTAACGAGGGGGTCACTCGCAGAAAATGCGTTTTGATTGACGTGATTCCGCTCATTTAACAAGTTGTCGTTGCCTATGTGTGTGTCTGTGTCTCCCAGGGTGTGGCTTTTCGGTCGCCTACAGCTAATCAATAAACTGGTGTTTCACATGACAAACTCGGTGCTGGAATGGATTAAACTCTGTAACCGAGGTTCCGCTATAATTTGAGTGTTGTCGCGCACTTGGTCTATCTACGAAAAGTGTAACTCCGCGTTGTAGTAGCTGTGGCCGAAAGATCAGTTAGCTGTAGTTAATATGGCCTGTGAGTGGTATAATGATGACCTACCGCAGGCGCGCGAAATAATCGATACTTTTATCGTCAGTAAATGTTTCAGGTTTAATATAAACATCACACATTCTTCCTCCGCGCCGTTTAAACCAGGTGTCTGCACCCAATAATCAATATTTTTATCATGACAACAGTTTTCACATGCGAGATGAACTTCGGACGCTTAACCCCCGCCTCCCACTCAGTGTTCTATGCAAGTGGCCAGTCCTGCTCCCTGAGCGAATTAATCGATATTTCCTTCACACGGAGACTTACGAGGTGTATGCAATTCAGTAGAATTGCCAGTTAAAAGAACGCTTATTCTTGCCACTTCCTTCGGTATAGCTGAGCCGCTTAAGCAATAATCTTGTTAAAGATGGCTTCATGATTGCATTACATTGCGTGGATTTGCTAGGGTCTGTTAAATGCAAATAAAAAGGTCTTTAAATGCTCTGAGTCTCCCTTCTTGCTAGCTCAACTGAAAAGAAGGAGAACCGGTTTCTGGAACGATAACTTTATTCTTCTGACTCATTTCACTTTTACTTGACTGTATTATTGGATGCAACAATGGCTAAGAAAGATCGACGCCAATAAACAACACTAGCTAGGAAGTTGCCGCGAGTGATGACTTGGATGCGGTTGGACAACTAGCCATGGTAACACCTACCACCGCCTATGATGAAATGGGTTAGCTGCTAATTTTGAACTGATGGCATAATGACTACAGTCTATAAATAGTGCCACTATAGCGTGGCACCGTGACAGAGTTCGACTATGTCATTCAGACTTTGCGGGACGACTGAAACAAAATATTGATCGACTATGCTACAGGGAATTCGAAATGCACAGAAGTGCCTGTCTGTTCGGGTTCATATGCATCAAAAAACTATCCTAAAATCCTTTAAATATATTTATGGTGAGCACATAACAATGTTCGCAAGCACAGAAACAAACATGTAAATGCACCATTAAATTACAGACAAAGACAAGGGAGGCTACAATGGCTATTCTGGCTTTTTACCTGTCGCCAGCCAGCCATGCCTAAATTGCCAGTGTAAGTATGGCCAAACGCCACCTAAAGAATGGTGAGCTCTTGGCCCAATGGTTAGGTCCTTTTTTTCTAACCAAAGTTACAAAATCTGACGTTCGGTATGGCTTACTGATGAAGTCTAAAAAGGTGGAAATGGTCATTTCAGTCTCCCTTGTATTTTGTCGCTAATGCGATCCCGTCTGTAGTACTAGTTGCTGTGTGGCCGTTTATGGAGCTGAAGATTAAATCCGAATACACAACGGGAAACGCATGTCTTTTACCGCGATCGGAAGTGCTTCAAAGGCAAAGAATACTTGCTGTGGATGTCAGGCTTACTAGTCAACGTCAGCCAGCCATGCCCGACTCAGTGCTTTAAATACCTAGGGATACGAACTTATCTACGTTTTTCCTTGAGCGTTGAACCTAACAATCAACCATTGAACATTGCCTCTTGCCCAACGATCGTTGGTACTCCCGATCAAAACCGCCAAGACAACGACCCGTGGTCCAATAGCAGAACGTTGGATTTCATAGTCAATGACCAAAATATCAACTTTCGAACCTCGTGTTATACATGCATATATGCGGAGGATCATTCACCGATCACGTTCCGGAATACGCGTGTTCCGTTGCTCATTGTAACTCTCCCTCTCGGTCCCTTTCACTTATTTCTATGGCAACCAGGTATGGTACAGTAAGGAGTACGAACTGTACTGAATCCAAAAACCTAATGTTACCTCATACTCCTTTTCATTTTATCAAGCATTTGGAAAATGTGATTTTTTTGCGTGATTCTCCACGGCTTCTATGCGCTACAATATCCTCTTGTGAGGTACGAAAAAACTCACCTTTTATATGTATCATGCAAAAGTTTACACTGTAAATTCTTTTAATGAACTACTTTGGAATTCAGCCTGTCCTGCTGGAATTATTTTTCATTTTTCGAAAAACAACAGCTAAAATGCAGCGCTGTTCGTCAGCGAGAAAAAACCAAATTTAAGCCGAAAATATCCGCAGTTGTGGTAAGTCGCATACCGACATCTGGACAAACTCTCGTGCACGGGAGCCGAGGGGGGGGTGGTCGGTGAAAGAGGTTTCACGGTACTGAAGTAAATTGACTCGCTCAATTTCACGTGCGCCTTCCCCGAGGTACCTAGATTTCCGCAAAATTAATTTGAGAAACGGCTTCCATAGACCTCCTTATTTTCTAAATATTTTGTTATTCAGTTGAATGCCTTGGGACACGTTGAAACATATGCTTCAGTGACGTGATAATGTGTTCTAAATGGCAGGACTGAACAACCTGCAACCAGCTAAAACCAATTCACAGGCCTTCTTAAGGTCGTAATTATGTTGGCGATAAGGAAAAGAGAGAGTGAAAGGTCTAGAAAGAGGGGTGAGAGCGTGAAATTTAACAACTTATTTTGAATGGGTGCTCACCAGTCGCATGCGGACAAATTCTGCTTTCTGTAAATTCCCGAGGAACGCTGCCTGTATTGCAATTCCTCCGTTAGTGCATCAGTTTTCACAATTTCACTCATCATTCCTGCCAGTACATATAGTATTCATAACAAACTTGGTCTTCAGGATGTTGCTTACCCATAAATATTTCCACTATAATCGTAATCACGTTATGAATGGATATTTTGAAACTTTAGTTTTACTACCTTTCTTATCCGCATGACTTAGAGGTGCGCGTATGAGAAAGTCACCTTTATCTTTATTAAACCCTGATTTGCGTTCACTCAAGCCCGCAACCTGAGAAATTCAAACACTCCATGTGACGAGTGACTTGAGGCCAGTCCTGTCGCACGTCACGTTTAAAAGCGGTTGAATGTACGGGAACATCATCGGTTGAAATCCAGCATTACTGCTAATAAAAATGCCAGAATTTTCAATGTAAGTTTTGTTTTAGCTCTGATGCACACGTGAGCACATCCAGGTGAGCTTTAAATTACCATATTTTGGGTGAAAAGAAAGAAGATCTTCGGAAAATCGAGTGTCCCGATTGTCCCGCTCTGTCTTGGGCCTCATTTTTGATTCCCACCAGCAGCCGCACAGTGCCTAGTCGTATAGACAGAAGAACGATAAGGGACTGTTGTGCAACTGTTGTCGCCAGCTAGCCATACTTAACCCGTGGCTTGAACCCACGGACTGTTTGTTAGAAGTCTGACACTCTACTGATTCGTTGTCTGCACATCCGCTGTGCGGCTGTTATCCGGCCTCGAACGTGAGACCCCAGGCACGAAGGTACGGAGGAGTTCTGTTAGGGATTGGTGAGCACCAGCCACTATTCTTTATATTTTCGATTGAAACCAACAAACCAGCGAGAAATTGGCTCAATTGCTAGAGCTTTGGACTTCCAACGAACAGGCTATGGATTCAAGCCTTGGCTGTTTAAACATCTGGATTTGGATATGGCTATTTTCTTGTGGTAAATAAGGCATATGTGACCCTTTTAGTCTCTCTTGTCTTCGCCGGCACTTTTTTCCTGTATGACACTCAGAGTAGATGCGCATGGCATTTTTGCATTCGCTGCTAATATCTTAATAAATAGTCAATGCTTACCTTAACTCATGATTTGCCGTGGCTAGACTTCGTGTGTCCAAAGATTCTAATTTTACTTTGTGGGTGACAGGACAATTTAATAATTGGCTGCCACGTCTTGGACCATACAAATAAAACGCTATAATAGGTCTTAACCCATAGGAATTATAAGCGTGAAAGGAAACCCAACCGGATGTGAAATGGAATCAGGCTTGTCTACCAGTCAAACTCAGGCTGTTTCAAACGATTAAAGCCAATTCCGTTTACATTATCTGTGCTTATGCCGTTGACTGCAGCGCCAGAACCCTGATTATAGTTCCCTCTGTGCTAACAATGTACTATAGGTAGCAGCAAGCTAATAAAATTCGAATAACTCTGACGAATTAGGGCTATCAGGCTCACATTTCCCACTTCCTATTGGTTGTACTTCTCAACGTCGGTTTATTCAGTTACCTCAAATTTGTAGCAGTTTGGTTTTATGATTTTTAAATTATTGTGCTCTTTTTCGTTGCTATATGTTAGCTTTTCATAATAACTTTATCGAATAGTACCTGTTGTTGTAGGCATTATTTCCTCTTTTGTCTCCTGCTCCGTAGTTATGCCCCAACCGTAAAACTCCTATCAGCACCGTTCCCATAGTACGGAATTCTGGGATTTTGGTTTCCGTAGTGTTAGATATAACAGATTGTAACCCCGTCTCTGATTTCTAGGTAATAAGGAATGTACGCGAACAACGATTTCCAATATGCTGATCCCGGCGATGGTTACGTCGATGAGGAAGAGGAGGAGGTGCCGATGGTTGAACGTGAAATGGCCGACGATGCGGAATGGAAATTGATTCAGAAGAACACCTTCACGCGTTGGGCCAACGAACACCTGAAGGAGAAGCACACCTCCTTGGATGACCTGCAATTCGATCTCGCCGATGGGCTGCGATTGATTGAACTGGTTGAGTCCCTGTCGGGACAAAAATTTCGACACGTTAACAAGAAGCCGAGCTTTCGCACTCAGAAGCTTGAAAATGTCACACAGACGTTGCGTTTTCTCGAGGAATCTGAAGGCCTTCGACTGGTCAATATTGGTAAGAAGATGTTGGTTAGATCGGCTCTTTTGATGTTTTAGCTTTCTTCTTTGCGTTTATGGTATATCAAGAATCCATATCATTGAGTTCCTTAGCTGGGTTTTCAACCAGCAACCGATACTAGTTGAGAAGGCTTATCTAACTACAGCCACGTGTTCACATCCTATCGGGGTCACCTGGTTTTTCATGAATGGGTCTGTTTTTATTATGATTGGCTGTTTACAGTACACTGTCTCGAAACGCCTGAATTGCGTGCATTTTTAAGTAAATATATCCAGAAGAATAGAATTCTAGGCTAAAGTAGCTTTAGTTGGTTTTTCTCTTCTACTCGCGCTTGATGAAAATATGGATAAGTTAAACAGTGCCTTTCAAATAGATCGTCAAAATAAGCCCGGGGTGTTCACCGGATAGCCTGGAATTCACTTTACTTTAGACTTCAACCTTATCAGCAGTGTATAGTCATGGGTGTGTTGATTTATCCGGTTTGTCAGCAAGTTTATTATTTCCTGAACGCTACGAAAACTTCAGCATTTGTGTGCCACATTATTCCAAGTTCAACATACCACTTAAAGTTCTAACAAGAAAATGCATCATCATTGATTTAAAGATGCCATTTCTAGTCAAGTCTTTTCATAGTTACTCCAGTCTCCATTCAATTATTCCTTAAAAAGTTAAGTCACTCACCGAATTAGACTTTTCCTGTTGCTGAAGTTTCGAAGAGCTTCCTCCGATCTCCATTTTCAAAGAGCTTAGTGCCGAAAATCGGCCAAAAGTTTTAAGGACTGGCCGGACTAGTCGGCCTTGGATTGGTCGACTTTTTTTATTTGTTTTTTCGACCTTTTGACGGATGTCTGTAGCATTTGACGGCCGCTTGCATTAAGTATCATCACCTCTCTTCTGTTGGATGCATTGCATATGACCAGTTTGTCCTGGTCTTCACGTAGTTACAGAACCAGGACAGTCTAGATGCCTGTTGATATAATTGGCATCTGACTATCACGCCTCAAGTATGATTTGTTCTGCTTTTAAGCTGTCTCGGCCGAAGACGGTGGTTCCTTGAACGTCAAAAGTGTAGCCGCTAGGAATTTGAACTAAGCCTCTGAGTTTCTAGTTTCTGTTCATATAGGCGACTCTTCAAGTTTTGTCCAGTTTCCTCAACGGTCCCAATATTGAAAAATGCTTGGTTGCTTACTGCCGAACATTCGGTACGAGGCAGCCTGTCCGTAGATGGTATCAGATGGCGACGAATTTTAGCCCTGTGTTTTATGGGCTATGCCTACTGCGGCTGATTGCAACAGGCCGGAGACTGCCTCGGAGCCTCCTCTTATGCGGGGCATGACCGCCCAGGCTTCGGATTGTCTTTGACGGTTCCTAGTCATATGCCCTGTTTAGGAGGCCATATAAATCACACTTACCGCAGATGCAGTCCAAACAGTGCCCTGTAATTATTTGTAGGGGGGCAATTTCTTGTGCTAAAGCAAAGCCCCCTGCCTGCATCCGCATTATCCAGCCCGAATCAGTCAAAACGAGAAGGAATAGCCTATTCCAAAGGTCTCTATGCGCACTACGAATGTGTCTGGAAAAGACCCTGGCAAGTTGCTTAAGGCAATGCAATCAGATTGGGTTTATCGATCCGGATGCCGCCTGCGAATCTTGAGGGCGCACTCTCCTAAGGTCGTCTTCATCACGTGATGCAGGGGACGCGTGACCACACAAAATTTGGTCAGCCGAGGAATCGAGCCAAAGTGAAATGGCCGCTTTTGCATGTAGTCATCTCGTCTTACTGGCGGACCAATCTCGAAAAATTACTACTTAACCGTTTTTTCCCATTCTTTCCACTCTATACGCCTACCTGTTCAAATCTTCTCAGTGCTGGAGCAAATTTACTGACTGCATTTTCACTGGATAGTGCAAACTGCTAATAACACGGGAGACCTAATAATTTTCCATCCAAAAAATACATTCACATCTTGATCTACAAGTCTTTTGCTCACAACAGTCGCCAGTCCGCGAAATAAGTTTGACCGTTCAAACCATCTCTGCAGACAAAATTAGGTAAAGTTGTTGGCTTGCACAATACTTGAAATGGAACTGTCATCAAAGTGCGAGAAATGGGGCAGCTCTTGTGTGTTCCTCATATCTTCAGTTTTGTCCTTTCCACCGCAAGGAGAAAGGCTATTGATGACTTTCCAACCTGACCTCGATACATAAAGAATCAACTTTTTTGTGGTTTTTGTAATTTTGGCGGGCTTACGGGAAAATCACTGCAGTTCACTATGCATGGTATCTGCTGTGGACTGCCACTTCCTCGCCTGCACTTTTAGTGGCCTCTATTATCACACTCCTTGGACTGAAAACAATCAAGTGAGGATTGTTTACCACGAAGCCCGTTAACTTGGCAGCCAGGAAAATTGCATTTAATGGCAGGCGTAGGAAAAAGGCCAGACTTGTCCTGACCGGGAGGGGACGTTGTTTAAAGAACGCCGCGGATAAAAGGGCATAATAAATGTTGCCCTAATTACTGTCCAGCATTTGTTTTTTTTTTCTTTTTCTGGTTCCGAGGTGGCATCTGTTGGTTCATCCTACAAAAGCTGTACTGCTGGCGACGCCTGTCAGATGTGCCTACTCTGCATAAGGAACCGGTTATCCTGAAATTAGTTTTGAGGAGGGTATCCAGTCTGAATGAATAACAAAGCGGTTGCTTCAAGCAGCGATCGGTCCGACCTGACCAAAGTGTTGCACCACGGCTGTAGGGTAGTCGGCTTAACCCCTCGGAAAACGGCCATGTGCGAAGAAGGGGAAAATGAGAGCGTGTGCTTTTAATTTTCCGTAGTCAAGACAGTGAGCGCGATAAACAGTATTTTCTGCTGATAGTCGAACGCTACTACCCACTCACACACCGGTGTAAGTCATCGATATTTGCGTGACCCAGTTAGCACGGTCTTTCGAGGGCCGGTTGCCGCTGGTAACAGATGCCGGAATCCAGTAGCAGGGACATAAAAGCCGAGTGTGTGAGGGGATGAATGGCAAGTTTTCGCGCAGATAGAAGGCAAATTTTGAAGCAGAAAGGAAAGGGAGAGTTTAGACGCCCCTGGCAAGTGAAAAGGGACTGTGAACGGTCCGTAATAAGTGGCTTTGTGCCAAACCCGAGGGAAAGTAGGGTAAGAGCCGACGTTATGGTCAGAGTTATGTTAAGGATTAGGGTGAAGACACGGGAATAGACCGCCTTTCTAAAAGCTAACAGTGGCATGGCATTACTTGTCCTCTGTCCTGACTGATAAATGATTCCTGTCATTAGAAGGAGGGATTTGACAATAATTTAATTAACCCAATCATAGAAACCTCGGCGGCCTCGACTAGGTTTGAACCCACACCAACAAGGAGAAGGCTTTAGTATGGCCAACGCACTAGCCGACTGAGCTATCGAGGCCCCACCGGGAGCCGTTGGTTTAATCACAACTGGGTCGAATTTATCCGCCCCGTCTACTTTAACGTATGAAATCCATCAATTCTGATGTGAAAGATGACTGCCTGGACAGGACTTCCTAAGCAATCAATCCAGAATCCATCAGACGACGTCAAGGCATCGGTAGCTTCGAATCCCACCCAGGCCGCCGAGGTTTTCCACAATTAGGTCACCTGGATTCCTATAATGATGATCAGTGTTATGAAGTTGGTCTTGTGTTACTTTCCTTTCCAAAATATGATATAACAGCTGTAATTTGGTCCTTAAAGATTTCTTACTGGATAAAATGCGTGTATTCACTATTCCTTAACTAGTAAGAGAAGCTTTGAATATTGTTTTGACAGGTTGGAGACAGTTTCACAAGGATTTTGCAGATTAAGCCACGAAACTGAGGAAAAAGGCCAGTAGAATATAAGAGTTTGGCCTTCGGTCCTGAAACATAGTTTTAATTACTCTCAAGATCTTTAAGAGTGAAAATGAGCTTAGACTGATGCAAACATCTTCATCGGTTGGACTTTTCACAGTTCTTCGAAGTTCACAGAAGTTGCTTAACTTTGAAGGGAACTCCATGTATACCTAGCATGAAAGCACCTTTCTCATTAATTATTCAGAAAACGCTTACGCCCCACAATCTTATCTAGAAGGTTACGTCAACTGAGCCATAAGCGTCCCTATTAAGGCATGCATATTTTGTCACTGAAGCTCTCATTTCTTCTTAGGTTTTTTGAAACATGACACATGCACTAACGTATTCGTTAATGCTTTCAAACCGTTCAAACTATTTAAAAAATAATGTATTAATATCTTCACCTTCATCCTTCCCAACTGGTTGGACGCAGTTAGCTTGCTTCGTACACAGGAGATAGAACCCCATGACAGGGGGCGTTTCTAGTAAACCAATTAATCGCGCCTTTTTGTTACGGGATGTCTAAGAAGATGAGGTTATTCACACAACCTTAGTGTAAAAAATGAACTCGTTGCAATTCCTTCCACGGAAAACGTTAGCATTAAATGAAGTTCACGCGCAGTATATTCAGATTTTGTGAACCATTTGGCTTCAAACCCAATTTTTTCTGCAGCCGAATATCCAGAGTAAAAAATATACACCGTCATTGACTGGGTAGCTGAATTATGTCAAAGGCCGTTGTAACCTGCCAAGGTCACCATGTTAAAGCGTAGGTCCATTTGCAGAGTCTTCATTGGTTGGCCAGTCGTGCGCGCACGTGGGTTTTGCAATCTTTTTGACCGATCTGCCCTTTCTGCGTTTCCACTGGCTGATGGGAGCGTGCGCGTAGGCTGTTCGAAAATACTCCCGGACGCTGGGCACGTACGTAGGAACCCAGGGCCGCCGGCTATGCGCTGAAGATGTCTACAGGACGTCTTCACCACGCTCCAGCCAAACCCTGCGGCCTTTTTGGTCACCTTTTATGTCCCCTCCCTCATCGCTGAGGGCTGTACCTTGCAAATGTATCGACTGGGATTTATCATGAATGGTTAACTGGATCATTCGATCCTGGAGAAATTCAGAGGCCGAATCCTAGGCTGCGGAATATGGGCACATACGTCCAAAGTCAAGTGGCGGTTTCGGGTCTACTGCTGCCTCTTTACGACTTCCCGATTTCTCTATATTTTCAGAAGCACATCAAGTCTTGCAGTCACTTGCTACTTATTGCGTCCAGTTTGAGTGTTTTATTGCAAACTATGGAACAATTCGACATCGAATAGTTCATTAATTTTAGACTTTAATCGAATATGATCTGTCTGGTAATAAACTTTCGTGGTTCACGAATTATTTGAACCACGTGTTTTCTGTTTACTGGGTCATCTCTAACTTCCTGTTTATATAGCGTAGCATCTCCGCTATGACAAAGTATGCTAGCAATTCGTGAACCTTTGGATAAAACTGAGACAGCCACAGAAAATACTTAGTCGATAGAAAATCTAATGGAGGGTAAATGACTTATAGCTACTCTAAGGGCAGATCTACTTTCCCTGTAGCTACATATTTCGCTAATGGAAAATACTTGTTTTAGGACATTACCAACAAAGACAGAGGGACACTAGGATGGTCATTTCTGGCTCACTAGCCGTCGTCAGCTAGTGATAACCAACTCAAGTGTTGCCGCACAAATTTCTGCCACACTCGAATTTCGAACCTGTGAAATTTTTAGTTAGAAGTCCAGTGCACTTACCACTTGGCTACGGGCTCACTTTCTTGATTGGGAATATGCGATACCAGATTTTCAAGCGCGACGGGTGTGTCCTATAATTGATCGGTATACGCTTATCTGCTGCTAGATATTTTTTTGCCTATGTCTCGATTTGGCTCGTCAAGTTTGTTGGAGGTTTTTCGAATTCGTATATGGTGCCGAAAGCCTCCCTTAAATGTTCTATCACCTAATAAGTCAAATGCCACTTCAGGTCCAGTATGCCTCTTCTCCATGCCAAACGCCTGAGTCTATAGACACAGTAATCCGTACGCACCCAGTGTTTCACGGATCGGGTTTATTTCGTAAGCAGATCGGTGAGTTCTCTAATCCCGATCGCAACAGACAAAAGCAACGGGTTCGTCATGCATTGGTAGAAGGTGGCTTTCAATGACCAAAGGTCATGGGTTGGAATCTCGGGGTCGTCGTTCCTGGGGTTATGCTTGACTGACTAACGACGGCTTATAAGCCAGAAACGGCCGTTCTGGCCTTCCTTTTGTTAATCGGTTCCATTTCATCGGATGAGGTTAATTCAATGATACAGCGACGCTGAAAAAATTCCTTTCCATCGGTGCATCTGCATTAGGTTCTTATGACGTGAGTGGCGGCGGTGGGAGTATTTTGCTCTTCCATGCCATTCATAGCGGCGTGAGCTCATTAGGGAGGTAGTTATCAGCTGACCGGTAAAATCTGACAGGTTACCAGGGCATTCTACTGCAGATTTCAGTGATCAGACAGGGAGAGAGACAACAATCCAGGTTTTTGAAGTCCGACTCATACTGAGCGAAAAAAATGACCCTGCGTACGGCACGCCTAAATGTGGACTTTATCCTGCTTCGCCCCGCCTGTTTTAAGCAAAACGGTGGTGTAGCTGCTACGCAAATTCTCCTTACTATAAGTAACACTTTGATCAATATAATGCTGGTCTCTGTGGAGTGTGGGAACCCCCGGCGTTCGCAACAGTGTGAAAACGATAGCAAATAGAAACTGAACTTCATATGCCAGAAGAACGCAGGAGGAAATTTGAGGGGTCCACTGATGAGCCGAACCCCTCAAAACAGTCTCATGCAGCGACACAAGATCGGCGGAAAACGAGGGTCCGGGCTTCATCGAGTACCTGTGCTGTCAGTGTTCTGTATAATTCCGTAGTAGCATACTTCTGACCGCCTGTTAGCAACTTGTGAATGTGAAGCATTAACTCAGTAGTATCTAAAATATTAATATCAGCTTTCGCACCAAACTCGAGAAGTTTTGTGCCAAAGGATTTATTCACAAGTTCGCACTTTACTGTCCTCGGAAAGTAAAAAAGGCTCACGGTTTTTTTGGCTATCAATCTCATTTGTGATATCGGAAGAATTTAGTCAGACAAATCGATGATTTTTTTGATAACAACTTCATATGCCGACCAGGTGGGCCTGACTGCTCAATTTATTACTCACGTGTACTGTGTTCTTTTTTGCCACATTACAGACAGTACAGACATTGTGGACTGCCGACTGAAGCTCATTTTGGGTCTGATTTGGACGCTCATTCTGCACTACTCCATCACCTTGCCGCTCTGGGAGGGGGAAGAAGACAACCAGGTGAGGACATCCAACACAAAAGTTCGTTTTTTATGATTTCCAATTCAAAATTAGTTTATATCAATTAGACCAACGCATTTTTGGGTTTTAACATAAAAGGCGACACACTTTAGGAAATTTTGTGTTACACAGTTACTCGTGTCTTCAACAGCAAAATACTGCGGTAGTTCTTAGCATGAATTAGACTTCTACTTAAGCTGCAATTTTGCGCTTCTGACAGTCGAAGTTAAGCCGCTGCACAACGCACTAACAAGGGCCTCGGTTCCCAATTGCCCCATGTACTTTTTGGTATCTGCTCTCTGCCTGGTGGGTGCGCTGAACCAACGTGGGGGCTAGATCAGGGCACAGTGAGCCTTATTTGGGTTGCGCTCCAACGACTTATCTCACTCGTTTCAGCACGGACTTTCATAGTTTGGGTGATGAGCGTGGAAGCAACTTACACATCTTCCTCGGCGTTATGATGGTTGAACTGCTTTTTTATTAAGGGTGTCACGTATAGGCAGACCACCACTATCGACGATAAGAGGGGGAAGACTGGAATGACAATTTCCGCCTTAAGAGACGTCATCAACAAGCTATACTCAATCCCAGGTTTAAAAAAATGAGACATGCATAGAAAGGCAAAGGTTTCTATTGTCACGTACATCAGATGGCATTGTGTGTCTGTAATGCTGGAAGTGGTCGAACTTGCGGCTGTAATAGTGGTGGCTACGGCTGCCATTTTGGTCGTTGTTTAAAACAACGCAAATACGATACGAATAAGGAGGAGAAGAGAGAGGTGAAAAGAAAGAGTAGGAAAAGTAGGGGGTTGATTGGAACTCAATGCGAAACTTGTGGATTTGAGGCAGCTGTCCACCTGCAAACTACATTCTTCTCCTCTTCAGGGTGGACAGGGTCCCACACCCAAGCAGCGTCTCCTTGCCTGGCTGAACTCCAAGTTGGCTGATCGTCCAGTAAAGAACTTTACCACGGACTGGAACGACGGCACTGCCATTGGTGCCTTGGTGGACTCCTGTGCGCCCGGTCTCTGCCCAGACTGGCGTGATTGGGAGCCAAAACAGAAGCTGCGCAATGCGCAGGAGGCCATGAACGCGGCTGAGCAGTGGCTCGATGTGCCCCAGCTAATTCGGCCCGAGGAGATGATCAATCCGCGAGTGGATGAGAAGGCAATGATGACCTACCTCAGCCAATTCCCAAGTGCCAAGCTCAAGGACGGTGCCCCCCTGCGACCTCGTACCAACGCTGCCAGTGTGCGGGCATATGGACCAGGTAGGTAGCCGTGCAGGTGCCTGTGCAGACTACTGTCCCTTTGCTTATGTCAGTAAGAAAGACAAATTACTTATAGAAATTGGTTGGTCCATACCGGCCACATGACATACCATCTTGACGGTAGAGCTGCTGGCTAGAGGCTCAGACATGTTCCTCTCCGGGATCTTGCCGCTGCTCGTGAGCCGAACTCCCTTCAGCAGTCGTAAAATATTGGCATAAAGCGTGTTTGTGAGGTAAAAAGAATGTTTAATATAACCATTTTATGTACACATAAACTGGCAGATAGGCGTTCACCGATCGGTTACAGAATCCACTGGTCACCTCTTGTACCTTTCAGGCTCACTCTCGATCATTGAGCATGTATGTGTCCAGCTCTTTTCCATGGGCCCATTTTCTTGCTGGTTACAATCGAGCATATTCATTATCGTGGGCAGCGCCTGCACTAATCATGTTATGGTTATTTCTCGTCCTGTCGTACCTTGGGGCTCAACCTAGAGTCCTCACAGGCAGTTACAGGGCGACCAGGACTCATGCGGAAAAAGATTGATAAGCACCAGAGAGAGTTATATGACTATTTCGGGCTTATTTGCCCCCGTCAGGCATCTATAGCAAAGCTCTGGTTTGCGGAACCAGGGATCAAAACCCAATCATATGTGTGTATGCATAAAGGTCTGCTCAAAAGTCTAATACGTACCATTACAGCCTGCGATCGGGATAATTTCTTCTATGAATAAAACCGTAATATTTCATCCTGTATTTTGACAATAAACACCAACCCACAGAGACTTAACAAAAGCTTTGTTTATTGGTTTTTTTGAAAATTACCTACCCAGTTGTCCCCACAACTCCTTAGGTTCCCAGCAAGCAGAGAAAATGTGCTATCACTGGAGTTTAAATTGGGAAATAATTATTGTCTGCAGTTCACCCGCAGATGGTTTTGCCATCACCGACCCTTTTGAAGCAACCTCTCGTTCCTTGCAGTCACAAGCTAAAATGTACATCACAGTTAATTTAGGTCGCGTGTAAGGGCCCCAAGTAGATCATGGAAAATGTGGCAACTCATGAGGCCATTTATTTCAACCAATCCTTTGCGTACTCCTTAGAAGGATATTTTGTGGAAGTGAGGTCACTGTGAGAAATAGGCAAAGTCACGATATAGACAGCGACTTTAGGTTATGTCCCAGTCTTGGTAGTATCGCAACGCTACATGGGTTCTTGTATTAGACACTTTGGTGAACGTCTCGTGAACTGACAGGCACACATCAGGTTTTGGGAACCTGTACAGTTGCCAGGAGAAATTAGCATTCGCGCAAGATATGCAAAATTTCCGGAAACGTCCTCAGTAAAGCACGCCTTCGGTTTCCCCACTGCCAAATGCAAAATGGAATTCGTGACTGAGCTCAACCATCCTGACATTTGGCACGCGGTTTGACGGCAGTTAGATCACATGCTCTATTCACAAACCGGATACTGCCGCCGACGCAGTAGCCGTTGTGACGCCCAAATTCCATCCTCCGCCCGCTACGTTTCATTGGTTCGGCTTCAGCCATACTGATGAGTTCACGTAGAGGCCCAACCAATCATGTTCACGCGCAGATCAACCTATCAGACGGCTACGAAGAGTATCGGCTGGCTAGCAGGTATGCTGAGTTTGGGAAAAATTGCCTTCCCAGTGTCGCTGCCTGGACGTCCTTCAAGACAAAAGCCAGAGAGTGCGAACGAGCGAGCGTGCGAACTAAGGTGTGCGTCGTTTAATTGACGTAACGTTGCATGGAATTCGGGTTCCAGTACTTGATTGAGATCGGCGTGGATCATACCTTGCTCGCAACGGCCTCCCGAACCCTCAGAAGACAGAGGTCTGGTGAAGAGAACAGGGAGCCAACGAAGTCTACAGAAGGCACCACTGAGGATCGTTTCAACTCTGACTTTAAAGGACTCTCGATATTTGGCTGTTTCGCCCGCCAACGCTTCACGTGCCTTCTATTTCTCCTCGGGCCGCGGTCACAACCAACCCACCTCAAGGTTCAAAAACTCCTCGGAGACCCAGACGCCTGGGATCTTTCAGATCCCAATGTGCTGACCAGTAAGACCACTTTTTCGCCAATTTGATCCGAGGAGACCACCATTCTTCAATGAGATTATAATTTCGACAATAACCCCCTAACATTTTAACCGCAGGTGGATGTATTCGTATCTTCTGAAAAATGTGGCTCGTATAGTTTTTGAGGCCGTTTGATCGTTTAGAACACCTCGTATGCTTCTGCGTGTGTTACCTTGGGAACTCTGCTGTTCAGCTGGCTGAAAGAATTTCAATCTAAATAATGTTATATTGGCTTTTACTTGAGTTGCGGAATTGCTGGACAACGCCTAGAATAAAATCACTGACCCGAGAATTCATTTTGCGCGGAAACGACCCGGAGGCCACCTAGGGTTAACGAGCAACTACACTTCGTCTGGGCAGAATGGCCTGCTTTCCGTGTTTAGTTGCTGAGACAAGCAAACATCGCAATGCAGGAACGTATTTTGACCGCATGTAAAAGTCCCACGTCAAACTAAGTGCCTTATCTGACTTGGAGCATATTTCAGTCTCTTCTGTGCCACTAAATATACATACTCATCTTTTGTAGAAGCGTGATCAGTAGTAAACAGTGAGGGATGTACAGATTTTTTTAAATTGCCTCGTGTCCGCATAATTTTTACCCGCATACAAGTTAGAGGTCTGTGTTGTGTTGAGATGCATATTCACTTCACTCCCATGCCACCTATATTTGCTGTTCTTGTAACAGTGCCACGCAAACAAATAAACACGGCAGTAATTCATTCTAGCACATCTGCATATATGTAAAATATGCTTTATCTAATGCGTGATCCGTAGCGGATTTCAAAACGTCAGACGAATAAATTTCCTGTCTCAGCGGTCAACTCCACTTCCTCTCGAAAAACAAACAGTTACTGGTACTCTAGAACTGATATTAAAATGTGGTGGTTTCATAAGTTTTCTATGTAATGAAGAATGGATCAGGACTTACTTGTGTGTGCAAAAAATGATTAATATTAATTTTGATTATTTTCCGATAATGTCAGTTTTGGTCAACGGACATTCTTAAGCGGCGTTGTCTTAGGAATCGCATGAGTGACACTCGGAGGTGCACTGATGAGCTAATTCATTCGCGGATGCGTCATGCATTTTTCTGAAATTTACGCTACTCATAAGCTCTTGCTAATACTGGATGCGGGATTTTGGGAAAACAAACCGAAATGCATTTTGTGCATTGCCTTGCGTAACATGGGCATACCAAGCAAATAGGTAAAAGCTTAGACATGTAACTCAAAGATGTTAACTGGGGTATAATACAGTTGCGATGAGTTGACCTCATCAGCATGTTGACGGTGTTCCCCATATTTTTTCAGAGGTAAACATCATTAAGGTAGAAATTCCCTAGAAATTAATATCATCTGCACACATTTTCCCGAGTTTAGTCAAGTTTATATGAATATCTGAGCGATGGTTTACTGGCGCAACCTACACGGAATTATCGAATTTTCTTGTGCTCTCACGACGTTCGCATTTTCTTGGTGTTTTTAATTTTCCCTGCGTCTGACCACAATCATAGGAACCAGTGTCGAAAATTAACGCAATAAAGTACCTTTCCTGAAGAACGCGTACTTAGAAGGGAATGACGGGGGAGCCATTTCTTGAAACCATCTGTTTTACATTCGATTTTTCAAACCCCATCGCGCACGCCATACTTAGCAACCTCCACCACACTATTGAGTTGTTGATAAGGAACTAACCATTTTACATGCTTATCAACTGAACCTTCGATCGCACGCCACGCTTTCTGCAGCCTGCGTGAAGGCTGATCAGCTGATCGATTTTCGATTTGACGCTGCCAAATGTGAAGTTGCGCCTCGAGTCGGCAGACAGCAAGACAATCTTATCTCATCGCCAGCTTGTATTCGAGTAATTGCCTGTGGAACTGTTTACTTGCTTCATCAACGTAATTCAGTAAATGATACCATATTTTCTAACGGATAGTATTAGGTCCCTTGGATATGCGGCCCAAATTCCAATTTCGTTAATCAGTTTATCGAATGCACGACGCCAACGCTTTGTTTTTGGCTCTAACCCTGGGATCCTTAATCGGCTTCTTCATCTGCATTTTCGGTAAAATTACCTGTGTGTTCATCAGTGGTTAACAGCTTCCGTAACAATTGAACCTCAACAAGGTCGTCGTTTGGCTGGTTGTCATTCATTGCTACGCGATGTTGTGTTGTTCGTGCACAGCTGGGTTTGGGCGGTTGTTGTTAAAACACGTGACACTGGGTGTATTCGTCGCCCTCCTGGGGCCCCCGTACCCGTGCAGATAAGCAGTCTTTATCTTCCCTCATCTTGAATTGAATTCCTCAGAAGTTCGATTTCAGATGTTGGGTAAATTTCCCAACAAAGCTGGTGTGTCAGTTACGTAATTTATCCATAGCTTTGATCGATAGTGTTGAGTAGTCAGAACCTCCATTCGCTACAATACCATCTTAACGACGGAAACCTTGTCGATGTGTGCCAGGATTATTTGTACATAGCGAAAGTCCTCAGACTACGTCTCAGGAGATCAGGAACGTGTCTGATCTGGGTAATTATTAGCCATACTGGCAGCACAGGTATTAACCATGAGTCCAGACAGTACTTCCTTGATATTCTGCCACTGCATGTCACAGCTGCGAGGGATTCTGCTCATCAGTGAGTCCTCTAGTATTCCACGTGTCCTTTCTGGTAGATACCACAGTTTTCATAATCAAACTTTTTACTATCGCCAAAAATTAATTGCTAACTCGGAGTGGATCCGTAAATCCAAAGGTCTGCAAGCGCAGTCTGAAATTCGATATGAAATATTTGGGCTGAAGTCCATCACGCATTGGGGCTAACAGCGTATTGATCACAAGATGCCAACAGACAGTCAGTTATATAACCTCAGTATTTATTTACCATACTGGTAACGAGGGTATTAGCTAGGAACTCAGACACGTGTTTCGCGATATTAGAACGATATAGCACAGCTGTGGGCAATTCTCCTCATAATTGGGTCCTCCAGCGTCCCCTAGGTAGTTTTGGCGTATACTGCGGTTTTGCAAATGTATCTTTTATCAGATCAGTTTATTCAAGAGTCTACAGAAGCAGACCTGAATATTAGTACCGAATTCTCCGGGTGTTTTCTGGTAAATACAAAAGTGTTCATATCGTAGTTGGTTACTTTCCTTAGCAATTATTCTAGGAAGTGAAGTCAATCGTTATCGGGAATGGTCACTATTGACGGGAGAGCACTCAGGTCTCGTGAAGTTTCTAGATCGAGTGATAAAGTCCAGCGGAATGAATATGTCTGTAATTTGATTGATCAAACAACTTTCCAAATTCGCTGAATATACATTCATAGATGGTTGTGCGATTCAATAGCCTTTTTCAATTAAAATTTTAAGTATAAACTTCATACAGTGACTCGCAGTACCTTATAGAAACCTGAATTCATTCTTTTTTGACTGGTGTATATTATCCTACAGCTAAAACATCTTGCTTCCTGTCGGTAAAAAAACTGTCAGAGGGCATTTGCATCTACTCAGCTTGTGGAAGTTGTTTTACTTTATTTTATATTCAAGGTCTCGAACCACGTGGAAACAAGGTCGGCATGCCGGCACGTTTCACCGTCGATGCATTTAGTGCCGGTCGTGGAGCCGTAGAGGTGATTGTGCTCAATCCGAAGGGCCAGCGAGAACCGGTAAGCACAGATTCATAAACAAAAATGCTTTTTTCCCGATGTAGGCCTGTCAAAAATAGATCATCACAACTTGTATAACCAGAATAACATTGCCAACAGAGCCGAGGGAGACTATAATGGTCATTTCTGGCCTATCAGCCATCACCTGCCAGCCAAACCTGACCGCAGGGTTTTGCAGCCCTTGAGATTACGAGTGGCAATATGAATGATCGTTAATTGGTGTTAATCAATCAGCTACGTGACTCGGTTGCATAACTATTTGTGAAAAATTCTTTCTTACAAAACATTACTGAATTATTGCGTGTTTATTTCGCATGCCTCCTGCTCGTGGATTTTTCTAAAATCCAGGGTAAGCACATCAAAAGTCAAGGGACTTCAAAACTTTCGATCATTTCCCAGATCTCCTCTCATGAAAATATGATGAGGGAGGCAGACCGCGCGATTTGGTTATTAGACATTCGAAGAAGACAATTCCCATTTTTAGAAAGTATTTGTTCTGGACGCTCTGTCAAAACACTAGCTTAATTTTATTACTATGCCTTCTGCTCCATTAAAAATGGGATTGAACCATAAGCTTTTTGACTCACATTAACTTCAAAAGGTTGCGCGACGAACAGAAGTCTTTGCTGGTCGTCACTAATACAGTAGGTGGACAAAGTTTTTACCAGAATGAAACTTTATGTGCTCGTGAATTCAAAGACTGGTAGGTTGTCCAGTAAACAACTGTACCAATATGCCGAGTCAGCAGAACTGGCAGTC
The DNA here is from genome assembly GCA_036362985.1 of Ligula intestinalis. Classification (NCBI taxonomy): domain Eukaryota; kingdom Metazoa; phylum Platyhelminthes; class Cestoda; order Diphyllobothriidea; family Diphyllobothriidae; genus Ligula; species Ligula intestinalis. The sequence goes on along the minus strand of JAYGXS010000002.1, from coordinate 73,270,602 downwards.
GATTCAACGGCTACATATGCAGTTCCAGAAACCGAAGGAAGTATTCGCTCATACAAGGCAGTTGTTCGTGTATTCTCATGATTGATTCGGTGTTTGAACACTACTGACAAGGTGGCAAGATGTGAAGACTTTTCATTGGCCGCCAGTACCAGCGTCCAAATTCGATCCCGACTCTGCTTACCCCTCCCATCTGACTCCTTTCCACCTTCTTGTCTCGTTAGTGCGATGTGATTCCGAACACCGATCGTCAGAACACCTACTCCTGCGCCTACGTGCCCTCTCAGTCGGGCGAGTACAGAGTGATCATCAAGTTCGCCGCCAAGGAGATTATGAATTCTCCCTTCAAGGTCATGGTCGAGGGCGCAGCCGACCCCAGCAAGGCCACTGCTTCCGGTCCGGGTATCGAACCCAGAGGCAACCAGGTCGGCAGGCGGACATTCTTTAACATCTTCACGACTGGTAAGATCTCACCGAAATTTTCTCTCCTGACCAATTTTAATGCTGTATTTTCATATTGTTACCATGACAACAAAGCCTTGGTTCTAACGACTGATTTATTTGGATATCGAGCTAGTAGTTTCCAGGTTTTCGAGCCTCCCATAATTATCTCTGTGGTTACACCGGATTCTCCTTAAGAAATTATTTTAGTAAGGTGTTTCCTCTAGTTCTTCGTACCTGGCAGTGGTTCTTCGTATTAAATTTGAATTCTGAGTTCAGTCCGAACAATAATTCCACAGTTGCTATTTTGGTCACTTCCTGATATCGGCCATTCCGAATGGGTGAATTCCTCACGCGTAAGATACACCAACGTAGCGTATGCCTGCAACAAAGCTCTGTGGTTTGGTGGCATTCAGGGATAAGCGGTTTCGCATAAAAAGATGAGAACAACCTCAAACGCACCTTAATTAGTCCATTTACTTCTGGTTGAAGTTAGTTTATCGTAAAGTTTGTCAGCTTTTTTGAAATTAGCGGTTTCTCTGCCTTACAGTTGGTTTAGAAGCAGACACAGGTAAGAGAACTTACTTATTGGTGTCGTCATACCACTGATTTTGTTGTCTTTCCTAGGCTCCACCTACCTTCTATTGTATGCACCCTGTCTGATGTTTTTATGGGTTGTCTGTCACCAATGTTTCTCACGCTCACAAATACAACCACTTTTAGGTGAGTCTTAGGCACTGCATTAGCACCGCTTGTGTGTTCATCCTCACACAAACTCTGCCCGCACCCCTTGTAAAGTATGTGAGCTGTAGTATACTGTAATATGAATCCATAAACAACCGTGAGAATACGATAAATCCTTTTGATGTTCAGTCCGAAATCCCGTCAAAATAGACATTCATGTCCCTTCATTCCGAAGTAACTTTGTTTCCTTAACTGGCAGTAAACAAAGGAATCTATAAAGAAGAAGACACGATCTCTCTATTCGTGAAATGAATTTATGTTTTGTGTTCTGCTGGCGCACGAGCTGGGAAGACATGGAAGCATAACTTGGAGGAATTCTTCCCAGTACCAGTTCTTTGTAATGAGATCGCCAAGGTGGAGCCAAGTACAGTAATCACCGGTTATCAAGCCCACCTCGGGTCCAGACTAAATTGGACTTAATAAGCGGCTGGGCCTATTAACCGTGGGTTGTATAACCGGCGACTACTGTATTGCCAACCGCAGCTTGCTGCAAACTCTGGCCCACGGTAGCTAGCACCGTCGGCTGTGCAGCGTCAGAATCGGGCGAGGATCCGCAAAACTGCAACTATTACACTGACTACCAGAGCTCTTGTCTGCCTGTGGTTGGTGTTTCTTATGAACTCCTTTTCACACTGCAGTTCAGAGAGCTAAACAAAATGACAGACTTTTTCATTGGCTCAACACTTTACAGCATGGTAACGCAGAGTCGAGAAAGCCACAGGTGGCTCAGTATGGCAACTAATCGAACAGCTATCTGACTGTTAGGTAACTCACTGCCTCGTTATCACACCGATCCACGATCGTGATGGCTCGAAAGTGGCAAACTCTGTGTATGTAGTCGCGCTAGCCTTGGACTCACACATCTTATTTATTATCAGTATAAGTGGAAAGTCGCCATAGGAGTGACAACGCTTTATTTTGATATTGCTAGTCTGGACATTTTTCGACCTTTACCTTTAGAAGTCAGACCAGTCTTGTAAAACGAGGTGAAGCATAGTTTCAGTTCGCCTTTAAGAATGTTCGTGCGGCCCGATCGGTTATTTTCAACCTTTATCTGAACAATTATTTTATTAGGTCTCTTATGGCAGTAGCTTAAGTTAATGGGGAAAACCCTTGCCACTGCCGTTGGAAGAGAATAAGCGGGATGCCAGTTGGGAGGAATATTAGGCTCTATACAAAGCTAGTGGAGAACAGGTCGACGCTAGTCGACATTCGGACGAGCGTACGCCCGCACCCGAGAGGGGCGTGAGCGTGGAAGTCGTCAGAGGGGCGTCCCGCGTGAGTCAGCCTCAGGGAGGTGATTGGCCAGAGGTAGAGCACTGCGCGCGGATTTGGGTCACGACAGTTGCAGTGCTTCCCGTTTTTGGCGCGAAGCATTTCCAAAGACTATCTTCACAATATCTGTTTTTTTCTCTTGTACATCTACTTGTGACCGCGTGTTTTGTTTGTAGGCGCCGGTGAAGGTGTCGCCGACTGTGTCATCCTCGACCCACAGGGCCGGCAAGATGTCATCAAGCCGGTCATCACCCGCCAGAGTGAGGACAACTACCTTGTCGAGTATACACCCAAAGTGGAAGGTCTTCACTCCGTCAATGTGTTCTTCGCGGGCCAGCAGATACCCAACTCACCTTTCGGTGTGATGGTTGGACCGCGTAAGTCCTCACACGCACGTTGTATTTCTACATAGGTAGGAAGCTGAAGGAGCGCTTTCTCAGCGTGACCCCTCTGAAATTTATATTGATGCGAGATCCCAGTTGATTTTCTGAAATCCTGATAAAAGTTTGAGTTATTAGGTCGGGTAAGGCACGCGTAGAGGCGTTGCTTAGCTTTGCCAGTCAGCTCTGGTCATTCTGGCATTGTTTCCTTGTTGGAACTAGGTGAGGTGAGACAGGAGGCAGTGTGGCAGGTGCAGCGCGTGGTTGATTCCCTGTAAACTACTTCACGTGTAAGTCATACAGGCGTTTTCCTTGGCCTTTGGGCATTTTTGGTTCGCCTACACACAGAAAAAGGACTTAAAATAACCTTGTTGTAACCGAGTGTGTTCCTGTGTCAACACCGATTATGTTCTTCCAGTACGTGTTAGAAAGAGAAGACAAGATAGGATAACAGCTAGTACTTTACTGTCACTTGTACTAGTACATCAACTCTGGTCTGTGTCCGGTAGTCTCCTCTCTGTTCGGCAGCGTGTCCAGCAGTAGAGTCCCCGTTCTGCTCGCAACGTCGCTATGTAAGGGGCAGTCATCATTGCTCCCCATTAGCTCTCCATTGTCATCGTGCGCACGCTCGTTGACGCATGTCTGGCATCTGCCCTCAGCGTGACCTCACTAATAACAGGAACCCAGTTCCTGGGGCAGTCTGACTTCGCATGTCTTCTTTGTCCTGGCCTAATGTCCGCACGTTGAGGGTCACTTGTAACTGCATGAACCGGCCATCAGTCAGGTTCCTTGGTTCTGGTAGTCTCGGGATTGCCTGAGTGATAACTCGCGTCCGGGTCATCCCAACAAACCTCATCAACTTTCGGTGCATTTTTGTTTCTGCCTGGCCTGTGCGAACTGGAAGTTTGTTTACGGTAAAAAACTGCCTCAAGGGCATCACGGTAAATTGGAAAAAAAGTACAAGTAATACAGAATTGGGATCGATTTTTCGATTTACCAGTTTTGGTAGGTTTGGAGCGATAATTAGATATCCTTCACTATGCTATTTCGAGCATAGACTCCGAAGTCAGTTCATCTTGACTGAGGGTTAGAGCTGGCTGTGATGACCCACAAGTGCTCCTGTAGTTGCTTGCTAGGACACCAGTTGCTAACTTCCATCCGTGTCAGTTTATCTATATGACTCAGTGGTGCATAAGTGTTGTGTGGGCCGATAACTGAAAAAAAAACAGGATTTCGGGTTATGGAAGCAGACAACATGAAGTAGCTTAGTGACAGTTTTGGGCTTGTCCGCATGCTCACCGGCTGGGATAGGGGGTGGGGGGAGAGGGGGAGGCTGAGCGGCACAGTCCGCGGCAGTCCAAATACGTACCTGCGATTAGCTTTCGAGGGCAATGGACGTGTGCGGAGGGTGAATCATCAGCGCCGGCGATCGGGGCCATTCAGGCGTGCACAGTCCAGATCTAGTAGGCATGGCAACGGCGGACGGCCGCAGCGGGACGAACTGGGAAGTCGGGGGGAGGGAATGGATGAGGGGGGACAGGGTCAGATGCGAATATTCCGACCACAAGCATTTATGGACAGCGTACGCGAATTTTTTGGAAGTGCCAGTTGGGAATTAGTTTGATGGCAACTACAGCAACAGGCATGTCATTAAACATCAGTCGGTGTATTGGTCGGAGGTACTTAAATGCGCTTCCCGACCGGATAAGGCAGTAGAAAGGTCCGCATCTCCATGCCATGCAGGTGGATATGTGCTAAATTGCCGTGTCCAAAAGCTAACACTAACCCTAAATCAAAACCTTGACCACAACCTCAATCCAAACCCCATTTCTCACGAATTTAACGCGAAAGGCAGTGTCTGTTCCCATATACTGCCGTCTCGATCAGGCTCTAATCGATCAATGTAAGTGGGACTAACTTTTTCTTTCATTTCAAACATCGGTTCATAAAGACAGATTTTTGGACTATTAAATTTTCGAAAAGAAAATTCTATCGCGCTAATGTAGGCTTGCGTTTCCACTAATACTTTTTGATTTTGGTACCATATAACTGTGGTTGAATGGAGATTTTTTGTTAGATAACGCGCTCATTAATTGCTTTTCTGAAAATTATAGGTGTACAAGGTGAGGTTTCAGCAGCCTTATTGCTTTAATTTTCAATGAATGCTTCTAGAACTGCGGTCGCATGAAATGACCCTATTTTTGCTTTAAACCACGCATTCCGTCACAAGCACAGAAAGCGTTTTCCGTTTGTCAGTATACAGATAAAACGCAAAATAAGGTATTTAATTTGTGACATACCAGACAGTTATTGAGAAAATGCGAAAACATCCTGATTCCACGCAATGCAGACTGCACTGTTTTTAGCTGACAACCCATGTGAAACATGTCTCTCTGTTGACGGAGTACAGCATAGAATGGGCAAAGACAATCTAGTTTCTCTGATAAAACTGAAGAAGTTTCATCATTCACGGTAAAGTGAAGCGGTAGTAATTTATTTTTCAAAGTCCATCGGCTAGTGACTGTACAAGAAACATGCTACCTTTATAGCATTTGGTACTTCGTTTTGATTCCTCGTATTATAATTTGATTTTTCATTCGAACAAGAAGTACCATTTGCGATGAATTTTGCAACCACATTTCCATTGGTTCATTTGAAGCAAGCTGACTGCACGTTCAAACCCCCAACTAACCAGCGAGTGGCATGTGCTGCGATTGGCTTACTGTTCGGAGTATAAGAACTTGATTCCTCCTTATAGATGCACCACCACTCACGCCGTCGGCAAATAAACCCATTGAAGCGACAAAGACTCCGATACAGCAAGGTTTGTTGTCTGCTAAACTGAAAGCTAACGCAAAGCTAGCTTGCGGCTTTTTGCTTCACACATCTTGGATGTGTTTGCGCATGATTGCGGCTATCTCGGTGTAAACTAACCGTGAAATTCCAACGCTCATGCGTCTGTGTAAAAGCATGCTACTGTTTTAATTTCAGTAGATCCTGTAATTTAGGAACATATAATGCAAAAGGAAAATCTAAGTCAAATAATTTTCCGTGAACCGAAGAAGCTCGGCCTGTCACCAGATTTTTCTCGGAAGTTTGAGTAAAAAAAATGGGAAGCGCAGCGTTGTGTCGGTTGCCACACAAACTTTACGAGACTGCTGATACATCTCTAATTCTGACAATTTTTAGCATTCATCCTAAAGCGTTCAACCGAAACGCTCAGCTGAAGCGAGAAATACAGGGGACTAAAGATAGATGCGCGCATAATGTTCCAAAATGAAGGATAATATTTTGCCATTGTATTGTTATTTATGTTTGCTTTGGCCGCAGATATAACCCTAGAATTAGGCGAGGCACTTATATAGTCATTGGTGCATTTTTAATCTTCGGTAGAATTCGCAGCCTTTTAAAACTTGCTTTAAAGTGCCGCTTGTTCACATTGTTGCCACATTCAGTTGATGGGCAGCAAATGTTTTTGCCCTTGGATCGTAAAATGTAAGGTGTAAGCGCTCTATTGACCCAAGCTGTTGTTTGACAATATGCGAATTTCTTGCCACGCGGGCATTACTGAAGAGCCAAACTAAACTTCTGCATTCGAAACGGAGCTGCAGTATCGATGCTGTTTTTGGTTGCCGCTACTCTTGTTGGTTACACAAATACTAGGGGAGCATGACCTTTATATTCCTAAGACTGGGTCAGGTGGATGCCACCATTTCATTAAATTGCCAGGATATAGGAAAATACAAAAGACCTAGGTTGTTGCTTATACGAAGTTTGCGTAGATGAGCCGCTCTGTGTCCGATCGCAAAGTTTACCTTTCAAAAATTTGGCCCGCATTAAGGGGACAATTAGCTTAACCCATATGCGTCAACAAAGACCCAGGAAAAGCCTTTGGTACCCAATGACGTTAACTGACGCAAGTATAAAATCCCTTACGGTCCATTTTTTTCAGTGCTTCAGCACTGGACGGGTTCGGTTTCTCGTGAATGAAGCAGACGCGTCTCGATTTCCGGCCAAGGGCAAGAAGCTGAACACGAGTAAATGCAAATAGAAAGTCTTTTGCTGCAGGTACAACTCTAGGGGTCTATGCCGTCGGTTTTATCAGAGCACTGTTATCACGCTCATTTTGGTATAGGAGGACAAGGAGAAAGACCAGTAGAAGTATTGTACTCTGTACAGAAAGCCAGTAGTGATCGGAAGACCCGGCACGAAGTAGGCTCTGGGCCTGCGTGTGCATCTGTTCGTTAGGATGGAAGTGGACGTGAATGAATGAGAAAACGTCACGTGAGAGTCAGTCAGTGTCCGCTTGATCAGTTGCCTGGCCAATAGCAGTTTGTCGGCGCCCTTGATTGGCTGTCCCAGGGGCAGGTCGAGAATTGTGGTTAGGTGGACTCTTGTGCGGTGTGGGCGTCAGACGTGGAAGGTGCTACAAAATGACCACCTTTAATGCACCGGTTTCGCCTCTGCGAAGCATCTACCTGCGCGTTAACTGGCCAGCATAAGAATGCTACATATCCCCTGACATTTGCCGGCAATTTTCCCATGACTAATAATTCTCATGCAGAGCACTGGCATTTCTATCGCGAATACCTTTATGCAGTTGCTCAACCATAGGAGGAATCAAAATACAAAAGTTCAGGGTCTCAGAATCGTGAAGGACGACCTCTTTGTGTGCTATCCTGCCTCCCCTTAGGTACACGTTCCGTTAAATACAGCTTTTGCTTCATTCGGGTTTCTGTTTAGCTTCAAGTCTTCTTGCCCGACTTTTGGGTTAAGTTGGCTGCTTCTTTCTTCTCCACTGATCAAAAAAATATCAACTGCTTGTCCTTTAGGATTTTTGTTTCCTTCGCGTTCTTTGTATGAGTTCAGTCATGTTGATTTATGTTTCCCTAATCGTGATTGAAGCAACTCTAAAGGCAGTGAAACCGTGGAATGGTCCGCCAGGCCAGTCAGCAATTAAGCTAACGACCCTTTTCAGAAAACAGTCTCTGACACTATGCTTGCTCACTGTCTCTGAGAGATTATGCTTTTCTTCCAGTCCTTGAACGAATTGCTTTGAATGTGCTTAGGAAACATCTTCATCTGCATCATGAACTTTTGGCCTGATGTGTATCTTTTCCCTATTCCGATAACTTGAGTCACTATTGTAAATGAAGAAACCCAAAGATTTTCTTTTGAACAGTCGCTTGGCGGGCCATTTGAAGTCGCAAAAATGCCTCTCACCACCCTGTTCATCCAACCCCAGCGCATCTGAACTTTTTACTTTGCATCTAACCCCCAGCCAGCTTTCTTCAAGTAGGCGGGCGACTTACGCTTTCATTTTAGTTCTTTTCGCAGCTACAATGCCTTTCTCGTTCACGAGGCTTCCATGGCTTGCCTTTCATTTTCTACTCGAGCATAAGCTGTGCTTTATAAGAATAAAACCTCACTTCTTTTCTTATTGAAGCTGGGCCACAGTCTGGTAGACCATGGAACGCCCCGAAAGATCAGTCGGCAAGTAAGCTAATCGTCACTTTTCGAAAAGCAACCTCTGTTAGCATTTATATGCCCATATTTTCGAAGCCGCTGCGAATTTTAACTGTCTCAATTATTGAAGGACTTTCTGGTTCTGGTAGCTTTCATGGCCTGCTGCTTCTTTTTCCTTGAGCATCACGCGTTCTTTACGAAAAATTGTATCACGCTTCTACCTCTTCTTTACACGTGATTGAAGCTGGGCCACAGTCTGGTAGACCATGGAACGCCCCGAAAGATCAGTCGTCAAGTAAGCTTATCGTCGCTTTCCAAAGACAGCCTCTGATATAATTTATATATGCCCACTTTAAGTTTCTGCAGCGGCACTGCCGATTTATGTTGCTTCCGTTATTGAACAGCTTGCTGTGAAGTTGCCGTTCAGAGACTTTCACTTGTCCCTTTTGGTTGGACCCGCCTCAATCCACATTACTTCATCCCATCTCTTTCCCAGGGCTGTTTTCAGTTTCATTTTTTGCTTCTGGGCTGGTTTCTTTTGAATAGCTTCTGCGCTCTGAAGTCCAGGTTGGAGTTTTGCAAACCTCAATCTTCTAGGATCTCGATCTTCTTTTGTCTCTTTCACTTCACCAAACTAGTCTAAGCTGCTCACCCTGCTTGGCTGATCAGTCCCTGTGAACGTACGTGAGCGGGTTTCAAAATAACGACCGCAGCATCAAGCTGGAAATTCCAATCTGATCACCTTGGAACTAGAATTCACTTGTGGTGGACAGATATGTCACCCTTTCATAGGACTAGCCTAAAGTGGAAGCTCTTTCGCAAACACCAAGCGACCAACCAAAACGGGAAGAATTTCGGTCAAGAACTTTACCCTCAAAATTGGCCCATTGCTCCACAAGGCATCCGTCTGCCAGTCGGCGAATTTAATGCATTTGTGAGCTTTGTTCAGTCTTGGTAGTTGTGAGTTCATGTCTCGAGGGCTGACGACAGAGGATGTTTTGTTTAAGCTGTGATTGTGCTCAGAGCACTGCAATAATCACTCCCGGCTCCGTACAGAAGGAGAAGGACCAGTGGGACTTGTTTCGTCTGTACAGAAACGCTGCAGTGATCAGAGACTCCGATGCAAAGCAAGCTCTGGGCCTGCGCGTGCGTATGTTCGCTAGCGTAATGTGGACGTGGATGCATAAACATCACGCGAGAGTGAGTCACTGGCGGCTTGATTAATTGCCTAGTCAACATCAGTTATTTTGCACCTGTGATTGGCTGTTCCAGAGGCGATCACGTGACCGCTTACTTGGCGTGGCACCGGAGATGGATGGCGCCGCAATGTCTTGCGCTCAGATCAATAACGGATGAAACTATAGCCTTCAAGTTGGTCTGCTTTGGCAAATCTCCTGACGTTCATTATTCCGGCCTATCAGCCGAACTGCACTAGTTGTGTCGTCAAATCATTGCTAAACATAGCTTCTATGCCCTTCAGTAGTCGGAAAATGCGTATGCGTACAAAAAGCCAAAAAGCATCCATGAAATTAAAGTTTTTCTTCAGCGTAACGGCAAATTGCGTGCCGACATGGTCAGGCTTTCCAGTGATAAAAATAATTTAAATGCATTTGATGAGAATGATATCTTTGAAGGCTTCGTCATTGACTGTCTCAGTTCTCCGAATTGATGACCAAGGGTGGGTCGACTATTTCAAATACCACGCCGCCATTTGAACAGCTGCCTACCGGAAAATTTGTAGTCACACCAACAGCACTCGAAAGTGACTTCTGTTACACTATACCCACAAACTTCTACTTCAAAGCGCTTCTTCCCTTTCATCTACCACACTTGATTAACTCGTTCATCCATGGCTTGCTGGTTATTTTTGGTGTTGTGCTGAAACATAATATGTTATTTGAAAAATATCATCCCAATTTTTCTTTACACACGAATAAAGCTGGGCCACAAGCTGGTAGACCGTGGAATGCTCCGAGGGATCAGCCGCCAAGTAAGCTCATTTCCAGCAAGGCAGCCGCAGATAGCATTCATTTGGCTCGGTTGAAGTATCCTCAGTATCACTGAGGATTCATTTTGCTTTGCTGAAGTACCCTTTACTGTCCTGCAGAGTGTCTGCTGCTTCTGATACTTGAACAGCTTTGCTTTGAACGTGCCTCATGGCGGCTTTGGGTTAAACCATTTGGCTTCAAGCCGAGCATGTCACTCCCCGGTCTTAGAGATAATTAAGCAAAATTTTCCTACTCCTTGTGGTGAGTAACACAACTGACGCCTATAAAAGTCAAACAAAACATTGTTACTACTACGGAAAAAAGTTGATGTTTATGCAAAGTAAACAAGGTGTGGTGGTACCTAGAAGTTACTGTTACTCTGAATTGTTGACTGAGGGATTGTCGCATCTCAGTTCCTTCAAACGACTTCAGATCCCTGTCTTCTGATTTCTCTCGCTCATATCCACTCTGTTCGTCGACGAGGTCACATTCGAGATCCCTTCAACATCCGTGCATTTAATCAATGCGTTTAAGGTTCCAGTAACGGAGTGCGCACCCTCATCAGTACTGTTGGCGGGCTCGACGTTTGCCTTCTAGCTGGTTCGTTTTTAAGCTTTTGAGCACTTTATGAGCTTAAAAAATGCTTTACCACTGGATCCAGCTGCTACTTCATAAAGTCCATTTTTACCAGAAACCCTGTCGGAATAGTCCCGTGATAAACAAGCGTCGCTGTTGCGTACGAGGTCTGGCGCCTTGCCAAGGGCGCCCTTCGTTCCGCTGTAGAATTTAGTTCAGATACGGTTGGTCGGTCAACCAGCTAACTTGAAATTGGGACTCCGTCATCACTATTATCTACTAGCCAAACAAATACTTTGTGACCTTAGTCGGCTGCTGCGTGCTAAGTGCGTCCTAAGGGTCAGCCACCATCATCAATTAGCCAATCAAAAAAGTTCTGACGTTCAGTCAGATGCGGTAAGCTGGGCGTACCTGAAATGGGCTCCGAGCACTTTCTCATGAAGTTTATATGTCCAAGTAAAATTTCGAAGCGCATGCACCTGTTATATCCCAAGAAGTAGGCGGAGAAAGAGAAGACAGCCGGTTTATGAGAGTAGAAACTTTATCCAAGGCCAGCACAAACAGCGCAATTCTTGGCTCGTCAACTTTCGATTATTTATGAGGGTTCTACCCATTCTGAGCGTTCTGGAATATGTCGGTCACGGTGTGGCGTTCACTGATTGGCTGGTCCTAGCGCGAATCTCCTTTTCGGGAAAATATCGATTTATCAATCTGCAGCACGAGTGAGAAAAAACATCACGCGTGATCGATATTGCCGTGTGCGCTGATTGGCTTTCTGACTTAACATGCCATTCAAAACTTGGCTCGGGGCACGGCGTGTGGCTTCGTCCATTTGCCATTGGCCGCGCCATAAAATTACCCAACATTCATCCATCCGGCTTTCTTAAGCGCATTATAAGTACAATGACGTCAGCGTAAACGGTTTCGTCAAATCCCCTGCATTCAGAGTTTCTATTTAACTGTATTAGTTGTTCTGCGAAAACCCTCGCCGCACATACATAATTCTCACAATATTCAGCAGTCGG
>JAYGXS010000002.1:73166704-73258700 GCA_036362985.1 Ligula intestinalis | reverse complement strand
GTTTGGCTTCTAAATGCTTTGCTCCCGTCAACGCTTTCGTCAACTGGGCAGGTTGCCTAGGCTTTATTTTGGCTTGCCCTCTCCGCTTCAAATTTCGCTGTCAAGTTCCATCCTTGACACAAATTGCTTTGTTTCACAGTCACTTACACTTGAACGTTGTCTGCTCCATAAAAATCAACCTCAATTTTCATTTGTACCTATCTGAAGCTGGTCCACAGGCAAGGAAACCATGGAATGCCCAACCACCTACTCCACGTTCCGGTAAGTAGGCTGTCAGATTTTCTGCCTGATAGGTATCCGACGTCGATCTTGTTCGGTACTATTCTGGGGGTCAAGTAGATCGTCTCTACGTGGTTCCAGCCTGCTTCGTTGCTACTATTTTCGCTTCTCACTTATAGTTTGGAAAGCCTGCTCGGCCTAAAGATTGAGGCCTCCCATTTCTTCAGGAAGTCCCCTTTCGTTCTTGTTCGTGCTGTTGAATGACAAACATGAACCATTTTAGTTTGCCTTTTTTTCTCCATTTTCGAATTGGTCCGTATGTTGTAGTCAATCATCATTACCTTAAACATCATTCCTCCATCTGGCGGCACCTCTCTAAACGCTTACTTCTACCCCACAACTGACCCAGATCGGTCGTTTGCCTTCTCGTTTGCCAAGGTACGCTTTAAGTTCAATCACTCTTATTTCATCAAACTGTGTTTGGTCGTACTGTAACCCATGGAAGAACATGCATCCCTCTCTTCCTTTGGTTTTCGCTGTCTCCAGGTGACACTATTTTGCGATGTAACGTCTGCCTGGGGATAGCAGCTGTTTAACTTTATAAATTATACGATTTTTTCGTTGGCTTCCTGCTTTTCTCTGTTCCTGTCTTTAAAGAGAGGCCCCAGTTAATTCCCAAATCTCTGCACTAAAAGAGAGATCAGCATCTCATTTAGAGTTTCTCCCTCGAACCGTCATCAATTAACCGTTGAAGTGGCGGATTCCATTTTTTTCTTCCCCCTGAATCAAGCTTATTGACCTTATATCGCGTGCATTCTCCCCACAAAATATTCCCGTCATCAGTACATAAAGGTGTTCCTTCTCTATGAATTCAGCATATTTTGGAGCACCATTGGTACGATATAGTTTCAGATTCCTTTTAACAGTGGCAGTGAGTACCGGGGTAGTTGTACATGAATGCCAGAAATAAAAGAGCTATAGCGTGTTACTGACACTGTGTTAGTAGCATGATTGCATAAGTAATCCGATACTATCATAGTAGGAGTAATACGTGGCAGCAAAAAGTTTAACTAACTACCGATTCACGACATCTCTCACTTTTCGCCTTCAACCATCTTGAATGTAGATTCCCTAGTTTCCTTTTTTCCCGATGTGAACACCTTTCTCACGGCCTTCATGTCGCCAAATCGAAAGAGTTAAAACAGCATTTGAGATCATGTTTCACGAACCCCAGCCACTTGCGTCCAAGATATTCATTCGCGTCAGCTGGAAAAAACCACTCATGCAAAGACAGTTGCTCCTCACCTAATACGCCGATAGGGCGGTCTGCGTGATTTCGGCCAATCAACGATTTTAAATATCAATGACATTTCGCGCCCAAGTTTGTCGATTATACCATAATTTCCGTCAGTTTGCGATTTGAAGGCTCAAAATCACCTGATTTTTCTACAATCCATTTAATTTGAATGATCTTCCAGTCTACAGATGTGATCTTTATTTCCACATTAAAATTCCACATTATTTCCACATTAAAATTCTGGAATTTGCCGAAGGTAACTGTTGCTCTGTCCAGCACGGATGACTCTGCTCAACTGTCCTCTAATTTTCTGCCAAATGGAATGGGTTAAATCAAAATTGCAGGCCACTTTCCGAATCGATTTACGCTACTTCACGCGTTATTTGGTAGTCATTGTCATTCAAGTTTTCCAGGCAGCGCGTTTCTAGAAAGTATCTTAATATCTTGTCTATTCGCCACTTCGAAACACCTAATATTTGTATTTATGCAGAGATTTGTGTTTGTAGACGGGAGGTAAATCAAATGTTGCAGTATGAAAAGACTCCCGAATGGCAGAAAACATGATAATTTGAATGCATTATTCCTAGCTGCCGCAGAAAATGAACGGTTAAATTTGCCATCGACAATGGCTGACCATTTTCAAGACGAATGATTGGTGTAATTCAAACGGACCAAACAGACTCAGTGGTGGTCATCGCTCACTGGCTGTTTTAACGCTCAAACCGAACCTCGTGAAAGGATCCCCCATTCGTAAACTCCCATCTGTTGAAATACAGGACTGCGTTTGTGACAAGAAAATACCACTAAGTGTCACATTATAAAACACTATAGGAACATTCTCGGCATCGCTTCTGCGTCGCTTTTGCATCGCTTCTGCATGTCCCAAGAATATGCTGACATTTCCGACCACGACTAGAAGGGCTGATTTTTTATTCATCTGAATTTTTTAGAGCTCGAACCGCCTCCGCTTTGCATGAATGTCCTTTTTTAAAGTTTGATCAGCCTAATTTTTTCTGTTCCGTTATACGCTCGCTCTTCAAACTGTCAGACTTGACTTCTGAGCAAGAACATTTTCTGGGATTCAGACTGTAGCCTTTAAAATACGCAAATTGTCAAACCAGCAAGCTTACCTGTTGGAACGAAGGCTTTCACGTTTCTGACGGAAGCTAAAGGGCAAATTCCGAGGAAATTACACGGGGCAACAAATAGGAACGCGGACAGTTCGTTTTCGTCTGAACTGCCGGGAGCTGTCCAACAGTTATGCCAATAATTGACTACCCTGTTCTCTGCTTCGTAAGTCGGGCCCAGTGCAGATACAGCAGTGAGTTAACTTAACACACTTGCCGCTGCGATCTTCAGGCCCAGTTCTGTGTGGACAGAGAAGACGTGAGAAGCCTGATAGGAGGAATAGCGTATTCTATGCAAAGCTAGTAGAGAATAGGTAGAAGGAAGTGGACAGTCGAACGAGTGCACGTCCGGCCGCGAGGAGGCCGGTGTCCAAAAGGTGTGAGCGTGAGTCTGACAGTCGTCAGAATAAGATCTTGTGTGGCGGGCCAGACCGGATTGGATTCGGCCTATAAATGCGCACATGCTAACAGCCGCCAGAGGCCAGAGGTTGAACGTAGCCCTTGGACTTGAGTCACTACATAGCTATGATGCTGCATAGTCAGCATCGGACCAGATCTGCTACCTATAGGTACACAATCATCAGTTAATCGCATATCAATCATTGGTGGCGATGTAAAACGTCATCGGCCTTAAATCACAAAAAAACTCACTTTTTTCCGTTCCAACAACCCCCAACCTCGTCATTAAGATGGGCCGCAATCTCAATCCTGCATTACTTCACTAATTTCAGGATTGCAGCCAGTTTTTTGGGAATCATGCGTGTTACCTTGTGACAAACCAAAACTTTCAGTAAAGTAGCAGAGGTGAATCTCATTGAATTCTAGCCGACAGGTAGCTGTATGGCTACTGGCAGGACTCGAGAATGAGCCCCAAGGCAGAATGAGATTAATGAGTTCCATTAAGGATCGGTGAACGTTAATCAACAAGTGTCAATGTCTCTCGATATAAACTAGCAAGCCAACGAGCCTGTGGCTCAGTGGTTAGAGTGTTAGACTTCTGATTAAAAGGTCGCAGGTTTGAGCCTCAAGCGGGATACCAATTGGGTTGGCTGATGAGGGCCAACCAACCATCCCAGTCTCCTTTGTCATTGCTGACAATGTTCATCTGCGGAAATGATCTTTGTGAGCATGTTTCCTGAATCTCTGCAAATGCCATATGCAAACCAGCGTTTGTCAAAGATTAGGAATTTAAGACCCTGGTGATTAAACGCTTTCTCGGGTGAATAATATCACAGTCAGTCGCCAATTAGATAGAACCAATTTAGGCGAGGGACACTCCAGTTCAAATTCACTGTGCGGAAATTAATGCTTAGCTCAGGGAGTGCGAAATAGGACGCATGCTCTTACGGTGAAATTCCCATAGTTTCTACCTACTCTCATTTCTCCCCTACCCTGATCTTTCAGAGCCGCTCGTGAGCCCACGGGTAGCACCGAATAACGCTCAGATGGGCGCACCATGGAAAACAGGTGGGTGGAACTGCTACAACGATCGCGCCAAGACCCTGCTTACCTGCCGCGCATAGCTTGCTATTTCAGTTGAAAAACGAATTAAATTTTCATTATTTCTTACTCTGCACGAGTCGGCGTGTCTTTTATTCTGGACAGTAGAGAATGCCGAAATGATTCCAACGTTTCAGGCCGTTCATGTGCCTTATTTTGCTTTCACATTGTTAGGAGTCCAACAACTGATGTGCAGCATGTATGAATCGGAATTCCCTTTGATTTCTTTGATGGACTTCTTCAAAGTTTGGAAGGAATCCCTTTCTAATTCTTCATTTGTACATTTCCGCACCCAAATTGTCAGCTTGTGATCCCAAACAAGCCTACGCTACTGGTAGGGGAATTCAGCCCCAAGGCGTCCGCGTTCGTGACCTCGCCGATTTCAAGGTGCACACAGAAGACGCCGGCGAGGGCGTCTTGGAGGCAACCGTTGTCGGTCCAAGTGCGTTTTCACTTTAAATATAACATTTACTTAAATTTTGTTAGTAAGCATTAATGTACCTTATTAAATATCCTGGTTTTTGCTAGATGGAAGAGAAGAAAAATGCCAACAAAGGAAGGTCGGCGCCTACCTGCACGAATGTGTTTATACACCTCAACAAGCTGGACCTCATCTTGTCAACGTTCGCTATGGTGGCGATCACATCATGCTTAGTCCATTCAAGGTATGTTGAAATGGCAATCTATGATATCAGGCGCATATCAAGAAAACGGAAGGGCTTTGCATTCCCATTAATGATACTTAGTGCAGCCAATGCTACTTTAACTGAATACGAATTAAATAGGAATGATTAAAAGACGCAAAAACAAAACCATTGATTTTTTACCTAGGGTTAGGCGTTGCTTACTGCAAAACTGATCATTAAGTTCCAGCCAGACTAACCATGATCGAAATATTTTATAAGGCAATCAGTAAACGTCCTCCGACCGAACCGAATAACTTCTACGGTTCCCTCCTCAGACATTTACCTGTAAGTGCTCATGATGGCAAGGAGTAATCGAAAGTTTTCAAAAAACAACGAAGAATTCTTTTTTCTTTGAATTTCGTTCCTAGTGCAACTAATAAATGAGATTATCCCCACATTAGACTAGACTACTAGCACATATGTTCTGTTAACCTCCTGAATTTGCCATGATTTCGTGCGTGCATTCTTACCATGTTTGACTGCTACCCTCCCACCCCTTTAAGGTTGAAGTGGGTCCCTACAAAGACACCCGGATAAGAGCCTTTGGTCCAGGTCTGGTGTCAGGCATCGTTAATAAGCCAGCCGTCTTCGTGGTTGAGACGAACGGTGAAACCGGGGCTCTAGGTGAGTTGTTCAACCACTTGATATTTATGTCACCCTGTGAAGCACCATACTTAACTCCCTGTCTATTCGCTGCAGGTTTCTCCATTGAGGGACCGAGCGAAGCCCGCATCGATTGCGCGGACAATGGCGACGGTTCGGCAACAGTTGTATACTGGCCAACAGTGCCCGGAGAATATGCTGTTCACATCCTTTGCAACGATGAAAACATCCCCAAGTCGCCCTACATGGTGCCGATCTCCGCAGACACCGGGAAGTGTGATCCAAACAGGGTAAGTACCCGTAGTCCAGCTCCTTAGTATATTTTTTTCGGGAATCCAACTGCATCGGTGCTCGCGCATTCCTGAGGAAATATATACCCGGTCTGCAGTAACAGTAAATGACATGTGGCGAGGTATTGATGAACTGCGGTTCGATGAAGTGCTTTTGAACTATCTGGTAAAACCCAATATTGGACCATTTGTGTGTGCGTGTGTTTGTGTTTCCGGTCCAGCTGGTGATAGGATTATGCTTAGGTGAATGAAGGCAAATAAGCCCAATACAGTTCTGCTATTATGACTGGGCCGACATCGACCTGGCAGGTGGTTGCCCGTTTCGGGGCCCCTAGCCACCACAAGAAGTTGTTTACTTCGGGAAGCCAACCGGATCGGTGACCGCACTTTCAAAGCTTTTTTTTGTTCTTTTTTTTGCATTCTTCCCTCGGTAGGCTGCGCTTGGAAAATATGCTTAACAGTGCATCTGAGTAATACTCAACTGTCTCTCCCCTCCCCGCACAGGTAAAGTGCTACGGACCGGGCATCTCCCCGGGTGTTGTTGCCGGGGTACCCACCGAGTTCACCGTTGACGCACGTGAGGCGGGCGCACCGGCACCCACCACAGTGGACGTTCGTGACGATGTCGGCGACCCCGTGCCAGTCAAGGTTCGCGACAACGGTGACGGTACAGCCACCGTCAGCTACACCCCGAAGAAAGCTAAGAAGCACACTATTCTTCCGGCGTACGCCGGAGTCAGCGTGCCCAGAGCACCGTTCAGGGTTAGTTTTTGTTTCATGTGGCTGGAATATATATATATATATATATAAAAGTGATAAAAGGGTACTCATCGACCTGGTTAGGAAACAAGCTCATCCCTCGCAGGCAGTCGCATAGTGACCTTTAATGTATGATAAAGCGGAACCGACAGGGACAAGGGAAATCAAAATGGCCATTTCTAGCTTATTAGCCGTCATCAGCCAGAAATGACCTTTCAATTTTCCCTTGTCTTTGTCTTTTCCACTCCATCACATGCTAAAAGTTCTCAGGGGATAAGGGGTGGTTCAGTAAGTCTGTTTTTAACTTGTACGCCTTCATCAACCAGACCTGCCTGTCAGAGTGTTCGTGAGTCTCGTGTACAGATTATTTCACCGGAAACTATCGAAGAGAGAAAATTCAACTGGAAATGTTTAAGTTACCGCTGGAAGTTCCTTCTCAATAGTCTGTTGTATAAAGCGTGACTCACCAACTTTACTGAGTAGGTTTGATCAATCAGCCATGTCTTAGCTTAGGTCAGGTGGACCATCGTTGCACAGTCTTTTGGAGACTAACTGGTGTCTTGCACTATCAAACTTTCGAGATGAGCGTTTGAGTAAGGTTCCTTTTCCGTTGCAGATGCGAGCACAAAACGAAAATGCTATGCTGGAAACTCCACCACCAAATATAATCCAGTAGCCCCCTCGCAATAATCAGGAATTCGGTAACAATAAAGTTGGTCTACCATCTTAGATACCCCCAGCCTTAGAATTCTGTCTTACAGGGCTGATAGTATTAGTTTAGTTTAGCTTATTATTTACTTCAGTTTTTGAGTTTTGGTGTTGTTTAATTAATTTTGTCAAGTTTAGTTTAGTTTAGTCAGTATATTTTAGTTTATAGCATTTATTTAAGTATATTTATCCAACTTTGGCGAACCTTACTAGAACAAGAAACTAAAGTAAACTAAAATTAAACTACTAAACTAAACTGACACAAAAGTAAAACCAATAAAACGAAAAGTAATCACAGGACTAGGGGATACGGGCATCTGAGGTGGTAGTCCAACTTTATTGTTGTCAGAATTTCATTCACGACTGAGAACGGTCAGAAGCAGTTTAAGATCGTCTATCAAAATCAAATATCTAGTTTATTAGCGTAAGGAACCCAACCGATCGATTTGGCCCTGGCGTACAAAACCCCGCAGAGGCAACTCCAGACGTGCGTCGGGGATAGTTGATTGGTTTACACACCGTATAATTGTCGCTTATTTTGCTTTTGTTTTTTTTATCTCTACAATGAACTCCTGTACGAAGTTGAAAACTCAAAGCAATAAACAAATCTTGCGGTATTCGTTCAGCCTTCCCCTACATCCTACTTGGAACGCAAAACGGTGCATCCATTTAAACATTGTTTTAGGGATTTCATTGCGAATAGTGCTTGGAGGTGGTGTTACGTGTAAATTTGGGGGTTAGAGTTAGGGTTACAGGGGCCAGACTTAAGGATGGACTTCAAATCAAGTACCTGCTAACAATATGACTTGAGGATAAAACCATCCCCAATCTTGACAATCTTCCCCCTTATTCTAAATTTAACTCCAATGCAAAACCCCAACCGCAAACGCGCACTGCGGGCTAACACTAAAAAAGACAAATAATCAGAAAACACTTGCCAGGGCCACTTAAAATCGTTATTGCCTCAAAAGCCTTTCGAATACCGGTGCTCATCAGTGCTCCGGGAAATCGCAGAAGATGCCTTTGCAGACCGGACGGGACTTGATTGAGCTTGAAACCACTAAAAGACTACAGACTATCACGTAGATTGAACTCAATCCTGATTTCATTTTCCCGGCCGTTTTCAATTCATTGTCTGGCAACCCGATTATGTGTGGATTGACGTAAATTTTAGGTCGACGTGGCGGAACCAACCAATCCCGGCAAAGTTCGTGTCTACGGTCCGGGAGTGGAATCTGTCACTCGAGGCCAGCCAACACATTTCACTGTGGACTGCAAGCAGGCTGGTCCAGGTACGCTCTCCTCTGTGGATTACCGTCGTTTTTCCAAATTTCGGTTTGCCACCTTGAAAACCTCTTCAGTGGGCTTGCAAGCTGCACACCCACAAGTCCTTGCCCACTGCTATAGCGCTTTCACGTATCCGAGGGCATATTTCAGGGAACGCTGACAGGTGCATGTGGCAGCCGCAGGCCACAAGCGCGTGAATGTCATGCTCAGGCTCAGCCAATAAGTGAGCGGCGACAAGGACAGTTGGCAAGCGAACAGCTAGCGGAACATGTGGGCGAAAGGAGCTCTTGCAACCCCTGAGGGTTGCAACAACTGAGGGTGGACGCTCATAAGTCCTAAACGGTGCGCTGCTCCCACAATCTTAGCAGGGAGATGCAGTGTCAAGCAACAAGGATTGGGGTACTCAGATTGCTCTGACAAAAGTTGTTGGACATTTGATGCCGAATTTTAAATGCATAAAGTGTTGTTTAGTTTGTATAGATTTGACAACAAACGACCATATTAGTTGCTTATTATGGTTTCTGTACCTCTAATTTTGATTAAGCAAGCATAACCTACGTAAAAGACAATGCTACGAAGCCGGATGGCAGTTTCGTGTAAAATGCTCTCGGCTGTCACGCGTTCAAATTCGCCAGGTTTGGCAGTCTGTGAAGGTAAAATTCCAGGGTCAATTGTAGGTAAACAATAGAGGACTACGTACACAAATGGTTTTTGGTGCATAGGTGCTAATCGATCAATTACGGGACTTAGTCATCTTGTTCTGCTTTGAGGCTCACTATTGAGCCCTGCTAGCAGCCGCACAGCGGCTAGTAGTATAAACAGATGCATAGTGGTGTGGATTGGAACGACCATTTCGGGCGCAACACATGGGATTGGGTAGGCCTGGCTGATGATGTCTAATAAGCCAGTAAGGACAATTTCTGCCTCACTGGTCTTCAGTGTTCCGGCTCTTACTAATAGCCACTGTGCACCTGCTGGCGGGGCTCAAGAACGCCCCTCCCCCCACCCCAGCAAGAATGGGACAATTGAGTCCCATAACCGATCGGTGAGTGTCTATCTACCATTTTGTATATTCCTGATTAAACCGGCTACTCAAGGAGCCGGTGGTGCAATGGTTAAAGTGTTGGACTTCCAAGGTCCAAGGTCGTGTGTTTAAACCTCGAGGGTTGCGTATGGCTGGCAGTTTCAGTCTCCCTAGTCTTTCTCGATAACGTTCTACAGGCAGTACTGTTCAATAACAGCTCCCATTGTGCATGCAGAAAATCTGGGTTCTGCTTCATACAAAATCAATCTATATGTGATCAACTATTTTTGTAGTTTAATAGCAGTTAGGTCCCACCCTTTGCGTTCAAGTATGCCAGTATTGAAATATCTGAATCAAGGGCGGTGAACGCAATTGTGCTCCACGTTGTAGTGTCTAAAGTTGGTCAAAATGTCAGCCACGTGCATGGCACCTGGGGTGCTTTTAAGCGGCTACCAAAGGCGTTTCAACCTCGTTATATAAAAACGCGCCACTCATATCACCTCTGCTGTCTATTTTCAGGAAGTGTCGGTATCAATGTCCGTGATGAAGCTGGGCGTGACGTTCCCATGGATACCAAGGATATGCGTGATGGTACGTTCAATGTCGCCTACACGGCTAAGACGCCCGGACCTACGTACACGGTGCAGGTGTTCTTTGAAAATCAAGAGGTCCCCCGAAGCCCCTTCAAGGTACCTGTAAAACCGAATGTGGACATGAACAAGATTCGCGTCTCAGGACTTCCATCCAGTAAGTTATTTAATGATTCGCCGAAGTGACCTAATCTAGTCAAGGCTTACCAGAAGACACGCGCACCTTTTAAAACAGTCTCCTTAAAACCATTTTTATTCCTAGTTTTCGGACCGTTTTGATGCTAGGAGGACTAGACTACAGGGGAAACAATGACGAACCAACACAACCACAAGGGTCGGACCCATCAAAAGAGGATGTGTCTATCTATGAAATCCACTGTCTTAGTCAAAAGTTTTCGCCACTTAAGTTCGTCTAACGGTTTCTTTCTGAGCCTTAAACTATTGGAGTGGACACACTTCGTCCACTGTGTCCGTCAGTGACATGACCTATCATTAAGCTTCCTCTATGAAGGCTTTTAAAACTTTACTTGTATGGTCGCACGGGGTTAGGCTTAACAGCGGATTCTTACTACCCCCTTGTCATCCGGCTATGAGTGGCTATAAATAAAACTACTGGGAACCTCTGCAAAAGGGTGTGGATACATACATTCAGGCTGATGTATCTTAGACAGAAAATAGCGATATTTCAGACTGCCTGGTCGACCATTGTCCCAAAATCAAAAGGGCGCTTGTATCCGCACCTTAGTCTGTGATTCACCGCTTACTTGGCCGTCCCTCAACAATTCTGTCTGACTCCAGACTTCACAGTCGCGAAATTTAAAACCTTTTGTAATTTCCCTCATCGGTTTTGCTCAGATTAATTCGTCAATGGAGTGAGTACGGATGCAGGTAGCCAGTTACTACGCCATTTTGGCTTCCAAGGCTGTACTATTGGTTAATTAATCATTAGCGTTGTTAATTAGCCAGTTAAAGGCCACTTCACTTGCGTCCGCTTTGTCGCTCCGCCTAAGCGCGGCTACTAATAGTCGTAATCCCGGGCGCAAGAAACTCCCCTTCCCCTGTCCCTTAGCCGTCACATCTCCCTCCTCCCCTTCCTTCAGCCGCACCCGTAAACAAACCCACTAGCTTTGATGTGCTGACCGCTGGTGCCGGACCAGTCAACGCGCCAAAGCCGCGTCCTACCGTCTCCGTTATAACGCCCACAGGCGCGCGTGTTCCGAGCAGCCTGCAGGAGACCGTGGACGGCTACGAGTGCACCTTCACGCCCACCACCGCCGGGCCGCACCAGGTGGCCGTGGACGTAGGTGGGGTGCCGGTGCGTGGCAGTCCCTTCCCACTAAAAGCCGTGCCCCAAGAGGCGCCCATCATGCCTGTGGATCAGGTGGGCCAACGTGCTGCCGCACCCCAATTCGGGGCTGATCCGGCCGGCCTGGTACGTGCCTATGGCGACGGTCTGCACAAGGCCACCGCCGGCGTACCGGCACGATTCACCATCGACAGTCGTGATGCTCCACCCGCACCCCTCAGCGTCACGATTGAGGGCCCCGCGGAGGCACAGATCAACTACGTGGACAACGGAGACGGCACGTGTGGAGTGGACTACCTGCCTGTGGAGCCCGGCCCCTATACAGTCAATGTACTCTACAAGGACAAACATGTGCAGGGCAGCCCCTTCCCAGTTCAAGTCGCGCCCCCAGGCAGAGACCTGGTGGACACCTCGAAAGTACGCGCCTATGGACCGGGTCTTCAGCCTACAGGTAGCGCGCAATACCACTGGTCCATTCGGCATGCTAAGGAGCACGAGACGCAGCCACGAGTTTCCAAGCATCGAAGAATGGAATGACCGCGAAATCTCGCATGTTTTGGCCTTGTTCGCAGGGTTCTGACAAGACGTTGCGCATCTTGAGGTACAGGATTCGCTTGCATGTTGCTCGCCTGTTGCCCCGGACTTTGCATGCGCTTCATTTCAACTCGGAAAAGGTCGGCAGAATATCATACTGGCATCGGCGTTTACTAGTCTTAGAACCTGCGTTTACCATCTGCCACGTAAAGGAAATTCAGTCAAGAGTCAGTTTGTAATATTGCATAATTATAATCACATAAAACGTAGCACATGGGACATATTAATTTGCATGCCTGTCTTGGTACAAGCACACAACGAAGTCTGAATTACGCATGGCACTGCTATAGTCGTAGCCGACGGAGTCCAACGTATGTCCTACAACAAGGTGGCGCAGGGACGGTGACTTGCGCACGATTTGCGCTGCATATACCGCACCTTCTTCGAGTCCCCTGCCCAGATCCGATGTCAGGACCGAGTCAAGAACACCGGAAGCAGGCGAGGGCGCATTTGGCTGGTGCGGCCGGGGTCGTGCTAGGTTCGGACCCGCGGGCTGGGAGTGTCACCAAGGCCACAGTAAGAAGTAGACATGACAGTCTGACTCTCAGTCCATCACTCCACACAAATGCTAACCACTCAATCCGAGTTATACCATCAGTTTGCAATCTTCCAAATCATGGCTTTCAACAAAAATGCCCTGAGCCGTCGACAGCCCTCTCTATTCACACTTTCTGGACCCAGCCACTGTCCGAGCCGGTCAGTGGACTGGCGTAACTGCTGATCTACCTAATGACCTCGTCTGTACATACCACGTACATGACCTGACACACTTAAAGGAAACGCTAGGATTTCACACAAAAGGGATATGCTTCTCGGATCTCACATGTGTGAGGACGCCAGAGGTCACGTTAAAAAGGAACTATCACAGCCACGAGTTGACTACTACACAAGCCCATATTAGACTGACTTCGACCAAAATTCATCTACCAAAACTACTACTTAATACAGATCTTAATTTAGCTGAAAACACAAAAGTTTACGATGAAGGCATCGTTATTGATGTTTGATTATAAACCAATACCAATTTTCTTAAGGTTAATGGAAATACCGAAAGCTTGAATATTCACCTGAAATCGGCTAAGCCAAGTTTCGGAAGTATATACATTCTTTTTCATGCAATTAACTGAATAAATAAAACAGCATAAACACAGCAGCGTAAAAAAGCGTTGCATACACTTGAGGAATCAGTTTACTATAAAGGAAGGTATATAGCCAGCTGCCGAAATTTTCTTGCACGCTTCAGCATGTTGAAAATCCGGCTGATGACTCCAAAAAATCTGAAGTGTTGGCTTTAGTCTCCCGTGTCTTCAGCAGTAACATTCCTCGATCACATACCATTCTAGCATGCTTTGAAAGCGTCGAAATACCCACGCAAAATTTCTCCTAGGATTTTTATAATATTGTAACAAAATTTTGGGGCGCAACTCATCGCATGCATCGCCTCCTGGTGATCTTATGTTGATCATTTTGACTGCATCTGTCTTATACTATTATTTTGGGCCTATCAGCTCCACCGATGGATTGAATGACAGGCGATAGCATCGCCTCTGTGTCACGCTGTCGCAGCTTTTTTTCTTATTCCTCAACGTGCGTCCGCTACCCCGTTGCATGCTGGCTGCCTGCCTGCTGGTTACCTTCTATCGGCTGCCTCCCCCTCAAAATGTTTTCCCACTGTGCTGACCTCTACTCTTCCCTTCCTCTTCCGTCCCTCTGCATAGGCGTGTTCAAGGAGTCTTTCGCCAAATTCACCGTCGACGCCAAACCCATCGACCCAACCGGTCGGGGTACTGTGAAGGCCATTGTGGTGAGCCCGACCAAGCAGCGAACGGCCTGCATCATCCAAAATCAGGGTGATGGAACCTACAAATGCAGCTACTCACCCCTGGAAGATGGTTAGTTTCCTCGCTGTCATCTAACCTCTCCACTTACATCGAACCCAGTGTCACTTGGGTCTGTAGGGCCTTATCAGTATTGGGATCCAGAGAATTGCAATCATCCGGCCAGAACCCAAGTTGCAGGTAAAAGGCAGAAGACACCCATGGGAGGGATGTATTGTGCACAGAAACCTGAATTGCTGTCCTAAGCAGTGGGGGCCAATGGCGAAGCTAGGGCTATGGTTGACTGTATCCAGTCGTGTCTGAGAGAGCATTAGAGATAGTGGTGGCAACGGTTTTAAGAGGATGCATCCAATTCTCTAGCAAGCACCAGAGCTCAGCTCGAGTAAGAGAAGGGCTATTTGTATACTTATCAAATAAAAATAGCGTGCGCTGATTGGTCGCCTTTATGCTGGTAAAGAAGACGATGAAATCCGGGAAAATATTGCATGTCGCATTATCGCAAAAAGTTAGATGTAGACATAAAAAGATTCTCCTATAATTTGATGCAAAATAAATGCTCATAACGTAAGCCTAGCCCTTAACCCTAACACTCAACATAACCCTAACCCTAAAACTAACCCTTACTCTAACCCTAAAACTAACCCTAACCCTAAAACTAACCCTAACCCTAAAACTAACCCTAACACTAAAACTAACCCTAACACTAAAACTAACCCAAACCCTAAAACGCTTTCTTACTGAAAGTAATAATAAATAAATAATGAGCTCATCAACATTAAGTTATTGGTTATTAGGGTTCATTTGGTGCGCAGCAATATTTGAGTTTCACTTAATCGGATAATCTTCAATGTATGAAAGGAAACTCTGCCGGATATTGATCGTCAGAATTTATAAATGCAAGCAATAAAAGAATACCAATCATTCTTCAACGGTTTAATACGCAAAAAATGCTCACAGAAAGTTACCTATCAGCGCAGAGTGACCTTGAGCAATTTTACTTTTCTGATCGGGCATAGTTCATCCCCTCGTCACCACTCGGGCGTAATGAGCGCAAACGCTGTGCGCTCGCCGGAGCAAGCCAGCGTCATACGGTCGTAATTTGAATCAATTTGGTCCGAGCGCATGCATACAGAGAAAGGTCTGAGCCATGCCCCCCGCGTAACTTCTTTTGCGAAAGCAGTGGGACTCTATCACTGGCCGCGTTCATCATGTGTGCTCTGGGCAGGACTCCTTTAAGCCCGAGCTTTGCTCTAGAGCTATGCCATCACGGTAGTGGAGCAGTCTCAAGAGTTTTCCGATTGGTGCTGCTGACATTACCTGAGGGCTGTCGTGTCTGGTGGCGTATGCTGTATTGGCCGAGGGCGGGTGAAAGGGGGAGAGCCTATTTGCCTAATTTTCACCGGTGTCAAAGTAGCGGTGCGAGCGCCTATTGGCTAGTTCAAGTAGGCTAAAATCCAATGTTACGTCGTGCCAGGGATAATGTAATTCTCCATTTTTTGCACTGGAAATGATTTATTTGCCATCTAAATTTTGGGCATGCAAATTTGAGGTGTGCAAACTAATATAAACTAACTCCAGCACGGTAAGTTGGACCTCGGGTAATTTGAAGTAGACAACCTCCTAAACACCATATTTAAGCCGGATTTTTAAATCATACAATTCATAAACGAAAACAAAAAAATGCGTGGGCAAGTCGCTAGTTGAAGTTATCGTCATGATGCACTCTCATTGGCTAGTACCAATACCGGTGAAAGAAGACACATCGTTCATCCCGATGCAAGGGGCATTTTCAGGTGGCGCGTGGGTAGCCGCGGCCACCTGGATGCACTTGTCACGCGGGCCGCATGATAGATGCGCTGGATCGACCCGGGAGTCATATCAGTGCCCGGCAAGCGGTATTCGGATTGCGCGCCGATAACAAATACCGAACATGTGGCACGCAAAGAGGGCGGTTTCGGCCGCGCTAGTCACCCTCGCTTGATCCCGCCTCCAGTCTTCTTGACTTTATCTTCGCAGCGGACGCGGTTGGGTCAGGGTAGAGAGAGAGAGAGAGTTCAAAAAATGCCGCGCTGGTCTACTGTCACTTAAAACTAATTCACTCGCAAGCTGCCGTCTCTGGACAACCTTATTGCGCAGCATACGGTGGACATCGTGAAAATCGACGGTCAAACTGGTGTGTGTGTGTCTGAATGAAAACTGGTCAAGTGTCTACAGGCCAGCGTGTCTGAAAGTGCACCCTGTGTTAGTAACTGACCTTATGGCAGTTGGCCTTGAGAAAGGAAGCCGGACACGGTAATGGTGGGCATCGGTTACTGATGTATTAGAGCTAGACGCGCACTGACAGGTAACTACGTGAGGCTCAGAAGCACCAACCTCGCAAAGCCACGCGGGGGGTGGCATCGTCTGCACACCATCCTTGCACACACGCATCAAAACATGTGGGCTCCTAGTAGCACTCGCGAAACAACCCACCAGGTTGCGCGTCTCGGCTAAGCAGAACACTTGGACTGCCTGTCGGTAGTCTAATCTTGTACGCCTTACTGGCTGCTAGTGCACTTGTACCTTGGATGTCGTCTCCATGACATCCAACTTAGGAACACTGTTGTTGCGGGCGGGAGTGTATAAACTGGAGCCTCTCGCACTACAGTCCAGAGATAGTTTGGCCCATGCACGAGGTGTGTATGCATATTACCCTGATAGAAGACGTCTTTTGTCGTGCAATTCAGACCTGCATCTAAGTTGTCATGATTCTGCAATGACAAACTAGCAGCTGCTTGGTGACTCGACACGTAAACTTACCACTAAGGAGAGTACGACATCCGCCTGGCTGTTACAAACTGAATCGTGATTTTAGGACTAAAGGTGTGCATTTTGCGTCGAAAATCGTGAAGCCAGCTTAACTCTTTTAATTTTACTGCGTTAAATCCTGACATTCGAATAAAACAAACCTTCCACCCACCAAAGCGAATCTCACTCGAAGGAGCTCACCAAGTCAATTGTAATCAACTGCTTCCTAGGAGAAAATTACGAACAGTACCTTGAAAGCAAGTGGGCCTTTTCATAAAGTATATTTTTTGAAGAAATTGATTATTTCTAATTGAAAATATAGGTAGCACTTCAAGTATCTCTTAAACACGATGCACACCCCTTGACATGCTCCTAACATCTCAAAACTGTTAAGTAAACGTGCTCATTGACATCAATCTCAAAATCAAAGAAATCCGCGGAAAACCTAAACTATTTTTGGTAAGAGTGAGGCAATGATAGTCCTAATTAGAAGCTGGAAAGCTGCGGTTTGTGACTGCAGGTCTGGCTCATAAAACGTCTAAAAAGTCGTTAAGTTAGGCATATTAACTTTCAAGGAATAAAAATTCCAGCAGCTGAATGAAAGTATTAGTTAGAGTTTCAGGCAGTTGTGAGAATAACTTACGTCAATACAAGCGAACATGCGAGTCCCAGGAAGAAATTGGGAAGAAGAAGCTTCGATCGGTTGTACAAGACTTTTATTTGACTTAGGTTTCGACAGCCGTCGTGGCTTCTTCATCAGAGACATCAGCTTCTGCTACGGTTTTCTGCTGATGAAGAGTACGCGACGGGGGTCAAAACGTCGGGCGAATAAAAGTGTTGTCTTGGCAATCGAAGCTTCTTCTTCTTCTCCTGAAGAACTAACATGTCGGAAATCAGTTGAAATGAACGCGCAACAATGCTATCGTGCGTGCATATACCGGTCACTTTTGTCGACTAATCTATCGTACTCTCGCTTGCATATTATTTGCATATTCTTCTGTGGCCGACATCAACGTCAGGTGGTGATCGTGGGGTGGCACTTGTTTACTCCACTTACCCGACAGTGATTTTCAAGTCGCGTACTCGACCCACGAGCATTGCTCACAGCCTACCCTAGTTCCCTCTCTCTCAGTCACAGTGACCTCAGTATGCAGACCTCACCATGTGGGTGGTGAGAAGACGATGAGTACTGATTATAAGACACTTGCAAAACCCTGTCCAACCCTCCTATTCTTCTTACCCATGCAATTGTGTAGGTCCGATGACGAATTACTGAAAATATATGCTGGCCGAATTGTCTTTTGTAAACTTCAATGATTACTTCATAAATTTCTCTCTGGGCTTGAACTTCATATTATCCTTCTAAATTCCAGGTCCCCACCAAGTCGAGGTGATGTACGACGGTATGCCGGTGCCGGGCAGTCCCTTCAGGGTACAGGTAACGCCAGGCTGTGATCCGAGCCGTGTTCGGGCCTACGGCCCCGGCCTAGAGGGTGGTTACACCCATGAAACCCAGAAATTCACCGTGGATCTCGATGGTGCGGGCCAAGGAGGACTCGGTTTGGCGCTGGAGGGTCCAGCTGATGCTCAGATTCAGTGCACAGACAACAAAGATGGCACCTGTTCCGTCGAGTACTTGCCCACAAAAGCTGGCAAATACGACATGATTGTGAAATTCAATGACATGGACATACCTGGTGAGTTCTGGTGAAATCTAAGCTTTGAATGAGGTTTTAAGTTGAAGCTCACTGGCGACTGACCCCACGAGACTATTTTTTTCAATTTAATATTTCCCTCCTGAAACGTTGGGACGCGATTAATGGAGCATTGAACATAGAGGGGAAAGCTGTGCTACTGAGGTAGTTATATGTTTAAGCGAATGGGGGCCATGACTTAACTACAGCTGACCGAACGGTAAGCTAGCGGCCCAGTGGTAAAACTCTGATCTGGGGAACGAAAATTGCGTGGAGTTGCGGCCTAAGACAAAATGAATACAACCAATCATGACCCAACAGACCAAGCCGGCCGCAGAATGCGCTCGTTAAATTAGCCAGCCAATCAGTGTGGGCTGCCCCATTGAGCACACGCTGATTGGCTGCTCACGAGTGCGGCCCAATTACCAAATAGCTGAGCATTCGAGATTTTCCACCGAGGGTAGTTTCGTGCCGGAAAGGCCAAATGAGAAGAAGAAGAAGATGCGATCACTGGGACAGGAGTTTTATTCGCCTGACGTTTGGAGATACTTCTCGGATTTTTAGCAGATATATTAGCATAAACAATAAGAGAAACGGGTAATTCATTCACAAGGCGTTGCAGTAACACAAATTGCCGAACATGCGGCAGCAATGCAGAGAAATAACACCAATTCTCCAATCGCGGCTCATTCGACGAGACCCTGCCATGCATCCCAATTTGAAGAGGATGAAATTCTCACGAGAGATGACATTCGTATGAGCCGCAAATTACATGAGTCATGGTTCGCGGGCAATGACTTGCTAGATCCATATTCGGTGCCGAGCTCAATTTGCCCAAACCAAGTCGCCATCTGGGAACGCACAAGACAACGCGTCATCCTGCGCTAACACCGGGGAACCAGATGAGCGAGCAATCATTACGTCCAATTCCACCACGTGCGAGGAAAGTTCAGCAGGTCCCGACCCGCACACCGGTAACCAAGTCATTAGCGCAGAAGCGGGCAATTATCCTTGATAGGGGAGTCGTTAATTGTCGTAAGTGTGCAGTAGCAGTGACTGTGTCCTGTAAATACCGCAACATCCTGTGCATTAAGTACCCGTTTCGGTTATTGTCTCTGATAAGGCAGGTAAAAGTCTTGTCCCATCGATCACATCTTCTCCTCAATTACTTTTTGGGACTTAAATATTCACTTGCACTGTCAATGAAGTCGAGCTTTGGTCACAGAAATTGTGGAGACTGGACCTGTTCGTCTAGCTTGAGCCTTGAGACGCGACACTGAAACTCGGCCTAATCGCTGCGTCCGTGGGGGACTCGGTGGGCTTAGAATAAGGCATGGCATTCACGCGTGGACTCAATTAACAGGCATGTCGAGCTTCCTGATGCCTACCTCGCGCTGCGCGAGCAGATCGAGGGCAGAGGTCAATCCCGGCAGAACCGACTTAATTCCACTGTGAGCTGTACGCTTTTTTCATGCCTTGACATTCCTCGGACAAATACACTCCTGGTCCCAGAGAACGTTTTATCTTCTTTGACATGGAAGTGATGTAAATTATGTCTGAGACGCTCTCACATGGTATCGACGCGTCGTTATTTACAGAAAACGTAATTTTGATCGATAACATTTACGTTAAGTAGCAGTGGATTATAGGTTAAATCACGCGCTTGTTTACACTGCATAACTGCAGTGTTATGTTTTACTACTTTGGATGAACTATTTGGAGTGTTTGTGGTGAGTAAAAAGAACGACGCCAAACATTAAACTGGTCTTATGATCAGAAAATAAAAGAGCTCGGTGTCATATGTAGGATGACTGTGTTGACTTTTGAGGTCAGAACGCTACCCCTATAGCATTTTCAGCTTCAATTACTAACAACTGGCTTAACATAACTTTTTGCAATGTAATTCTAGGCAGTCCTTTCACTATTCCAATCCGCGATCGCGTCGATCCCAGCCGTGTCCGCTGCTACGGACCTGGACTCGAGCCAAAAGGTGCCCGTGCTCAGACTCCGGCGGTCTTCACAGTGGACGCAAGTCAAGCTGGCGAGGCCCCCATCTCGGTAAGCGGGTTATTAATTGGCTCGCGATAATTGCAGGGGGCCAACTTTTGTTGTTTGACTTTTGTTGCCTAGCTTAATCTGTGTACTGTAATGGGTAAGTTAACCGCGAAGGTGGCATGCCGGCTTAGTTACTCGCCCCACTTATGCGTTGGGGTGACAGGAATCCAGATATTCCCATGCCGTGTTGCTGTTTTCCTCAGACTGCCTGTAGCCGGGCCCACTGCCGTCTCTGGCAAAATGTAAGTGACAACTAGAAGTGGAACCTTTCCCGTGTTTATGTCGACTACCATTAACTAACTTGAGGTTACATAATTTTTGGGATAGCAGCAACTCTTTGTTTTATGATTTATGCGAGGTAAACTGAAACACCACCCCACAAAGCTGAAATTCTAATTGGTTCCAGTCCTCTTTGCCATCAAATTCTGGTAACGAATGGTTCACCCTGGATCACAGCCGAGCGACAAGCAACGTTCTTTGCTGTGGTACCGAGTTTATATTGTTTTTCAGTATAATATGGTACAAACGTATCTGAGAGGGGCCTATACGAATAGTTGTTTTCACAAATCAAATCCGATTGCACTATTTGTAAACACAGCTACTGGCTATCTCTAGTCTCTGTTTAGTCGACTAGACGCACGGCCACTTCGCAAGTTTGGTGTAGAGATTTCACGCAAAGAGTTGTTTAGGCTGAGTGACAGGTTCGCGCAAGCGCGCAGTAACTTGCTGTGTTAAACTGATCCACACGCGTTTGATATCGACATTTAGTCACAGTCGATAGGTTCTTTTTTCTTGACCGCGATCAACTGCTGTCACTAATGGGTTGTCTTTGTTTTCGATATAGAGGGCTAGAAGGACATGCGACACACTCTAGCTTCAGGAACTCAATAAGCCCCTCTGTTTCCTTTCATTCCCTTCAAATTATATTTTTTACGTGTGTGCTCTCCCAAGGTCACTCACACCGATCGCTCCGGCCGTAGAGTACCAGCACAGGTGGTACCCAAGCCGGGTCAACCAGGTGTCTATGATGTGACCTACGTACCAGACCAGGAGGGTCCCTGCCAGATCGAGGTGAAGCAGGGTCAGGTACACGTTCCGCGGTCACCCTTCATGCAGAATGTGCTTCCGGTCTGCGAACCGAATCGTGTGCGCGTCACAGGCGAGGGTGTCAAACCATCCAGACCAGAGGGCCTGCCAGCTGGCAATCAGACAACCTTCCAAGTGGACACACGGGAAGCTGGCAGTGGAGACCTTGAACTCACAGTGACGGTAAGCCATGTTTTTACGCCTGCTTATAAAATCAATCAAAACGTACTACTATAAAATGTAAGTACACAACAAATATGTAATTTATGCCGTACAAACTGGAGCCAGAACAACCATGGCGCCAATGCCATAGACTATTTTCGACTGACAAAAAAAGATAACTCTGAATGGATTCTTGCCAAAGTTCCCATGGACTTATTTTTAATTTGGGGTAAGCTTTTTGCTTTGTGACCGGCATGAATTCTGCAGGCAGACAGAGACTATCGACTGAGACGCGGCAGACAGGAATGTCTAGTTGTGACTTTAGCTGCCATTAACTAGCCGCACCAAACACTAAGGTTGTGGCACCTAAGGCTCGAAGTCTCACTACTTTGATTACTGGTTCAGTGCTTTAATCACGTTGAGCCACGGTCCCATGGTCTTGTTGGTTACAATTGGACACATTAACTTCGTTAGATAGGTTAATATCAAGTGTCCCCTCAACCTGACGTTGGGTAATTTCCATCAAGCCTCTATTGTCTCTATCATTAGTTTCCCTCTACATACATTACTAGCCGTTGTGCGATTGCCTACGAGACTTTAAAGTAAAACAACCTGAGCAGATTCCGTAACGCGAACGGCGAGCGCTCTTCCACCATAGATCACATACTCTACATCAACCGACACGACACCAACCCCATGGCTCGATGGTTAGAACAGTTAGCCCAAAAGAAGGTAGGTTCGAATCTCCCGTGTCCTAAACCTAGGCTTGGTAAGACTGGCTGATGATGGGTTGGAAGCTAGCAATAGCCATCAATATGGATCTCCTTTTTGTTAGTACAGACCACACTCTTGCGCAATACGTAGCGTGTTATGGTCAAATAGCATATTATAACGGATATTATCAAATTTGGATAGTTTGTTTGATTCAATTGGGAAAAACTCGATATTTCCATGACAGCAAGAGGAAGGTTTCAGTTCAGCCAACGCTCTAATCACATCGGGTACGAGGTCCTACGGGTAACTTGACCCAGGGGTTTAACTTTGCTGCTCTTGGTGGGGCCTCGTAGCTCCGACGATTAGAGCGTTGACTGTACTGAAGCCTTTCTCTTGCTCTCACGGATTTGAATCCCACCGAGACCACCGAGTTATTCACTATGGGCTTAAATAAATAAGAACATCGTGACTTTTCAAAATAGTCATACCTATGAGGAAAATTAATGCTTTTGCCAATACAAGCGAACATCCCTGTCCCAGGAAGCAACTGAGAAGAAGACGACTCGATCGCTGGGACAATATATTTATTCGCCTGACGTTGCGATATCCGTCGCGGATTCATCATCAGAGACATGAGTAGCAGAAAGGTTAAGTATGCACAGACGTTTGCAGTATTTATAGGACACAGTCATTACTGCGAGCATACAGCGACAATTAACGTTAATTGCCTTCTTGTGCGTGGAATGCTTGTTGGACGGCACGCGGGCCCTGACCTGTTGAACTTTCGTCACGGGCGGTGAGCTCGGGCATGATGATTGCTCCGCCGTCTGGCTCCCCGGTGTTGGCGTACGATGAGGCGGTGGCCTGCCCGTTCCTCAAGTGACGGCTTGCTTTGGCTTAATTGAATCTCAGGATTGAATATGTATTGGGCAAATCGTTGCACTTGTTGATGGATTGGGGGCCCGTGATCCATGACTCAAGTAGTTCTCGGCTCACCCGATTGTCACCTCTTGCGAGAATTTTGGCCTCATCAAATTTGAAGGTGTGGCCGGGTCTCGTCGACTGAGCCACAACTTGAGAATTGGCATCATTTCGCCGCACTGCAGCCGGGTGTTCGGCAATTCGCGTCTTGAGAAGTCTGCCAGTTTCTCCGACATAGTTGCTATGACCGCAACTGAACCAGATCCTGTAGACGACCCCAGATGTTTCTTGCGGTGGCAGTGGGTCTTTTGGCTTCGTTATCTGACGCCTTATGGTTGCCTCCAGCCTGTGTGCGACTCCTTAATATCTGAGTACTTACGGGTAAGTACGATTTATCAGCACAATATCCGTTTCCTTCACAAAAAGGGGTTAGTGGATTTCCAGGCAATGACCAAAAACTAAACGCCTGAAGAATTTTCTTACGGATACTGCTTCCTTGTCTTTACGACACGTATTCAGAAGAAATGTATCCCACGACAGGCGTTAACTATTTGAAAGTCACTAAAGACCACCATATCCCACTCCTCTTTCTGCCTTCTACAGCCTTCAGAGGCAAAAACTGCCCAAAAAACGAAAACCACCACTGATCAGACGACAGAACGTCGACGGAAGAAATGATTTCCCCTGCTTATTTTTGTTGTCGTTGTTGTCGTCTTTCATGCTCCAGCTCACCACAACTGCTCTTTCTCTCTTTTTGCGTGTTTTCGTGTCCGCCCAATCCCATATCCCCTGTCCCTTTCCTAACATTGTAAAGTTTTGCATCAGCCTGCCAGCAGGTTGCACTACTTAAAACACTGCGGCAACCTTTCCACCCTATAACCAATCCGAAAACAGCATTTACTACTTGTGTTTTTAAAAAAAAAGGAAAATACATGCACACCAAGTGAACGGCATCGCTTATAAGCTAGACTAAAACAGGCTCCAGGTTGTGCTTTATATGCATGCGGCAGATCCACATAGACGAGCCACGTGGGGTCAGATCAGATCAGGACATGGCAGACGGTATCCGCGTTGTGTTCCGGTAACGAAGGCCAAACATTGGGGTGTGTGGGGGGGGGGGGGGGGGGGGGGGGGCGTCGGTGCAGACTCAGGCTCCAACTACCCCTAGCCTTTATGGCACTCCCACCCCGTGGAATATGAATCGGGCGAAGTGGCGGCTCCGGCCTAGCCCTTCACCTGTGCCTGATCTTCCCGACTCTGTCTTGACACTTGACAGGCGAGGAAAGGAGAGTGCGGTAGATGCAGCGCAGGTCTAATATCACCTAAAAGTAATGCACGCGTAAGTTACCTACCTTGCGCACCACCAGGCGCCGGAGAAGACAGTGGTAATACTTGTAATAGAGGTTCTAACTGTTAGGAGACCTTAGGCGAACGCTTTCAGACTATGCCAGCATTCGCGTCCAATCTCTTCATCAGTTGGTGGCTAGACTGGGGTCTTTGAAAAGTTCATGAGAGAGGGAAAAGACCGACACTAGGCAGTTCGCCACCCCCCCCCCCCCGTCGCAAAACAAACCATTTCCCCCTAATAACAAAATTTGGCGTGATCGGAAGTTTGTCAGCTGACGCGGCGACTTTACCATTTTTGCACACGTGGAACCACTGGTTGACGGACTGAACATCGGGCAGCAATGAAGCTGTGGACTTTTTGCCGATGGGATATTCGAAGTGTCCTTATATTAGCCCAGTACATGCAGCGGGGACTAGGTCGTGTGCAATGCTCAGGCAGGTTGTTTGATACCGTCGGTCAGAAAGTTCAGACTAGTTGTTGATCACCCTGTGTTTGTCTTGCCCTTACAGCAAGAAAGGTGAGGGAATAGCAAGTGAGAAAGCTGCAGTGAAAGTGTTTCACTCAAAAATAAATTCACACTAACGGCTATGTTGATTTGATGGTTGAATTATCGTATCACAAAGGGAGATCATGCAGTGTGAATACTTAGGCCGCCAAAAAATTTGAAATATTAACGGGGTTCACAATTTTTTTCTATCTTCTCGCTCATTTATTGGCTGCTAGTATTCTTATGTAGAGGAGAAAAACAATTTGAGACGTTGGGATTGATTATTTCTTCATAACCTTTTATGATCCAAAATAGACGATGATTTTCGTCTTCAATCATTCTCTTTTTGAGCTAATTTGTCAGAGGACCCAAAAATGCCGCTAAAAGTACACGGTAAGCTTACTATTCATGGGTATTGTGGCTATCGTTTGGGCAGAACCACCGAAGAGGTCAGGAGGTGCTTCTGAATACGGTAGTAAAGACAGAACTGATCTAGTGTATAAGCTGTTTTATTGCAGTTGTACCTGTAGGTTCACGCCATTAGCTGGTTTATTCATGCAGTCGTTAGATTTCGGGATCAATCCTTATCTTAAAACGTTGCATTTTTATACTATCAGACTTGATACTAACATTGAAATATTACTTACTTCACTATAAAATTACGTAAAAAGATAAACAGCATTACTGTAGCATTCAGAGAGGTAACGCACAAATAACTTTTACACGTCAAATACCCGAAATAATCTGGTTCTATCGAAACTATAAAGCATTTTTTAGGGGTAAGAACAATCTTCTTTGGCGTTCTATAGGCTACGAGGGTAATATAAGCCTCAATTAACAGAATACCCCCGCGCGATTACGAAATGCAAGCATCGACCTAGAGAAGAGCTCAAATAATGATTGCACTTTTGCTGCTAATTCAACGAGTTTACTCTCGGGCTTTTTCTTTTTATTAGCACCATCTCATTTCGCATACGGATCCTGTCTATCCCGTCACTTTTGCACCTGTTTACTGGTATTTTTCCACGCACACATTAGATGGCACTCGATGTTCTCTTTTGTACGTTATTTTTATGTTGTCACTTGTTCTTTGCCGTAAGTCATCCATGAGCAATAAAAGTTAATGTGTAAACTTTTTTTGCTGCCAGGATTCGGCACAACGACCCCTCCAACTGGAAGTTGCTGACCACGGAGACGGCGTGTACACCTGCGAGTACTGCCCAGAAGAGGCCGCGCCGCACTATGTGGATGTGAAATTTGGTGGTCGTGAGATCCCCGAGAGTCCGTTCTGCGTAAAAGTTCATCCGACTGGTCGGCCGGACCTGTGCCGAATCGAAGGTGCCCACCTCATTGCTCTGCTTCAAATCAGAAGGTCTTTTTTACCCCGGGCGTCCGCGCTCACTCAAGGTCTCGAAGCCTATTGCATGCAAGGTGGCAGACGGCAGCTGTTGGGGCTGAAGGGGCCATACACTGATGCTTATCACTGATTGGTCGATGCAGTGTTGAAAGCGATAACAGGAAGAGGGGCAAAGGCTATGTTAGCCAAAGCATGAGCTTGCGTACACTCGGGCAGGGCACCGGGTAGCTATGCTCTGAACGGAGTACTGTCATGCACAAAGGAACGCACTATCTACGGTGCCGTCTCGATTTGTGCGCAGTAACCCTGCCAGTATAAAGAGAAGGGTAGGGGAGCTTTCGTTTAGTAGCAAGATGCAAATCTATTAAACTGCCCCATCTGTGTTATTCGGATCGCAAACTCAGGACAATATCGACTCTACGTACAAACGAGTTTTGCCAATACAGTACGGTATTTGCACAGCTTCGCATGGCAGTCTTGAAGGCTCACACGGATTATTCTTTTTTCTATGCTGAAATATCGCGAGTCTTCCAGCTAATGACCGTCCATATGTCTGAGAGACTAAGGCAGAAAAATAGAGCGAAAGGGAAAAGCTAGCCTCTATTTTTGACTAACGCAAGAGTTTGGGGCTGGTCCCCTGCGCGGAGATAATTTTGTGCACTCTTACTTCTCCAGCTTAAGCAGTGATTAATTTTGCAGGTTTCTTTTAATATAATTCAGCATATGTGTACGTATAGTCGTCGCTACCGGGTGAACTTGGTTGGGGTCTTTCAAGCGGCGAAATTGAGTAATTTAGAAAACAGCTTAACTCAGAGGAGAAGAATGACACCTTTAGAAAAGTCTGTCAAACAGTGACGTGCAATATACTTTTCGAAGTAAGGGGCCAATCTAGGCAAGTTTTGCCAGCAATGGCCGGACTTAATTAAAATATTTGTTTTGTTAACGTGGTTATAAAACTGTCTTAGAAACTCTTCACAAGTCAACAATTTTAGAAAATACACAAATTCCTTTAGATACCGAAGCACTTCCAGGGGTTCTTCTTAAAAAAATCACCAATGTCATGAATGTCAGAAATGATGAGTCCTTGAAATGTGAGTATGGCTCATGCAGTTTTGTGCCTTTAGTGCGTCAATTTGCATGGCTTCTTCAAACTAAGCATCATCGAAAAGTGGAGGCAGTCTATATTCCATTGGAGGTATAGTGAAGAACTTTTCTGAACATGTCAACTGTTTAACTAGTTGGAATTTACTGGAAAATTGGGGCGCTTGAAACGATGCTTTAATTATGAGAGCGGACTATACATGCTCTATCTGCACGATACAACGGCTATTTTCGCAACTTATCTGCTTACTGAACGCTCATGCACACGCACCTTTTAGGCTGAATTAGCGCAGTTTATCGCACTTGAAATTTGTAAAAAAAGATGAAAGTTTATTTCCCCGTGCGCGTTATAATCGACTTGCTGAGGATCAGTGGACAAGATTGGTGCACATATCCTGTTGGTGCTGTCAACAACAATAGTTTTAACAATGGGACTTCAAATATTCCATCGTACAACGTCAAGTGTTCGTTCCCATATCAATCAGCTGTTTAAAACAGCTGAATTCAACCAGCCAAGCCAAAATTTAAAAAGTAGAGGTTATTTTGTGATAAAACTAATGCAAGCGTACACAAGTAAAACCGTAGTTCTGCAACTATCTTGGGCAGTCCATAGAGTATGAACGTGTAATATCTGTGTCTTTAAATTTTTTGAATACCAGATTAAGAATTTTTCAGCCTGCTGCCTAAATTAGAGATGAATCAATTTCAATCATTCACCAAATCGGCGGACAAGCTCTGTTACTTCAGTTGGTAACAATTTCCCGACCCGATTCCACTCTAGGGAGTGCCTTGTTGTAACGTGGATGTGTATAATACGATAATCTCTGCCTGCTAACATGAAGTACAATCTCAGGACTATTGATCAGAAGATCCAAAACAAAGTTCCACTGTATACCCTTATACTGAAGTCGGAAAGGGCCTGATATGTAATTCCACTGAGAAAATAGACCACAATGACTCCTATAAAATTCAAAGACTAATAGTATTATTTTTATCAGTAACGTAGATGAGCGAGAAAAGTAATGAAGTTTGGGAAGAACATTGCGAATGCTCTTATTTCTAAGATTGTTTTGTTTTATTACTCCAAAGAAGTTGCTGGGACAGAGGCGCGCAATATGGAATATGCTAATTAGCGGCGTTTAAACGGCTGAAAAGCAAGAAGTGCAAGGTCATTGGTTAAAGAAAGTTGGATTGGGCAGCACAGTTGGCGGCAGGAAAACTTAGCTCTAACACTAACCTTAACCTTAACCCTGACCAAAACACTGAACAATAACTTATCTTTAAACCCAACTCGAGCCTTAAACCTAATCTTACCCTTAATATACACCCCTTGAACGTTTTATTAAACTCAGCCGGAAATGTGATCTTAGTATAACACGCCTACACGAATTAAATAAACCGACCTCCAATAGAAATAATAGCGAAGGAAACTGATACCTAGACATTTTTCCAGAAATTGAAAGTATTTTCTACCAGGTTAAGCTTTTGAAGTCCACCGTCAGCTGACTCTGCTGGTACAATTATTTGCTCTTATTTGGCTGCCGACTAGTTTTTTAAATCTTCGCTGAGTTTGCCACTATCGAGGTGATTCGAATAGGTAAATCAGTGGCCCATTTGTTTACAAAGCAGCAGTATGACTGTTAAATAAACCAATAAAGAACTCGTTACAAACTTACAGAAGTCGCCCTAAGCGCGTGGTCTTTGGTTTCCGGACCACATGGAATAACTTGCCAACATTAATGGATGAGAGAGAATACTTGCTTGAATTAAGATGAGAGCAAGATTTGCATACGTTTTCGTCAATAGAACCAATCGTGTTTTAACTCTCATGAAAGTCCATCGATGAATTATTTGCGGGGCTCTGAGCGATTAGGCTACTGAGCGGTTATTAAACATCTCAGTTACTGAGCCAAGATGATAGAGACCAGAATGGGGAATTTGACTTGGCCAAAACCCAGGAAGTTGTCGCCATTGGTGTGACCTGCACATGCATTAAGACTAATAACTCATGCCTTCTGGGAGGATGTGTTGTCAAAGCGGTGTTTGTACTCAGTATACTGCAATCACCAGGCCCAGTTCAGCTTCGAAGGGGAAACGCCAGTAGGCAGAAACCCTGACTGAGGTGCGGCAAGTGCTGAGCCTGCGCGCCTGTTTTTCCACCAGGGTAATGTGGGCATCAATGAATCAGCGTCGTATCTGAGTCAGACGGTGTCCGCTTGACCATTCGATTGGCTGATAGCAGTTTGCGGGCAGGCGCCTGTCGTTGGCTGTCGCAAGGGGCTTTGTGTGCGCATTGTGCGACAGCTTGAGAACTGTGATCACGTGACTTCTAGCGCGTCGCGGGCGTCAGAGGTGGAAGGCTTCGACTGGCTTTAAAAGGAAGTCAATGGTCTTGTCTGCACTCATGTGTTTGTAAGAGCAGTACTGTCAAAGTTGTATACTGCCTGACGCGAGACAAAGACGGCTATGGTCGCCTCTATATGCATGAAGCCCACAAATTTGGCAGCATTCAGCGGGTAAGGTAACTAATCTCGACGGTGTGGGCTGTTGAGCGAAGACTATGGATGGCGCCCCTACGTTGGCCGGTCTGCAACGTGCCTGCATGCCTGCCCACGGCAA
Source organism: Ligula intestinalis (assembly GCA_036362985.1). Taxonomy (NCBI): domain Eukaryota; kingdom Metazoa; phylum Platyhelminthes; class Cestoda; order Diphyllobothriidea; family Diphyllobothriidae; genus Ligula; species Ligula intestinalis. Next base: position 73,228,541 of record JAYGXS010000002.1, on the reverse strand, counting down.
CTTTAACTTGGCCGTCCGATACTAAAGTGAACACTTGACCTAACTCCCGCTGTTAAGTTTGACGCTGAGGATATTCCCCTATGGCCCTGAATGTTTAAGGTCACAGCAGGCAAAGTGTGGTGGATTTTTCAAATTCAAACAAATTGAAAAATGCGGCTTATGTTTTGTTCACAGGCCTGCTTTCAGAGCATCGCTAGCTGGCGCTGCCCAGACACATGCAATGCAATTGTCAGCAACCACCGTCATTTAGCTTTGAGGTTAAGTTTGGCAATACGTTTTTACAGCATACACGGAATCAGAAAAAAATTAGTCATTGCGTCTGGGAAATTTGTTTGTCATATCTGGTGCTACAGTGCAGCGCAAGGTAGCCGATTCATTTCCTGCTACGTAAACATCCTGAAATCGAGAAAACCTGGCGAGCAAAAAGCAGCTGACAGATGCAACTTCTGTCCATTAAGCTGGGCAAGAGATCAAATGAAGCCTCGATATGAGAAACTTTCAATGAGTCAAGAAAGCAAACAGACAGTTGGAATCTGCTAGCATTTTTATCGCTGTTCTACTCGAAAGACTGAACTGACTGGTGGTTTGCAGTCAAAAGATGCGAAAACCTGCCTTTGTGTCTGCACGATTAAAACGAGCACGACCCGTGTCTTGCACCTGCAACACAGGTGACCAGGAGCACACGCAGGACAGTCTCAATGCCTTGACTGCCCCACAGTATAATGAACGAAACTGCAGGTTAGTTCAGATCACGACATGCATGCGAATCATTAAGGACTGTCATGCGCACTTGGGGTTGATCCAAACAGGGTAGACTGCTGTCTTCAAGCTCCTATTTAAGGGATTTCCATTTTTATTTGGAAATAACAGGCACACCACTTGAATCAGTTGAACGCATCTATAGTTACCTTTGCCATCTTCCCAGAATGATGTTTGTTACACAGAGCTAAAGGGGGGGGGGGCAACAGAAGGTAACTGCATGCATTGTTTGAGCAGGGACATGCCGTTGTGAACTCCATGATTATTTTTAAATGTATGTGGCATATGCAGACGGAGCCATTCACGCCATTGCACCCATTCGTATTACCAGTCATTGAGCAGGCAAGAAGAGAAAAAAGTCAGTATTCGTTTGCGTTTAGGGGCGCAACCAGCAGGATAACAAGCCTGTCGCTCGTTGGTTGGGGCACTTGACTTCTGACCAACAGATCGCGAAGTTGAACCTCAGGGGTTGAGTATGACCGATTGATGACTACTACTATGCTAGGAATCGTCATTCCAATCTCCCTTGTCCTTGTCACTCATACCTTTATGCCTATATATAGAGAGAAACCTCCGTTGACGAGTTTAATCAGTTTTGGCACCGAGCTCGTCCTGTTAAACCCTCGTCTTGCAAAGCGTAGTCAATCAGAATGCACCAGTTCACTGATTGGTTGCAGGTGATCAAGGACCCACGGCCTGGAAACAAGGCTTGACGACAGACACACATATTGACAGTTCGTTAACTGAGTGGAAGCTCGTAAAGCAAAACAAATTTTTATGTCAATGGCTCACTCGCTACCTGCAATTCTCTAAGATGGGGCTGCCCGTCACCCGAGGCTCCAAAGATGAGCGAGGTCAGAAAATGTGGGTAGATTGATACAATCTGTTACGGGCCCACTATACCTTCAGGCTTACTCTTATCTGTGCATAACCCTGACAACTAACTGAGCCCGGAAACCACACATAAGCTCATGCAGGATAAAGCTAGTCCACATACAGGGTCCGGCAACTGAGTCGAAACACCTCAAAGAATCGAAGTTCTTCAGCGCCTCACCACCTATCATTCTCTCTCGGCATCGGCCTGGCAGATGGTTGCCTGTTTGAGACAACTAGCCCCACATACGAAGTTTGTTTACTTCGAGAAGCCAACAGGATCCATGTTCGCACTTTCCTGAGTGAATATATATTTATATATGATGAAGTGCTTATGACCCATCTGATAGAATCCAGTGGTGGACCAACTGCGCCGTCTGTAAGTGCGTTTGTTTGTGTTGTCCGATCAGCTGGTGTCCAGGGTTATGCTTGGTTGATGAAGGTTAATAAGCCCGAAACAGTTCTGTATCAAGTTACCCCCAGATACTGTCATACGCCCCTTACTGCTTTATATATATATATATTCCTTTTTTTCCACAAAACTCGGACACCTAAGGAGAGCAATATGAAGTTGGTAGAAGAAGTCATAAATCAACAAAACCCCAACTCAGCGATCGTGCAGTATAAGGCTGGGTTAAACTTTTGATGCAAGACAGTATTGGTTCCCTTGCTTAAACTTATTCGGTAGAAATAAGTTTCAGTGGTTGTCACCAACATGTCGGAAGATGATATCTAATTTGTATGCATTTGAAGTAATATAACAGTGGGCAAGTGGAGTCGCCGGAAAACGCTCGTACTCCAGTTTTCCTCTCTGCGTCACGCAAAGCATCTGTGTAATTAGCAAAACCCCGTCAGAATGCTTTGGATCGCAGACAAATCCGGTGCCCACTCTGCATGACGCGGAACTCCCCCTGTCCTACGTGCATCTACTTACTAAGCCAAATAACTGACGATCTCATTTTTGCTATAGTTTTTATACCAGGGTAGAAAAGACCCGTGTGATAGTTGTTGTGCCATGTCAAAGGGACTTTGAAGAAGACTGCATGACGCCTTATGTATAAAACAAACTTCTGGACTGTCTTCATGTCTATGGTCACGGCTTAGGGTATTTAGTGTATTTTTAATGGCTGGCCTCTTTGGAGAGGAGTAAAGAGTATGGGGTCCTAACCAATCCGGTGTCGAACAGGTTGTCACATTGTGTTCAAAAAGCTATTTAGGTGGACAGCGGCGGCGCGCGTGACCTACTACAACCTCCCTGACAATATTTTATCCCATCCCTCCATAGCCAGGGCAACTTCAATAAAATAATATTTACCCTAAACGACCAAAAACAACATCAGGTCATGCAAATTTTCTGAAAAGAGCGATAATATAGGGGCTGGTAAAAGTTTGTTGGCCTTTAGTTTCAGATTATCGCTCAAGCCCATCAACAGAAAAAATGGCCGATGCGTCGTACAGAGGCACTAGGTGCACAGTACTTATAGCCACGCGATGAGGGCTTCTCACTCGGCGTCAATTCGTTAACTGTTGCGAAGTCATCATCAGCGTTGGACGTTGGCCTAGCAAATTGCCTCGCTGTCGTTGCGGGTGTTCATCTCTCGCACCGTCCCTCACGTAGCTGCTTTCCCTGCTCAGGCAGATTGTCAGTGCAGCGTATGGGAACGGTCAAACATTTCTTGTTCCAGCGATCGCACCTCCTTTAAACGTCCCAAAATGGTGGTTTCCAGCTTAGTTACTGTCATCGGCTAAAAATAGCCTTATCTAATTTACAAAAGACCTGCAATTCGAATTTGACTAGACCGACTTTGGCTGTCGGATTAGCGTCCACTCATCTTCGACAGCATTGTTAGCACAGACCGAAACTCATGACTTTGGAAACTAGATTTGACGATCGCAAACATTTTCAAAATCCAGAAGAAGTGGATTAGGAAATTTGACTGAATATCCGAAGGCGAATTCGGGGTCGGGAACTAGAAACCTCAGTGCTCCTCTTCGCTGGAAGCCAATCGGAAACATCTCTAGTCAATGATCTGGCTGAACACAGTGTCCCCTAAACGGGCTGTGTGATGGACGCGCTGGAACAGCACAGGGTCAGCTCAGGGAATGGCAGGCGTTATTCGGATTGATAATGAGAATGATGAGGATGAGAACTTTATTTTGATGATAATATCAAACTTTCAGCAAAAAAATGGCTCCATTCACAAAGAGCAAGAACTTAAGTAATTTAAAGGGTCCAAAAACTCAAGAGTAAACGGTCAAAGATCACAGAAAACCCAAAGTAAGAAGTCGACACGGCTACCACACATCAGTTATGGAGTCAGGTCGGCCTTCAGCTTCTCCATTTATGTTTCTTCACATGTGAGGAAGCGTGCTTAGAATGGGAGTATCGAGTTCTGGTAGGCTGATGTACGACATGTCATATGTCGGAAGTTTTGGCACGTCGTACGAGAAGACTTCGCAGCCATTAGTTCGGAGTGGAGAGTGTGAGCGTCATCATTAAGAATACGGTCCACTAAATTCTTGCCCGATTTGAAATATCGCTGAATTATAAGGTCAGCATTGCGTGCCCACAACAAATACCGAACATGGGAGGGAGGTGGGGGTGCGTGATAACACGCATTGGAGCGCCTTTCACCGTGCCAGTCACCCACGCCCGAACCCGCCTCCGGTCTTTTTGAATGTGACTTGACACCGGGTACAGGTAAGTGGGGGAAGAGAGAGTGTGGTGGATGCTGCACAGGTGTGCTATCGCCTAAACCTAATCCACACACAAGACACCACCCTGCTGAGGAGCATACGGTGGACACAAGCGAAACCGCTTGCCTAGCTCTTATATGCTATATTTAGGGAGGAAGTAGTGTAAGAGGTGGAGTTTGCATTATTTTTAGGGTCAAATTTAAGACATAGAAATAGATTCCTCTGAAATTTAAAGGAAAGGCCTACGGAGCTACGTTCATACGCTTTCAACCACGTACTTTAGCCAGTGTGGATGCATTTTGGACTGCAAGAATAATACTTCAGTTCCGGGAATAGTTTACCGTGAGAGATGCTCACTCTTCCTTATTTGTTTGAGCAATTGATCTTGCTCCGTAACCCGATGATCATGTGTCGACCAATGAATGTTTTAGATTGGTCTTTTGATTGTTAAGAAAGCCTATCTTTGGTACATCTTTTAAAGCAGAGAGTGGTGGTACGGTTCGGCACAGTTGATGTTTAAATGGTTTCATTTGTACAACTGTTCTCTGAGGAAGGCTGATTTAGCCATGTGATCAAAAATCCACTTTTCTTTCAGGCCTGCTACTTTATACGCCCGCGCTGCGGCGAATGCGCATCAAATTCTGCGGCAAATTTTCCTTTCATACTGTTCGTTCTCCTACATGTCACTAGTTTGACCAAGTTAAATTGAAGTGAACTCTTGCCTTAGCGAATCGAATTATATTATTAGGTAATCCTACTCCGATCTATTTTAGGATACACCCATCCTGTCATTGTTTGTGAGTAGCGAGCTAATTGGAAATGGTCTGTTTTGTTGGTAAAAATAACATTGAATCGAAATATCTCCGTGTAGGTTTCACAATGAGGAACTTGACATACAACCTGACTGGTTTGGAGCCATATGGTTAACCAAATGACAACCTAAGTCACTAACCTGTCTCGCTCACTTGGTCAGCCTACATCTGAAAAACTATCTGGCTCGATAAAGGCCGAGTACTTATTAAGGCAGGTAAGGCAAACTTGCGAGGTCGCGGAGTCATAAAAATAAGGGGAGATAGTTCAAACGTTCGACTTTTCGAATTAGCATCCGACTCCAATATGACAACCAAGACTAGCAGCTGAGCGGAAAATCGATATATTTGATGCACCACTTTTATTATGTGTCTTGCAGTAGGGCCGGGCAGTGCTTAAGATCCTTTTAACGATCGCTATTCATTTTTTGATTTCCAAACGGCGACCGTTTCCCATCCGCGTAACTTCTGTAGTAAGGTATGTAGACGAAATTCCTGTGTATGGAAGAATAAGCATCATACTTATTAATAAGCACCGCTAAGTCTGTCCTGACGAATGTGTAAACTGCTAATCAGAAGAGCACAATGCATCAAACTGCCAGCCATAGGTTTCGGGCATACTCCGGCTAATGGCTGACTATAAAGATGGTCAAGTTTTTAAAGCAAGAAATCTCGTAAAGAATGCTAAAAATACCTGGAACACTACCTACAACTGACCATTTATGTCCTTGCATTGCACTGGCCCGCTGATGAATTGCCGAAAACAAATGTTCGCCAAGATGAATTCTCAAATAAAAAATGGACTGAAGAACAACGAAGAAAGGTGTGAGCATTGAGGAAATTATAGAACGACGATTTTTGAGGTGTCCATTGCTAAGAGACGTAGATTATTTGTCCTCCACACAAACCGCAAGTGTAGATCCCCTCGCATGCTTGAACCAAGAAGGCTAGTGAATTGAACTTAACTAGATAGACAATTAGCGATTGGCCGAAGGCAGCAGTTCTCTTTACATAAGGCTGAGGGGCCCTAGTGCACATAGTCCTCTGACCTGAATTTCAAGCATCCACTGGGAAGAAATAGACTGTTTAGGTTAAAGCATATGAGAGCAATTATGTCATTTTTTCTTTTATGATATGGTATCCAAATAAAGAGTATACATGGAACCTACTTTTGTGCTTGACCAATGTAGCCTACCTCCTACACCGCAGCAGCAACTGTAAAAATATATTCATCACGTCAATCTTAACAACTCATAACAAAAAGTAGCTAAGATTTCAAAAAAAATAGCAAGCCAAACGCTTGTACTGCACGGCCATCCTATTTTATATAGCTCAGGCTCAATAGTGGGAGAAAAGCCCATACATGAGTGATCCCAGAATACGGATTAGTGTTCAAGTGCCTGCTGCCTAAAATGAGTTTATGTAATCATAAAAAAGATTGTGTTTGCTTATAACAGGTGGCAATGAACCGAAGGTTCCCGTCTATCAACCTTGCACTATCGCTGTAAATCCAACTGAGGCTGGTCCAGGAAAGGTTGTGGGTCGTGTTACAGGACCGGCTGGTGCGCCTTGCGATGTGCAGACCGTACCGCTACCAAACGGCAATGTTAACGTCTGCTACACATCGCAGATGCGCGGTGATCACGTCGTGGAGATTCTGTTCGGAGGTCAGGTCATACCTGGCGGTCGATTCAACCAGAAAGCCGTGAATCCCGACGAACTGGTGCCTGCCGTTGTTGTAAGTTTATTAGAGAACGTTGACCGTCTACTGATAAAACAACAGTAGCAGGATATATTTAGGTGTATTTTCGCTTACGCTGACTACTACTTTCCGATTTTCCTGTAGGAGGAGCGCTTGGAACGGGTGCCCATGTCCACGCAGCATTCTACTACCATCACTCAGTATCACGAGGCGACAAAGACGAGTGGTTACTTCCCCATCGATTTCAAGCTTCCAATTGGGGCCAAATTCGGAAATATTGAAGGTGAGCTATCCCACATCCTTGACGGGAAGCTAGGTATCTCTTACTTCTATGAATGAGATTTAAATCTAACACGTAAATTAGCTAGACATCAAAATACGAGGTTTTTTTTTAAAAAAAGCGCCAAGATGAGGATTCATAGTATATTCCACATTGCTCCGATTGTGTAAATAGGACAGGTGACATGTTAAACAAACGCCTACCTAAAAGGTACGATAGGATGTCGGTTCAATAAGATTATTTAGGTGGTTTTATGCTAGTAAAAATCATGCGGCATCATCCTGAGATGGTGCGGGCAGGCTAGGATGCCGAATTCTTAATGCGTATCATTCTGACCACCTGAATAGGTGCACCCGATAAAACCTGACTGTACATGTATTAGGATTATTTTCATTGAGCTTTTATTTCGCCCTTACAAATCTAAAAAAATATTTGAAAGCATGCATGAAAATACCTTTTCCTAGACTCAGTGCAGATGACTGAAGACACTATCATAAAACCTGCCCCTGCAAAACGAAAGCCCACAAACAATAAAATTTTTTTCTTTGGGGACTACTAAATATAGGCATTGTACACCCGCCGTCTGGTCGCCCTATTCGGCCCACTTTATTGGATAACGGTGATGGAACAATTACTGCTCAGTTCCAGCCGACAGAAGCAGGCATGCATGACCTTGAGATAACCTATAACGGCCAGCCAATCGAGGGAAGTCCCTTCCGGTTCTACGTGGAGCCTGTTGGATCAGGACGTGTAACTGCCTACGGCCCGGGCCTCAGTCATGGACGCGCCGGAGAACCTGCGGAATTCACCTTGGTGACACGCGATGCCGGCGCTGGTAAGAGCCTTCCTTTTCTACATTAAGCGTATATTATACTCGAATGCCAACTTTGTAATTGCCTAATGAGTCACCTGTAATTTTTTGGTTAACCTAACCGCTCAGTGGATTTATATAAGTGTGGGATACGAAGTAGTCCGGCCAGATAGTAGACGATAGAACTTGCCCCAACAGTTTGGGTGAGCAGATACAACTCGATTTTACCTGATCTGTGGAGACCTCATGAAAGAGAATGGATACGACACTCGTCAAATTCAGCAAAGTACAAACGAGGGATTGCTCAGACAGATTGGTTATTCTTCTTCTTGCAACTGGTTTTTCCTTGAAATTTTAGGTGGTCTGTCAATCGCTGTCGAGGGACCATCCAAGTCTGAAATTATCTGCCGGGACAACAAGAATGGTACCTGCTCTGCCAGTTACTTGCCCTTGGCACCGGGAGAGTATACCATCGCCATTAAGTTTATGGATCAACACATCCAAGGATCGCCTTTCTCGGCAAGGATCGTCGGTATGTGGGATGCATCAGTTGTGTTTACTTTTGTTTCGCAAACACCATGCCAGCTAGGTTTAACAATTGTTTGTTTAATTCAAACGTAATGTTTGATCCTGTGTGGATGAAAGGAATTCCTCGCATTGAAGTGGGAAGGAACAAGCAAATTGCTCGTGGAGGCTTCTCCTCTATAAGAAATAGCGGTAAAATAAGTAAGATACTGTCGCTATAATGTGCAGCAGCGTGATTGAACTGTGGAACTTGCACTGGATGCTGTGACACCGGGACGTAGCGTATTGATACTATGAAAGGCGGAACTGCCTGAAACACCTGTCTGGAAAATGTTTGTTTCTCGGTCGGGCCGACCAAAATCCCACCAATTCTCCCCCTCTTCTGTGTGGCCATTTCTTCATCTTCGTCAGCCCGTTCCTTTTCTACTAGTAATTATCGGCAGAAACATCGGCATCGTCACCACAACCACAAACACTAAGGATGGATTCACCCGTCGGCATCTTCAGTTTGGTGTGCTGACTTCATGATGCCAAAGAAAATGAGCATGCAACTACTGGAACAGCAGTTATATTAGCATGAGCTTTCGCAATCTGAAGGAAGTCTGTCATCAAAGACGATGAAGCGTGAAGCTAAAAAGTGTTTTCCTGGATTAGTCTTTCCGCAAACCACAATTAAGTGTCTGTTAGCATGACGGCTTGACAGTTCGACCGTTGGTTTCTACGGGATCCACAGCAGGATAGTGCTGGGACGGTGATTTACACTGCACCTAATTCACTCTCTGCTCCACTCCCCCACGTGGGCCCAGTTTCATGACCAACCCTAGAAGACTGGAGATGGGAGAGAGCGCAGGTGGCTGGCATGGCCTCAGCCGCTCCCGAGCGTGCCGCCACACCTGGATAGGATCCCAGCTCGATTGGGAATCCCATAAAAGTCTTAGTAAGAAGGAGCCATTTCAGTCTGACTCTCAGACCACCAATCGGAAGCTCCACTCAAACACGCCATGGACTGACTGCGAGGTCTGAGCGTGATTGTCAGTTGGCAACATTTGAGGCCATGGCGCTAAGCGCCGCGTGGTTGCCTCAGGCTCGGATATCACATGCAGTAGGGAAGTCACGTGCAAGGTGCCGGTTGTAAATACGTGGTACGTGGTAGCAGGCGTGACCATGCATAATGCAGATGCCGGTGAGGAGAAATGTGGCAGTGTGGTTTAGTCGGCGGTCTTCTACTGCAGGCTTTCGTCACAGTTTGAGACGTGAATGACCAATGCGTGCCTGTGCGTGCTTGTATGTCTGTGCGGGGACAGCCAAGGAGAGTTGGTGCTACACGCCCGTCTAGACAGTGAGTCTCTATTTATTTCAGATGGGTGGCCACCGCAACTACCAGCGTCAGACTTTGTGGCACCGACTGTCATCCCGCAGGCGGAATCCGCTGCGCCCATTTCAGCGGTGCCTGTCGGTCCAGGTTTGTTTGCCTTTGAGTGTGAACGAACGACGGCTGCCCCAACTGCTTCACACCAGCTGCCTTGGCTATCTCCTGGTGGCCCGCTCAGTCGCGCGTGCTTTGCATGTTCTAACAACTCGCTTCCGCTTCCGACTCCTCAGTTGGCAGCCATCATGAGCCGCTCCTTATTTTGGGCGGCTTCAAGACTCTGCCTTTACCTGTACTATCGAAGCAGCAGTAGTTAATAGGTGTTTTGGCTAGATGTTGAATAGGCCATCTGGCCTCCAATTGTGATACATTCAGCGGCCACGGTACGATACAAATCCAGTATACCAACAACAAGGCTTGCGTGAAACCAACGCTTTAACCACTTGAGCTACGAGGTCCTCACCCAGGCCCTTGATTATTGCTTAGAAAAGCAGGTTTGGGTAGGTAGTTTACTTTATTAGACTCGGTCGACCCCATACGCTGCCGTAGGTCGGGAACCTCTAACCTTAGTCTTGGATTTCCCGACACAGGCATTATATCCACCACTTGTACTATTAATATTCATCTAACCGCGAAATTATAAAAATCTCGGCAGTCCGAATGAACCGATAGCGAGGACAAGATGTGAGTAAAACCAACGTTCTAACCAATTGAACTATGATTCTCTAACTGGCAGCAGCGAGTTTAAGCAAACTTGAGTCAACTTACTCACGCAACCTATTCACATGCAGTAAACTGACTATCCAAACAGGATTTCCCGAAAAATCCGTGGAGAATCTTCCATATTACAACCAGGTTGACTTAAGTAATAGATTGTTGAATTTACGAAAAACTCGATGGCCTATGCGGGATAGTACAAGAAATAACGTCGGAGTTTACCACACTCGGGTCGAATGCAAAAAGGTAGCGATTTTTGATCGGTTGCATGACTTTAAACATGCACGTAAAACTAAGAGCCGAAAAGTGCTATTTTAGAGGATAGAATGAGAACTAAAATTCCTCATGTGTCCAATCAGAAAGTATATCGGTCGCTTGAAGTTGCAGAAAGCAAATCCGGCTGCCAGCATTCAAAAAGGGTCCCGCGTAGCACTGACTACGAGCAATTACGAACACCTGACCCATGTAAGTCGAGTGAAGTACTTATTTGACATGGTTGAGTAGAAAGTTTAACTGGTCCCGGCTACTAGAAACCCAGCCGACTGTTTAAACATTCAGACCATAAATGCCGCTCATTTCAAGAGTTCGTTCTCCTCTTGCGGTTTCGCAATTTTTCAAGCATGTGTACTAACCAAAAGATTTCTTATAATTTCAAATGAAAATTATTAACCAGACAACCTCTCGAAGTCAGTTACTAAAAAGCGCAATTCAAAGGCGAACATTGCATGTTAGCACGCCAACCTTTGCATAAATGGATAGAAGCGAGCAGACGAGTTCTAGGAAGCAGTGATGGATTGATTCAAGCCAGAATCCGCAACGTTAGGCACATAAACTTCTTGTTCCAGCGATCTTTCGCAGTATTTATTATAAAGTTATGTTTTTACGAGTACATGCTACATAATTAACCGAGCAGATTTCAGTGCTTAGAAAGTGACTTGGGATTATAACTTTTTCAACTGCGTCTCACGTAGTCATTAACATACCATTAAACGTCAGGGTGGCCCTAGGAACTGTGAATAAAAATTTTTAGGAAACCATAATTTAGAAGAATGACAACAGAAAGAAAAGTGAGGCCCTTTTATGTTGAGAGAAAGACAGAGCTATAATTGACAGAGGAAACTACCGCTTCACGGAAAAAAATGCCGGGACAAAATGAAAGGGCGAAAGGTGAAAATTAGAGACTACACAGCTCGGCACTCATTTTGACGTTTCTACAGAGTGAGACTTTAGAGGGTGGCCAAGTATGTGAAGAACGATGACACAGTAGGCAACATTCTGACGGGACGGGGTAAGTGGCATAAATCACGCGAAACTAGGGAGGGCTTCACCGCACCTACGTGTATATGTGATGATCATGTACTTTTTAGAACAATGGTCGCTACAAACTTTCCAAATAGTGAAGTTTCCCAAACTCATCAAATGTCGGCTTGGATGATATGAAGCAGAAGAGAAGTGTAAATAGTACGTCTACGAATCGTATTTTTTTAGAAAAATGCAATGTTAGTTGTGGTTTACGGGCATCGCGATTGAAGACGTGGGAGCCGTGTTCAAATTCACAAACTGTTCAGTCTGTATTGTTAATTGGTGATGATCAAGTTCGTCACATCCCCCTGGTACTCACTTCATCAAAATTAATAAGAAAAAACTGGCGTTATGATATCGAGAAAGTGTAGTTTTACTAGAAAGTATTTCGAACAACAGATCTCGGGGCTACTAGTTGGAGTGACATTAGCCGAAACGGACTTTTGCTTTGGTGCAATGCAGCAAACGCCTTTGTTTTCAACCGCGGCCTCATTTTCGCTTCTGCTTCTGCTATAAAACTATATGCTTCGAATAGGCAATATGCCTCCCCCCTGAGCCATCTTCTACGGTTTTTGTTCAGATGATCCTCGGCGGATGACGCAGGTCGTGGTGGGAACCACAAGTGAGGTACCTCTTCGCATCTCCGAAAGCGACATCTATAACCTGACGGCTTCCGTGACTAGTCCATCGGGTGTGGAGCAGCCCTCGGTGATCAAGAGGATGCCAAATGGACACCTTGGTAAGTTCTAGATGCCAAGAATCATGCTATGCGATCTTGTCAGAGATTGTGGTGAATAGCATTAGTATCAACTGCATACTGTTGCGTTTTGGATGATAACTCGCACCAACGAGTACGGATCCACGAACTGATTGACCAGAGATGGGGTTTTCCTGTTTTGCAATGTCTGTCAGCAAGTGTACTAGTATTTAAGTGCATGGGTTTTTCCGTAGCAGAGTTGTGTCCTTTGGAAACTGTTACTGCGAGCTTGGTCCCAATACTATTGCTACTACCAAAATGGTCAGTAGTAATCACAGTAATAACAAATTGAATGTGGGTGGTGAGGCTGAACGCTTAGTGAAGCAGTTCGGACTGGAGGGGGGGGGGGGTTGTGGAAGGTTTATCCACACTAGTCATACTCAAATGAAACAAGATTGAGTACATGTTAAATATACATTCAAAGTGGCTGACAGAAAAAGAGATATTCTGCGTGCACGCGCCACCTGAGAGCTGATTCCTAATTCCACAAAACCAGACCCCGAAAAAGGAGGTTGCTTTCACGTTTCGCATCAGCGACTTCACCAGAAAAGACTAATGTAAAAGAAGGATAGTAACCGTATGCATTATTATAACCGATATATCCCATCCAAGTGATGAGTAAATCTCAATAACAGGTGATTGGTTGGAAGTTTCGTGAAAGTTTTGCCATAGTAGCTGGTGATTCTAGCTAATTTAATGGCTGCAAACTTACAAGCAGCTTTTACCAAGTCAAGGAAAAGGATGAGTAAAATCTATTCCATCTGAATGGTTAAAATATAGGTAAATTTTTAGCAGCTTATAGAACTAACAGTACAGTACACTACATTACAGTAGACGACATTACAGTACACTACAGTAGATTCTCGGCCTCAGGAGAGTAGAGTTGTTAGGTTAACTATTGTGCAGCATAATCTCCAGATACTTTACCCACTTTGTGCTCTTAAAAGTTTCATAGGTGACACATTTTGCAAACCCAAAACTAAGTTTTATTTGTGCAAAAAATTGCAAAAGACGTTTTGCACAAATAATGGTTTTGTTGACTATATAAGGGCATCGGAACTAAATGGACAAAAGTCATGCAACTTAAGCAGAAATCTCTAACGTAGTGTAGTTTTCCTATGCGACCAAAAAGCTCCTGCTTGAAGAGCTGGCATCGTGAAATGACTGACATTTTTGGGATTATGCTGCAAGATAGCGAAACAGTTTTTAAGTTTTCCGAAAGTTGGAGACCATAGTAATAACAGTTGTTTGTTAGAAAGTCGGACTTTCGAGGAAATAACAGCTGAAGTTAGCTTTTATAAACAAAGTCAGGCTTTTGGATGGAAATGCTACTACATCAATTAAAAGTATTGTCCATTCACTTCGTTTACTGGAAAAAAACGGACATTTGCAGTGGACTCAGGAATGCGGGTGGGCTGAATCCTGCAGAACTTTAACTTTTCTCTTTTTCCTATATTTTTTCTTCTTTCCCACCACTTCTCGTACCCATAGCGTACCCCCAGCATTACGGTTGCTAGTACTAAGAACTCCACTGTCTCTTCTTCGTCTCCACCACACAACAAGATACCTAAATACCAAAGACAACTACAGAATCATCAAGAGCCTCATCACTACCATAATCGCTCTTCTTAACGAGGAGCAGCATAATTTTCAGGGCTCTCACAGGGAGGCAAACATTCGAGAAAAAGAGATGACAGGGTTGCATGGCAATTGCATTTTACGCATTAACTTCAATTTAATGTATTTGCGCTCAATCCGTGACTGGATGAAAATTATTGAAGGCCACAGACTTCACTTTAATGTTACCTTCCTGTTATCCTTCAGGGCGATATGGAAGGAGTAAGGGTTGATGATATGTATTAATAATGCCATGAATAAAATGAGTGACTTCATCCAATTTTTGCCATTTCCGCGTAGAGAGTTGTGGACCGGATTGTTAACCACATCAACCATAGCAATAAACATTATGTGGTAGTTAGTAGCCTCACGACACAATCTCTACTCTCTACAGGCCAAGCTTCCAGCCCACAATCAGGGCAAATTACTGCCCGATAACATCACCATTAAAGTCAGAATTCCGGCTCCTAGAATCTGGAAAGCCATTAGCGACCCCGGAGAGATAATCTATCTGCTACCGACAACACTGCGGCTTTTGCTGATTTGGAAAATATTAGTAGAAGTCGAGGCAACTGTCAGCTGCTCTAAGCCTCCCTTCTCTCCATTTCATTTTACACACTTGGTGTGTGTAAAATCATACTTTAGTTCGACTAACACTAGCTAGCAGCTGAGAGGAAGCAGACAAGAATTTTATTCGGCTGGTGTTTCAGGTTCCATCGCATACCAATCGTTAGAGACAATAGTAGAAAGGGATAATAAATATACAGGAAGGTTGCACTATTTATGCATATTGTCACTATGCTACTGCATTTCTATGAAAATCAACAGCTTTCCCCCCTGTCGAGGATAATTACCTGCTTGTGCGCCAACTGTTTGGTGGGCAGTGTGCCTGTCGTGACTTGCTGACCTCCTGGGCGAATACAGCTCTTGTCCCAGCGATCACATCTGCTCCTTCTCAATGACTTCCTCGGATTCAGATTTTCGCTGGTTTTGGTAACTTATTTGGACTTGCTAGCAGCAGTAGCAGCAGCAGCAACTGTTTCGCTTTGTATTTTTGGGACGAAGCGCTATCCACCTTGGGCATTCGAAGGTGGGACTTCACCAGTTTCTGTCAATTCTTTGTAACTACACTGATTAGTACCCTAAAGCTCCGCCCTTAGGCAACGATTGGAATTTCCGATTCCTGTCTCGCGCAGAAATCATTTGCTCACTGTTAATTTTATTAACCCAATCAATTATGCAGATAGCTGCTTGAATATTGTTTACAAATTCTTTTACACCTAAAAACTAAGTAGCGAAGAGAGTACGCGTTCGCGAAGAAAGCTTTCATATCATATATAGGTTATCACCTATATTATCTCTCGAAAGGCGGTGTAATAAGGTACTTCGCTAATGACTGACCATAACCTTCCGCATCTCACGCAATAAAGTCATGGAATGAAAAATTTGAGTCGCTTATGCATCTTCTTTTCAGACTTTTATAACTGCCCTGTCGTAACCTACAAAACGGCCTTTTATCTTTCTGTGATAACCATTTTTATAATATCTGCATAGTTCTGAATAACATTCTGCGATTATAAATGTCATACAGGATAGCCATATGAATACTTATCTTTCTAAATCAGCTAAGGACGTACGCACTCTGCTTCAAGTTTATGTAGTAGCACAACTTAGCCACCACAAAGTTAACACCATTTTAACGGCCACAAAATGTACGTGTTTGCGTGGCTACCTACGTGATGTTGCATAAACATGACAACCACGTGTCTGTTAGAAAAAAACGATCGTCCAGGGCTTCACTAGGACAAAACAATATTTAGATTTATGTTTGGACATTCAGAAAAAGAAATAACCTTTTCTGAAAATAATGTTCCTATTCAGAACTTAGAGTGGGACCGGAGAAACAGATTTCAGGTTCAAAAAGGTTGCTTTAGTGAATCATCTTCAGTTTGTTTGATACCCTCTACAAAGCAAACACGATACAAGTTATAAGATGTAGTCTACAAATAAAGGAGGACTTCCAAGTTTAAGGTTATGCTAATTACCATCCAAAATAGTTGAGTAGCAGATGCTACCTGACGAAAAGTCAGGTTTCATTTGAGCCGCGTCACTAGTTGTGCCCACGTGAAGTCGGAATTTTGACGTTTCTAAATATCTCAATTCCTGTAAAGCTAGTTAGTTCTGATAGATGGTTTTTTTAAAGAGAAATTGTTTTGACAGATGATGTTTCCGGCAAAGACAAGGGAGACTGCAATGGCCAGTTCTGGCTCATCAGCGGTCATCAGCCAGTCATACCCAACCCTAAGTGGTGTCCTACTCGAAGCTCGAACCACGGGCCTTTTGATCAGAAGTGTGACACTCAGACCATTGAGCCTAGAATGCAGAGACTAATAACCGCTATGCGGCGGTTGGCAGGGCTCGAGAATGGCCCCAAAGCAGAGTGAGATAAGCAAGCTCCGTTAGCAATGGGGACTGCTATTCAACGAGAAATGGCTTGTTACGCATGGTAAACGTGGACCTGACAACCTTCAGAGTGATATAGAATCACCCACTCTTCTCAAAAATTAATGCCCTTATAGTTGCTAAGTTTGTGCGCTGGGTAGACATCCATATTTGGTTATTGATCCCTCAAATAATACCTCCGAGAGGAAGACTACTCGATCGCTGGGACAGTACTCCCGTTTCTGTTACCGTTTTCTAAGAATACCTTTGATGGTATGTTTAGAAAATTAGTTTCGGCAAACGTGGTTTAAGTAGTGCACCTCGTATACCCCTAGTTTCCACATTTGTCCTAAGGAAACAATGGCTATAGGGGTTATGAGGGTGGGGAAATAGGACAGTTAGTGAAGAAAATTTGTAGAAGAAAGTGCAAAGTGGGAAAATGCTGTTGAAGTTGTTTCCCACGGCTGCTGGGAGTAAGTTGTTCCGCATGTTAATTGAAGGTGTGCGCGGCGCTTCGTAGATTAAACTAAATTAACTCCAGAACGTTAAGTTGAAGTAGATCACCTCGTAACCACCATTCTATTTTTTCAGGAAATAGAAATTTTGATAATCTTTTTTCCGCAATGCGTTAAACGATAGTATAAAGTAACAAAATTACTAAATACAGGAAAAGTAAAATGCACATAACAGTTATTAAAGTATATTTCACTACCTTTCCTAATTGCCCACCCATAAACCCCCTATAATCACCGTTTCCGGAAGAAAAAATGATGAGACTGGGGGTAGATGAGGTGCATTACTTCAACTACTGTTGCCCTAGTTTCCTTAGGCTGTTATGGTTCAGCTGATATCTGACTATATACTCTGAAAACGATAAATATAAATGTGTGCTTCTACGTGTCTACTTACTTACATATTTCGGAAATGCATTACATACTTGTGTCTGCATCAATTAATTCAGTGTTCTGAATAGGAGTTTATGTTTGAAGTAAGATTTTAGGACTAGGGATTAGGAATTAATTTGGGAATTAAAATTTTTGAGGTGTGGTTAGGAATCAAGATTTAGAGTTAATACTTAAGGCTTAAGAATAATGTTATATAGTTGGGGTGATTAGTATGGGTTAGGACGTAAGATTGCGGAATAAAAGTTTTCGGTTAAGGACCTAGGATTAGAGTTAGGAGTTAGGGTTTAGAAAACGATTCAGATTTTAGGGATTTTAGCCCGTTAACACGCTACTTTCAAAGCACATTTTGGTTTGTGTGCTCTTTTCAGTGTGTCTTTTTGAGTATTTAAACAAAATCATGGGTGGCAATGTTGTTTTGATGTTTTGTTTCACAGATTCCTTGGTCGGACGTCAGCTTTAAAACTCATTCTTTCCTCTAATCCGGTGTTACAAGATGCCTTGCATCGGATTTGATCATTGGTCTTGTATAGGGTATTCGTACCTAAAGTAAATAGCTGGTTTTTGCGGTCACAGCCGAGGCTATCAAGAATGAAAAGAACTAGCAACTGCTTGCAGCACCTCTAACCCAGAGTTTTAGGGCAACGTAGTCTTGCCTGTTGCGCTTTTAATGAAGGTTATTTAATTCCGTTGCTCTGTTTACCCCGAAAGGGATAAAATCGAATGTAGATGAGATCCGCCATATTTTTAAACAAATATGTTGCCCTCAACACGCGTTTAAGCCACACACACACTCATTGCCAGTCTCAGTCAACGGTATTTCGTTTTCCCTGCCAGGCATCTCCTTCACCCCACGCGAAATCGGTGACCACCTGGTCAATGTCTACCGTAATGGCCGCCCAATTCCCAACAGTCCGTTCAAGATCTACGTGGGTGAATCGGAACTGGGCAATGCGGCCCGCGTGCGCGTCTATGGTCGCGGTCTGCGTGAGGGCATGGCCAACCAGAACTGCCAGTTCACCGTGGACACCCGCGATGCAGGTACGCCATGACCGATATTATTTTATCCGATCTATTAAATGTCTGCGTCGACTCCATCTTTTTGTTAATCAGGATGACGCAATATTTCAGATTAATTTTTAAAATCGCTGATTTGCAAAACAGAAATGCTGCTGTAGTCAATCCTTCTGCGAGAGAGTTCTTTGAAATCAGCATGTTTGATAGTCGAACATGGCTAAAAGCATTGCCAGCTGGCAGGTAGCTATTCAGGTTTGTTAATGAATACATTTCATTCCGCCCTCCCTATAGCAACTAGCCTTGCTGCGGAGCAGTGGATTTACCGCATTAATTGGTTATCCACAGTTATTTATATGCTCTCCTTATAGAGATAAATAGATGAAAATGATTATGTAGTTGGAAATATAGTCAAACTCTTGGTCCTAGTTTCCAGTTATTTACCTGTCGATTAACCAAGGAGAATATTCGAAAGCCAAGTAAAACCCGATGTATTTTATAATCTTCTCCTAACCGGAACCATGCAGCCTGTTTAGTCCTTGAGAAATTATGCAAGGAAAAGCCGTAAACCCAGTCTGATTTCCAATAAATCATTTGCGTGGAGTTCAGATAAACAAAATGAATCAGCCTCTTCTCCCTCTGCATCCAACGTTCCGTTTGTTTTGATCGAAAAATCTTGATCGAACCAAGTAGTTTTTTGTCAGATAGCACGACTGACTTCGCGAGAGCTGAGAGAAGCAAAAAGGCTAGTTCCAAGAAGGAGAAGGATGCGATCGCTTGAATAAGGAGTTTATTGGCCTAACTTTTCGGATTCACCCACTTTGTGTCTCTATCGCCTTTAGCTGCGATTTTCTCGGATGATGGGGTCAAGCGAGAATCCATCAAGCGCATCTTCTCACTCTACGTCGACAGCTTTAGACACTCCCAAAGTTTAGCGTTAAGGTCGTTTTATAAGAATCCTCAGGAATTTTCCCAGGAAGGTAGGGTAATGACATTTGGTCAATAAAAGTATGCTTGAAAAGTCTTGCCTAGGCGATTCACGCAAAAAAAGAAAATAATGACATGGACTTTAAACGCAGGGACCAAAAAAAGGAAGATCAAAACCGAGGAAGCTGGGACTCAAAATTCCTGATCTACAAGAGGCGGTTGCCAATTTTCAGGCCAAAATAAGTTAAGCACCAGAGGTCTCTTTAATAAGTTGAAAAAACTAAGTATAAGAGGGGAGCGGCAGAGTTAAATTATTCATTTTGCCCATCTGTTCAAACACGGTGGCCTTCTCTCTTTGTCCTGAATGGGAATCCCACTAAATTTGCCCAAATTTGCCCAAATAGGTCAAATGATTTATTCAAATCTACTAAACCGTAACCAATAATTATGAGCGTCTGGCAATCATCTGGTTAATCATGGATTGATTTCCTACAAATCCTGCCTGGTTGTCGGTTTAAGGTATCAATGTTGGCGGCTTCCATATGCTGCAGTAAGCTGGGCGGGTTCCGTAACTGAAGTATCATTAAATTCACTTCTTTCCGTGGGGCCTCATGGCTTCCGAGTGTGTCCCGTAGGTTAGATGGTAAGTGCGTTCGCAGTGGTGAGACAACTTTTGATGTTGTGATGTTTTGATAACTGGATCAAAGGAAAACTCATTACCTTGCTCTGTTCTCTGTATCTTGATCTGGCATCTTTCCGCTAGCCTTTTAATAAATTATAATCCAATAATCTCGGAGAGTCTTCTTGATTGGGTTATTGTTGTTCAAGTTAACTAACAGGGATATATCTTTCTCAAAAAGGTCGAGTTGCGATCTTTTGTGTTAAAATGTAGTGAATTATTCAAACATGCACAAATTACCTTCCAATCTCCTCGCAGCTTCAAAAGAAAGCCGATATTTCATGGAAAGGCATTCTTTGGGAAATAGGTAGTTTATTGCGTAAATTTTCGACACTGGTTCCCCAGTTCGTCATCAGACTTGAGAGAAATGTGCCGATATTTGCAAGTAGGAAATGAATTTTAAAGAAAACTAGTTGCCCAGACAACAAATGTCCAGTTGCCTGTTGTGTTTTTGAAGGCTCGGATCCCAGTGAACGAGCATTTGTTCGAATGCATAAACGAAAGGAAATTTAAACTCCGATAAAACATTTCCAGTTAAAATTCAAAAGCACCGTTCTCAAAAGGTGGAAGATCGCACAAATTTTTTATGTGGTCTTCGAGATATAGGCTACAAAGCCCTAGTACCATACTTTTTGCCCAGACAGAAGTAGTAAAATAGTTCGCCTCTGGATTCCCAGAGGTCGTTTTAGCATATTCAACGAGAGTCTCTCCATGTGCCTAATTTCCCCTCATCTTCTCACTAGGTTTCGGAGGCCTCAGTTTGTCAATTGAGGGCCCGAGCAAGGCAGACATCGAATGTCATGACAACCAGGATGGCACCTGCCTCGTAACCTATCGTCCCACGGAGCCCGGAACCTATATTATCAACGTGAAGTACGCCGATGAGAACGTACCCGGTAGCCCGTTTGCGGTGAACATTGGTGGACAGCCTTCACCCAACGTGATGGAACGCATCACTCGCCAGCGAGAGGTTGCTGAGGCGACACATATTGGCAGTCAGTGCGAGCTCAGCCTCAAGATCCCAGGTTTGTGTGACCACTGTCCATCTCCCCGTAACCCCCATGCATGCAAATTTATCGGTTTCCTGTTGCGCTTCATTGTCGGCGGAGTGGTACCAACCGTATAGGCAAGAAGCGCTGCACAATATAGGTTCGAATGACTGAAGGTACGGGTACTGGGTACGGGTTCCTTATAAACATCAGTACATTAAAAAAATCATAGGATTTTGTAATGCAGGACCGGTGCCAATAAGGGTTACATTAGCGGGGCGTAGCACGGGCAAGGGAAAAAACAGAGCGTATAAAAGTAGTAAATCATAAGCGCAATTAGTTGCAAAACCTGGCGGGTGGCAACGCAAAAATGCGCGATAACGAAAAACGGTAGTATAAGCAAATAGAAGGGCTAACTGAATTCGGACAGATATTGAAGTACAGTAAGCCAGACTTCCCCCAGGATGTTTCCTGACCACCTGGCGTTATCGTACCTACAACTTGAAGTCGAGTTTACAGGCCGGACGCGGGCGTAATGATCACCCAATCAACACAGGTTTTATGGAAGCCGTTTTAGAGCCTGCTCATTTCGCGGATTGCATTGCTGAAAATATTTTAGAGGAGCTGGCCTGTTGCGATCTCTTCGTGTTTAAAACTGCCGTATTCGGGCGGTCCTTTTTGGTCATCGGGTGGGAGAGCCTCGTTTGCAAAATGAAGGGGTTAACTTAAAATCCCACTGAATTTCTGGTCTGAAGAGGAAGGTTTGTGCTTGCGACCCATAAAACCGGAATCAAGGTGTTTAAAATGCAAAGTTTATTTTAAAGGTATGCTCCTTCACATACAAGACTTATGGAGTTCTAGGCGCAACTGAGTCCTGTTTAGATCAAAATGCTCCACCGTCCGAGGTGGAAAATTCGAATTTCTCAATAGATCAATTAAAATATTTTAAGAATTATAATTTAGTTCTGTACACTCTCCATCTGTTGAAAAAAACGAATTTTTAGAACAAATGATTACGAGAAGATAGGACTGTCTAGTATGGTCTTGTTCTGGCATGGGTTGCGAGTGCTTCCAGTTTAAACTAAAGCTATTGTTATGACAGGTATACGCGAACGTTCCCCTCCAAGATTCCGGCAATCATTACATCTTGGGTGCTCGATCGTGTGTCTTCTTTACCAATCATTACACCTGAATTGCAATACGCTCAAGAAATAGTTGAATAGCGATGTTTGCAGCTGGAGGAATCCCTCGGAATACATTTCTCTTTCACTAGACGTCTAGGATGTTTCTGAGCCAGGGCGATTCAGGTGTCTTTGCTACCGCACAGCTTGGCCTGGCATCCCTATCGATCTGCACAGGGAGGTCCTTACAGCCAACACACTTGTGACCATAACGCAATGATAAAGATGTCGATCCGTGCAGTCGGGTTTGGCGGTCTGTTCAGGTCCGCGCACAAGACGCCGTTGGATTCGCACAGGCAGTCAGGATATGCAACATGTGTGAACCACAAGGAGACAGAGGCAACCCAGTCTTAGTCTGTCCCATAACAACACCAATGACTTTTGTGCGTTCCTTTTTCCGGAAGGTGGAAACAGAAGGTATCATAATACGTCCTCGGAACGTTGCTAAGGACTATTCCGTCTTCTCAGGCATCTGGGCAAAGCAAAAAATAATCATAAATTGCGCGTATATGCACTTATGACTATCAGTTATTCTTATAACTGGGGAAGGAGAAAACTGTTCGATTAACGAAACCATTCGTTTTTATTTATTCGAGTCTTCACATTTTTAGTAAAGTCGATCGTCAGAGACAAAAAAATGCAACAAAATAAGCAAAAGTCGTAAGATACAGGGGCCAACAAAACATAATGAACGCCAGCATAGGGATCCGTATGCTAGAAATCGATCGATATATCAATTAACTGCATTCCTCTAGGGGTCTCAGGCTTCAATGAATGTTCGGTTGGTTTTGCTTTTGGCATGAGCAGTTTTCTTCGTGGCGGTAAAGTCAGACTGGGGACCCATCTTATAGGTATGGCTAGCCAATTGTTGTAATCCGTCACTTCGTCGCATAGCCAGCTTCTCTTTGTGTATGCGCAATCTATGCACGCTTTCAGGCTGGCCTGGGTAGGCACAAGTCCAAGCACGGATCGCGATACAGTATTTTCGACTTATCGGCTCTTTAGTTGCTTGACCCTTTTACGCATGGTGACCTCGGGCTGTTGTGCAATGCCGATTCTTAGTCTTGCAGCAGGAAGGTGCATCACCTCGGTACCCTTCCCGAGGAATGGCAGCGTATGCCCTAACATAGGGGATTCGGATCTGCTCCTGTATGATTTTGAAAGTTCGTGTGAAAAAGGACTGATTCCGACGGTCGAACAACCTTATTTTCCCCAAATATACAGACATTGGGAATGCCAATGTTAGGCTCAGTCCGTCTTATTTTGGTCAGAATTGCCCATTACAACCTCTTGCTTACTCAACAAAAGTGCCATCCTCCCTCCTAGTGGGAAGAAGATAAGACGAGACACCTTCTGTCTCCACTCTGTCACTCCTGCTACCGCAAGCACGGCAGTGGACGCAAGCAGGCTGTGATTCTAATAGGCACAAGGTTTTCGGTCGAGGTTACTGGACTGCAATCTTTCCACTTTCCCACTCAAAGCTCTAACTAAATACCTACTTGTCACTGAGGCATCTGACACATGATATTAAATGAATCTGGCTGCCCTAGTTAATCCGCTGGTCAAGGATGGGCTGACGAACATGGTCGGGTCATCAACGAGCAAGCTGTCGCGGGTTTATTCGTGACTGTTGCCAAATGAACCCATCCCTCCCTCACCGTTCTTCCCCATTGCAAAAAGCAGTTGACCTCAACTACCCACATTATAATTTGCCCCGTAGCAGTCTGTACTAAAATTGGTAGTGGTGGCGGACAGTTTGGCGTGATGACTACTCGCAAGCCATGCGCCAATCACTACCGCTGAACATAGCTCAAGGCAGGTTATTTAGACTAATTTCGCTTTCCGATAAG
The DNA here is from genome assembly GCA_036362985.1 of Ligula intestinalis. Taxonomy (NCBI): domain Eukaryota; kingdom Metazoa; phylum Platyhelminthes; class Cestoda; order Diphyllobothriidea; family Diphyllobothriidae; genus Ligula; species Ligula intestinalis. The sequence goes on along the minus strand of JAYGXS010000002.1, from coordinate 73,204,339 downwards.
GGTTCAGAAACTGCAAAGGCAACAGCACAAAATCCACGAGATAAAAAGTAAGTTATTTGTTAATAACAACATTGCGTTGAAACGAACTTTACAAAGTAAGCTCTCCATAGCTGCACAGTCGAGGTTTTCGTCAGGTGAGACCAATTTTTTCGGCAACGTACGCGATTCGATAGTTCTAACGAGTTAACCGGCTGCTGTACCTTTTTGCCCGACAGGAGTGAACCCTCGCGACCTTACGGCGGTTGTGACAAGTCCCTCTGGACGCACTGAACAATGCCTTATTTCAGAGCCGGAACCTTCAAACTATAGTATTCGTTTCGTGCCTCAGGAACTAGGTGTCCACACGGTCTCCATCCGACATCGCAACATCCATGTTCCAGGTGAGTGGTATATAGGTTTTGATGGCCTCTCTTTCCTCATAACACTTCATCCAGTGCCGTTAATTGGCTGATATCAAGTCCTTTTATGCAGACTTTCCCACAAAATTGTCAAGCATAGACACGTCATTGTCTATAAAACCGAGGATCAATCACTCCAGTTGTTGTCAGTCCGAATGTACTGAACAGATGTCACATCTACCATAACGCTAAGGCCTGTCCACACCGATCCATGCGGAACTCACCCGGCCCGTTGTGTCTTGGGGTTTGCTCTCAAGCCCCGTCAGCAGCTAGCATATTAAACACAGAAATAAATTACCGACAAAGACGAAGGAAACTAAAATGATCACTTTTGGCTTATAAGCCGTCATCCACCAGAAATACCCAACCCAGGGGTAGCGATCCCAGAGCCTCGAGTCCACGACCCTCTTGGTTACAAGTTCAGCAATATAGTAAATGCGTCCCGGGCCTGTTGTCTTGCCGGTTTTGACCCGGAATTTTAACAATATCAAATGGACACTCACCGATCGGTACGGAATTTAATCATCCCGTTGTGCCTTGGGGTTCGCTCTCAATCCTCGCCAGCATTCGCTCAATGACTAGCATATATTAAAGGCTTAAATACATTACCGAAGAAGACTAGGAGACTGAAATGATAATTTCTGGCAGACTAGCCGTCGGCAGCTATCCATACTCAAGTTCATGGTTAACGACATCCGAGAATTGATATGATAGTACGAGGCTTATCGGTCTGATTAAGAGCGATAAATGTTCCGTTGTGTTTTGGAGCTCATTTTAGAAACCTCGCAGGCAGTCCTACGATGACTTGTAGTATATGATGGTACGTTGGAACCAACAACGACAAAGGAGCCTGGAGTGACCAATCCTGGCTAATTAGCGGTCATCGGTTAGTCATTTGCAATCTCAGACGTAGCGTTGCACTCAATGACCAAAAGGTCACCTGTTCGAACCTGGGCTGATCCACAAATGAAATTGGAAATGACTAGCTGATGACGGATAATAAGCCAAAAATGACCATTAGATCTCCCTTGGCTCTACCGGTTCCACCTTATCGAAATACATACACATATATCGAGAGGTTGTACAGCAGAAAATGCGGGCAGCCTGATACAGTTCGTTTCGCGCTTATGCTGCCTTCATTCAGCCAACCATATGGAGCTTGTTTGCTTTGTGGAGCCAATGGATCGCTGCGGGCTCATTCGTGTTCGAATATATAGAATTCTTAAGTCACCACCACCCCCCTTGCCCCACCGGGGTGGCTGTAGCTGCGGTCATTCTCGTGTTCCCAGTGAATGATTGCACCAAGCGTATAGGTTTATGCAGCCAGACTGCCTTTACTGATGCCTTCGCTCATATTTGCGACTGCTTGACAGGCGGCAATTGGCCTGTCAAATGCGCCACATAAACACATGTTTTCTGCTATGCCAGAAGGCTCAAATTATAACCTCCGGTGCCCGAGTTGAAGGCTCAATTACATTGTTTGGCATGCGGCTGATAACGACGAGGAGGGAAGGACCCCCGCGTCGGAATTAACTTACACTGTAGGTTGGCTTAATAGTCAGTGCTACTTTTTGAAGCCCCTGTGTACGAAAAATTAATCGTCCGCAGAATGTGAATTCCAAATGCCTGCAGAATATCCTAGGACAGGAAAAAGTATATCAAAAATAAATACTTTCTAAATGGCATAGATACATTCAAAGTTATGCTGGATGTGCTGGTCGGCTTAACTTCTCTGATAATTGCATATGTTAAGCACACACGTTTGGGGCGTATTCAGTGGCTTAAAACCTTTTACAATTAGCGGAACCTCAGTTCTCGTAATTGGCGATCACTTACTCAATATAAAGTAGCCCAGATCACATCGTGCTTAGACAAGGTCCCTCTGCTCTGCTAGCTTTTTCCAACCTCGTTTGAAGCCAAAAATTACTTATGTTTTGGCGTGGTGAAATTGGCATCACATTTATTCGCTCAAAATTGCTACCTTTATTCCGTCAGGGAAAGTGTTGCTAAAGGACATTAAAAATGAACTAAAGCAAATTGCAGCCTTCCGTCTGGTGACTTAATTAGCGAAAACCACGGTTGTTTTTCGGTCAACTCTTCGGAAATGAGCTCAGATTTTTCAGACAAAGAATAGTTCATCTAACGGAGTTAGAATTGCTTAGTTTCGTGTCGTCACTCGACCCACAGAGTCGCTAATTAACAACCCTCCCTCCTCAAACACTGTTTGCGCGTGGCAAAATAAACCCCCGTTCACTCGTCCTTAAAGTCCTTTTTTGTTCGAACCACAGAAAACACTTAAGTAGAGCAGGCGCCTTAACAGAAGACAGGTGAAACAGAATGAGACTGTGTGGCGATGACAAGAGCCCAGATGCACTGGCTATGGTTGGGATAACTTGAAGCGGCCCCCATACTACTCAATTTTCAACCAATCAAAATAATTCCCGATGAATTCTTATCAGTGACATCAACGAAATATTTTTGGGTCTTAAACTATCCCACATTTCAGCCGTCTCATTAAATAAGACCAAAGAGTGGACAGGTTAACTTGAAACACCGATGGCGGATTGAAGGTCGGCAACAGTGACCGTGGTTTTTTACAGCGACTGCTACAGTATTTCACTTAATAATAATAAGTCACACACCCATCAGAAAAAAAGACGATAATTTTAAATTTAGATGTCATCGAGTAAGGACGTGTGCAGCGGGTAAGTATATTTAACTAGAGATGACGGAATTGGCCTGTTCACTGCTCTCAATTAGCCTGTGATCTGGGCAGAAAACAAAAACCTCGTTTATCGCCTTGTAGGATGATTGAGACCCGGGCGGAGGGAAGAAAGCGCTTAATAGCGACTTTAATGTAGACAGGTCTAAAACACACGCTTTCATCTTTACTTAAAAAGAATAGGTGGTGGCTAAAGAAAAATAATTCGCAATGGGCTTGAAACTGCCCTCGTCTATTCACTAACATCTACTGTCATCTCTTATTTAAACCAAATAACTTGGACAGGTGATGTGGCCATACGAGGCATCCTATCACTTGTGCACCAAGACTAACCCGGCGTTTTATTTTCAGAACCTTTTACTAGTCACTTGCCTCTAAGCCCCTATAGGAACCGACTTCTGCTCTCACGTATGGTTAATTCGGACAAGTCCTGTTCTGTAAGACACAACCTGGCGTCAGCTTCCGTGTGGAATAAATATGCCTTGTTTTCCTCTCCTTAAAATAGGCAGTCCCTTCCAGTTCACTGTCGGTCCAATCACCGATGGCGGTGCGCACAAGGTTCGTGCCATGGGTCCGGGTCTGCAGCATGGCTACATCTACGCAAACAACGAATTCAACATCTATACCAGGGAGGCCGGAGCTGGCAATTTGTCGATTGCAATTGAGGGACCAAGCAAGGCGGAGATCGATTTTGAGGTCTGTTTTCTGCCACACATTTTCATTGCTTAATTACACATATACCTTGTTAACTTTTGGGGGTGAGATCTATTTTACACGCAGAGCTCATCCCCTCTCTCTATGGTAATAGGCAATTCTATGTCACTGAAACATGCTTCCCTTGTTCAATGAGCTTAAAGCTCCAGCAGTTACGTCATGGTTCCACTTTTTTAAAGGCTACATGGTTGATCACGATGATACTTCTAAGGTACACGCTGCCCGTTGCTATGCCCTTGGTATGCTGGGCACTAGACCGAAACAGTTTGCGAAAACGGAGCGCAGTCCTACGATCAAATGTAATCCATAAAGGAGACTGCGGCCTCAAGCGGATATGACATACACAACTTCCAAAAACATAACTGAAGTAGGTGCTGACGGTCTGAACCCATCTTTGCCTTAGCTATGTGATCTGCTTATTAGTACTGCCGATAGGAAATGCATATAAAGGAAAGAACTTAAAAAAGCTATTTTGAGCCAAAAACCTGCCAGAAGGCAACACCACCCTCAGGGACCCGGTACAATCGACTGGAAACGGAAGGAGATGCTATTTTCCCGCTCACTTCTGATGTATTACAGTGCGTTCTGTTCCTTATATTGCTAAATCCTTATTTTGACATACAATCTTGGAGAGCATTTACGTGAATACAAAGCACTGATGAGTACCAACCCCCATAGGCGTTCATTCTTTCGACCACATGGCATAATCCACTTCTCTCATATTTTTTATTGCATGGAGCATAGTACATTTACAATACCTTTAAAACGTAACACGCGATAATATCCTGACATTTGCCAGTTTTTCTGAAGATGGAGCATGTGCATATACTTAAGGTATGCGCTAAGTACAATGCCACAAAGTATAAAACAAGACCGCCTCTGCGGTGAAAAACCTCTTATGCAGCCCCTAAAATGTTACTTTATATCGTCAGACTAAAGGATATTGGTTAGGAGAGTAGCCGATCATTAACTGATCCATTTGGTAACCATACCAAACCGTTATCCCGTATTGCAGCTCTGACGGGCTCCTAGGAGTCGGGCCGGCAAGATAGGGGACGACTGCCTTACCTTTAAACCTGAAATTTTGAATTCCGTGCAAAGCTTTGGGAGATGAACAACTTTTCAAAAAAGTTGAAAAGTTTTCAATAGCGGTGCGCTAATATGATTCGTTCTTTATTTCTTTTTCTTGTTCAAAGTTGAACCATCCTGCTGATTGTGCTGCAGTGCCGCATTCTTAACTTCCAAACTATGCAAGACGTCTTTATCAAACCATTCTGCTTTGCGATTAAAATTCCTCGTCTCCACCTCGCGCCTACTGTTGGATGACACTCAGTCTTGGAACGTCATTATAGGCAGTTAAATTTTCACGTTAAAGGAGCTTATACATCGGGCGCATTCAGGTTCAAAATTACTTAAATGACACACAATTATGAGTACAGAAGAAGGAGACTTGCTGATCACCGTGATCATGATTTATCCATCTGAGTTTTCAAACCCTTACTGGAGTCCATCGTCAGAAATAAAAGCGTCAGCGGAAAAACAAGCAACCGTTAAAGTGGACAGAGGCCAACCAACCAACAGTGATGTCAGTCTGGAGGTGCCTGCGCAGGGTGATATATGCCGGCGCCAGATCGATAAACCGACTGACTGACTTCTCATCCGAAGTCCAGGCTTCAATCCATTCTCGGCCTGTCTTGCTGCCGACTTGGGCACACACATGGGATGCCAATATTTGCCTCAATTCGTGACACAATTATAAAACGAGCTAGAGCAATCTAATAAATGTAACCCTGAGAAAATTACCTAGATAAGTATTGAGAAACGATAAACGTGGTATAATGCCCATGATATGAGATGTAAAAATGTTTGCAACTTCAATAATTTTTATGCATAACTGTACCGTTTCAAGGGCCTTTGAACGGGCTTCTGTCATTCACTCCAAATGTACTGTCTGACATCAAGAGGATACAGACAGCCACTTGGATCCCAGCTTACACGACCTGGTCTCTAATTAATGTGGTAGATTACACAAATAGACTGGAGAATTAACGCGAGCTGAATTAACACGAAATTTGGATTGCTACACCGACATTGGAATCGACATACCTTAGCAACCAGCAAGCATGAATCGGTTTAAGAAGCAATAAATGGGACAAGAACTTTATTCACCCTAGGTTTTGGATTCCGTCGCTGATTCATCCTCAGAGACAATATCAGAAACGGGTGATTTCCATACAGGAAGTTGTAGTATCTATAGGCTAAAGTAATTGTCTTGCTACATACTTATTACAATGAGTGGCAGTCCCTATCGAGGATAGATGCCCGTTTGTGCGCTTATAACATGATATACTGCAAACTCTTGTGCATGTGCCACCCTTGCTGCTATTGCTCTCTGACTATGTCTCTGATGACGAATCCGCGACGGATATCGAAACGTCAAGTGAATAAAAGTATTGTCCCAGCGATCGAGTCGTCTTCTTCTCAATGACCTGATCACCGACGTACGAGTCGTGTCCTGCTGAACTTTCATCATCCGTGCTGGACATGGCGTGATAATTGCTCGGCCATTAGGCTCCTTGACGCTGATGGTAGAAGACGCATTGCCCTGTACGTGGCGAATTGATTTGTCCAAACTGAGCCTCAGCACCTAATATGGGTTAGGCAGGTCATAGCATTTGTTTTTAGGCTAAGGGCCCGTGAACCATGACTAAAGTAACCCACGACTCACAGGATGGTCACCTCTCGCGAGAATTTGGGCCTCATCAAATTTGAATGTGTGGCCGGGTCTCTTCGAATGAGTCGCAACTTGAGAACTGGTATCCTTTCTTCGTACTGCCGCCGCAGGTTCGGCAATTCGCATTTTGAAAAAAATTTCAGTTTCTCCGGTGTATTTATTTTGTTCGCAACCGCACTAGTTCGTATAGACGACTCCAAATCTTTTTTTGCCATGGCAGCAGGTCTTTTATTTCATTATATGACACCTTATGGTTGCATTCGGCCTGTGTGCGACTTCAACTCCAAGTGGTGTGAGCATGTGGCCGACGGCCTCTGATACGTTTTCACGCAAGTTATCACTCACAAAAAACTTGGGATCGGCGCATTTTTTTCACTCGTCTTACTTGCGCATGCACCGGTGGTCGAATTTGCGCGGGTAGCCATCGAAGATTTGCAGTATGGACGTCGTCACCCAGGAAACTTTAATTTTAAGACAGTCTTCCCTTTCAGGAAGTTATAAATTCTGACCACTTTAATTGCATGTCCACTTCAGAATGCATGTAAGACTGTTTCGCTTTGCTCAAACGTCTATCGCGGTAGGCAAGCCAGAGTCACCTTCCGACGCAGCTGACGCAGCCACTATCAAAGCCACGTTTATGCCTTTGCCGATGACTGCAAGGTTCCTTCCTACCCATCCTCACCTCGCTCGGGCAATAAAATAGCTGATTCATGATCCCTCTCTATGGTTGAATGTAGGGGCTTTCGGGTTTAGTTGAGCATTTGATTCATCGATGGAAGTTGAGGTGGACAGGGAGAGGAGGGTGAACAGCAAAATTTCAGCATGTGATGCAGGCGGCAGGTGTGTATCATTTTGCTGCAAACTTCTATCCCAAAGGAGGAAGGGGGCGTTCTGCTGTTACACTAGATCAGAACGGAAGTCATAAAATGATAGCATGTGCTTTTCGGGACGTCCTGAGTCCTTAACTATTGCCGTATATGTGGGCACCACACGTTAATCAAGAGCGCCAACTAAGTAGCTGCAAACAAGCAGCCGCAAAGTGGATAGGAGAGTGAGGTTAATCGAAACCGTAGCCGATACTCTCTCTCCCCCAGAAAGAGGCGGTGCGACCGCTAGAAGAACAAGAAGTTTATTGGCCTGACGTTTCAGATTCTTGCTCAAACCATCTCACCAGAGACATTAACACTTTTATTTACGCGTTCGCAACATCAGGTCAATCAACATCTTTCTTTTTTTATCAGCAATCGCATCTGCCCTTTCTGCACCGCCGTAGACCATTTGAGGGACCTTTGAATGATTATATTGCGTTGGCAGTGGCTATCCTGGCATGTCTCCTCCTCCTCCTCCAGGAATATTTAGTCCTACAAAAAACTGGATAGCTGTACAATACCAAGACGCCTTTTGAATGCAATCCTTTGCAAACCTCCTGCTCTGTAAGCTTTGTGACACACCAGGGGGTTAAGCATGTGAAACCCTAGCAACTGCGATCTTCAGGGGTGGTTCTCTAGGAGAAGAGAAGATGTGGGAGGCCAGTGTGGTAGGAACAGTTTATTATGTACAGAAGAAAGGATGAATAAGTAGGAGAAAGTTGACTCGGACGAGTGCATTTTGCTCTTCAGCGGAGCGGCATCCAGAGTGAAGTGAGCGCAGACAGTCATCGCAATCAGGCCTTGAAGGTGATTGACCAAACTAATGCATATGTACTTCCTCGCAGCCGCTGAGGGTTGCGCATTGGCGTCACCTGTGATTGGCTGTCCCAGGGGCCGCCATCAGTGCACGTGCACTCGTTAGCAGCGGTGAGCCTTCACGCGTAATGAGTTATCACATATATGCCATAGTAGTAGCACATAAAATGTAAAGTACTCTTTGGGATGAAGGCTGGAGATGAGACTGTAAGGATTGAGCAATTCCGCAGGATATTATACCGACAATTTTGAAATGGAAACAAGGAAAAGCGTTCCAGGTTTATTTTAGACCAGAAGATTGGGTTAGGGTCAGGAAGATTTACCAATAGTGATGACTAGAAGGACCACTTTGAGCTTATTTATCATACACAGGTAACAGTTTCTCCATCCCACGACGAAAGCACATTACCTATGATAGTGAACAGACGGCGTCACTGTGGCTGACAGTTTTATTAACGTCGTAGTGTACTATGGCAAGCAATAGTGCTGACCACAATCATGGGAAAAAACCGCATGCCATAATTTCACCCAGTAGTCCGTGGATAGGTAACCTACGCTATGGCGGAATAAAAAGAGCGAGATATATCAAATTCCAGATAACAGAAGAAAAATATAAAAGGCAATCAGCCAATCAACGATCAGGGACGCAAGTCTAGGGGTGACTACGCAGAACTCTGGATGTCCGCGCAGCATCACTGCATCGATTGACTAAATTCTCATCTGGGGTCCAGGCTTCAACCTTAATACTCTGTTTGTCTGGTTTCTGACGTGAGATGTACTGATGACAACTTATTCCCAAATCACCGGATTCCAACAATATTCACAGATGCTTCAGTTTTTATGAAACGGCGGTTGCCACATGAAGCCCATAGTAGCCAGAGGCTAGACTTTGACGATTAAAATACATCAAATATTTCCTAATGCTGTCAAGTGCGATTTAAGCTACATCCCAACGGGTCCGCGTGAATAGTCTGCCTTGTGCTTAGGGTACCTGGAATTCAAGAGGTAAGAGATATGGCCTAGGCCCGGGGTCGGCAACCCATGGCTCGCGAGCCAGGTGTGACTCTTTTGCTGATTGCATCTGACTCTCTCAGATAAAACTGGAATTAGAAACTTCAGATTTTGTGATTGTGGTTCCTCCATGAATAAATCCAAAGGCTCTCTGAATTAAAAAAGGTTGCCGACCCCTGGCCTAGGCACTTGAAAAAAGCTAACTGACATGCCTTTTCCGTAACGTGCGGAATTACGATCGCAAGATAATGCGAGTTTTTTTCAACAAATAAGCTAGAGAAAAATATCAGAAGTACGCCAGTTACTTAAACGCAACGGCTTCTGCGAAGTGCATTGGGCATGTACAACCCCCCTGGTTCCTAGCACGGTGATCAAGCAAATGACAGGAAGTGTAGGGTGACTGCAATAATGAATTAGCATCAGGCTGCTAAAGGCAGATGAATGGCAGTGATGTTAGAATGAGTGTTTGTGAGGGTTGGCAGATGAAAAGCTTTTATCGACTCCAGGATCTGCCTTAAAAGAGACATAATACTTCTGCCTCTATAGGCAAGGTGTAAAGAGCAAAGGCTATGCGATTGTTCTGCGGTTTACTCATTTTTTTAAAGCATTATGTTCAACTGTAGACAAACGAATACAGCTGAACACACTGAAAAAGGTCGGTTGGCAAACTGAGGTCTTTACAAGTAATCTTCATAGAACCCGCCGTGGTTCACAGAAGGTCGGTTTGAAGTTTGAAAGCAATTGGCAATTGCTGAAACTTTGCAGTTCGGTACTGTAAGATTTAGATTCGCAAAGATCATAAAAGAGTATTTCAATATTAGTTGATTCTACAGGAGTATAGGAAAGCTGAGACGGTAATCTCCGAGCCAGTCGTCCACGACTGAAGCATGAAATTCTAGGGATAGAGCCGGGTTCCTTAGACCAAGAACTCGAATCTGGGTTTTTGGTGTGCTAGGCGCTGAGTAGTCCACACTTCTGCCATTGAGCCATGAGCCTATTGTCCTGTCGGTTGTGATGTGGAATAGATACTGGGAGCCAGATGACCGAGTAATCATTACGCTCAAGTCCAACAGGGGTGATAAAAGTCCAGTAGGTCATCACCCGCATGCTGACCATGAAGCAATTAGTGCATAAGCAGGCAATTATTCTCGATTGGGGAATTGTAAATTGCCATAAGTGTGCAGTATAATACAGTAGTCGCCGGCTATTAAGCCCACGGCTAATAAGCCCAGTCACTTAGTAAGCCCAATTTGTTCTGAGCCCGAGGTGGGCGTAATAGCCGGCGACTACTGTAAGGACTGTATCCTATAAATGCTACAACTTTTCCTGGGTGAATTTCCAATTTTTGCTATTGTCTCTGGTGCTGGATCAACGACGGAATCCCAAACGCTCGGCTATCAAGGTTTTTCTCCCCAGTGATGACATCTACTTCTTCTCACTATTAACGGCAGTGAAGGAGAGGGCCTTACCCGATCAAGTCACCAGACATGTTCGTTCCCCTTTGTGTTCTGACTCAGTCTAGAGCCCTCAAAACCATTCGTATAGCATCTAGTACTAGGTGTCGAGATAGGGTACTGACAGAGACAACAGGGCATCGAACGGCCAGTTTTGGCCATCGTTGGTCAGCTATACCCGACTTGGGATCTGAGTCAACTTATGTTGGGAATGACTGGCTGACGATGGCTAGCAAGACAAAAGTCATCAGCTTAGTCTCCGTTACGGAGAACGACAAGTGTGTGATATCACAGCCTAAGACGAAGCGGAGACGCAACCTCATCCGATACAGCGGGTCAAGCGAACTGCGAAAAGTGCATTTTAAATCGAGCAGCCAATCAGTTTACGTGGCAGCATCTAACACGTATGGTGGCCTTGCTCACGCTTGCGACCAGTCGACCTTCGATTTTTTTTCTGTGAAGGGATTCTCGCACAAAAAATGACCAATCACAGACCAACACGACAGAAGGTCCTGGAAGGCCTTTCACGACTGGCGTGCGATAGGCCTGAATTTACCAGACCGCACAGGGCTTCTCTGCTGCCGTTTTCTTCCACTGACCCATCGGGCGGTAACAACTGCTCTTGTCCGTCTGGGCAGCTCCCTCATTTCATGCACATATGGAAACTCTTTAATGTACCGTGCTCGAAAATGCGTCCTGTGGGGTCACAAAATTTACAAGGCAGCTACTCGTCTATTAGCTCGCACTTGAGCTATACGAACGCACAATCAATCAGCAGTTATAGGCTGCCGACTGCCCATGAGCAGAATGGGAATATTAAGCAAATATTAAGCTAGAGGAGTTCATCGCACGCATGCCTTTTAGGCAATGGAACGAACTTAAGCATACTTGTTCCAAATAATTTGCTTCATCTTCGTCCAGTATTTTTCTCGGTAAAGTTCAAAGTTTAGCACATATTAATATGAGCACTGACGAGGAGATCGGCCGCTATGGCTTATTACCGGAAGGAACAGGCGGCTTCCAGCTGCGAGCCTCTTCATCACTTCACTTGGCATATTTTAGAAGGGGTGCTGTAGTAGCTCTTTGAAAGTGCCTCCTAGGCCGTAGACTTGACAGGCGGTACTAATCAGCCGCATGTAGAATGCTGAAAAGACTGCTCATTTCCCTTGAGTAAAGCGCGTTTGAGGGAAGGATAGCGAAAAAAGAATCCACAGGATGAAAGGCAAAATTTGTATCCCGCTCTTCTGCCTGCTCTTTTTAGTCGATTTCTGTTCTATCCTTTTCCTTCATTATCATTCATTCAGTCTACTTATTTGTAGTGCAAACAGATCGAGTTACAAAGGACACGTATCAACGCATTTGCAAAGTATTACTAAATTACTCCGTATAAAAAAGATGGCTTTCTCACTGGTATTTTTGATCATTTACTCTGACGACACGTATATGTAATATCTAATGGGCGAATAACACTTGATTTTTTTCACGTGCGTCCATGAGGCGTGCCACTTATGTGCCTTACGAGGGATGTGGAGACTATTTTTATTGCGAAAATAAACTCGAGTACATCACCGGAGAAGTGTTTGAATATAAATGTATGAAGTTCAATTCATCCCAAAGATAAATGAACTTTCTCTTTTATGTAGAGTCCGAACCTTCAAGTCTACAGTGGGTTCCAGATTTCCTGAAAATCGTTCTCCATTTCAGACGAAGTACAAAAGTGAGGTTTTAGCAATGATCATAGTTCGACAGGATCGTATGGTATTTCGGACCAGCCAGAACGTTGCCTTTTGAATGCACGTACCTTCAATCACCAGCAAATTCGCATCGGAGCAACACGCACTTATTTCCTTGGAGTTTTGATGCCCTCATAAATTCATTTTTTTAAAGAAGTTTTATTCAAAAATATACGTCCTTGAACTCCACTAATAGTCAATTTCGATTATCAGAGCATCACAAATTCATAACAGAAACTAATAAGTTCTTTGCTGAATAGGACCTTCCTAGGTGCCTGAAACAAACGTGCGTTCCACAGCCGTACCCTTAGAATTCCGCAGTATTTTGGATTATGCTACAAGATATTAAATATCACAACCCTTCTTAGTCAAATACACAGTCCAGAATTTTGCTTTACACTTCATGTGGTTAATCATTGAGTGTAGCTAAGGAGGTCACATTTTTAAAAATTGTCTTTTTGATCCTGTGGCCAGTCGAAGGTTTATACGGTGGTAAGCAGTAGCACCTGCTGTTAAATGATGTATACGAAAAGGAGCGTTTCGAACCCTCACACTTTCTCATTAATGGTACGATCCAATTTCACTGTATCGTAGAAATATACCCTTCTATATATCTATTCGGGAGCAGTTTTTTCTCCCAGAGTTTTTTTGAAAGTGAGACTTGCTAAATTTGGCCCCCGATTTCAGCATAGGGGTCCTTTTTTCTGTTTCTTTCTGATTAAACCATATTTTCTAAAGATAGTTGACTATTTCTTTAAAAAGACGAATCGTTGGCGGATGTGAAATACTCTGCCTACCATGCAAATCATTTCGGCTGTTTATCTGGCAGTTCACACAGCACCAATTGCTCTTATTGTCATTGTTTTACCACAATGCTAAGGTTTTTGTGACAGAGCCCTCTGGGCATCTCAAAATAATTATTTTATTTTCCACGTTGGAATACAATACAAGGAGTTTTTCTTGACCTATTCCGAAATTTTGATCAAGAGGGTAATATAAGAAGATATTTCCAAGTGTCCGATCCTCGATAATTCGTCTAATTAAAGATTTTACTGGTTGATTTAGGTAATTTTCTTCACGAGAGGCCAATTATTTTTCTCTGTTTCTCGTTATATTTGTTTTGCAACAAAACAAGCAGAATACACCCACCATGATGCTAAAAATTTTGCTTCCGTTTGAAAGCTCCCTTTGTTGAAGTCATATACTGGGAACCTGCCAAAAGCAGCACTAAATTATCTTACTTAAAGTGAGTCATACATAGAACACGCAATTTTCTGACACTGCTCAGAAGGTATGAAGTAAGTAACGTTTGGAATTGTGTTGGCCAAAATTCTTCGTCATCTGTGCGCACAAAAACACATCCTCCGATCTACAATTTGGCAAAAAGTTCATTATTAGCCTATTCTTTAAAAAATGCACCGACAATTAATTCGCTGTGCACAATTACATTGCATATTCAATTCTAGAATAATACAAGGAACTAAAACGCGTTCAGGCCAGTTGTATTAGTCGACACACCGCTAGAGAAAGCGGAAATGTTGTTTTAAAAGGGAAGAATCCCAATTATGGAGGCTATTCCCTCGATTTTTCTGATAGAACGTCTGGGCGGAAATGCTTCTTCTCTGATTAAAACGTGCCAGGGTTCCAGCGACCGGGATTGCAACTAATTACATTCAAAATTCATGTGCACCTGGCGCTGCGATCTGCATTCCTGTGCTTTGCTTAAAAACGAAGGAGACAGACCGGCAGCAAATAAACCTGCTTCAGTGTGCTCATATGTGTTTTTACATTTAAGCACACAGGTGTGATATCAACCCTATCTTGAGGTTCAAAAGAGCAGTTGGTGATTATACGTAAACTTTCCACAAGTACCCATTGCGCCGGTACATTTATATGGGAACGGAGTACAAGTCGTCTTTTCATACAATTGAGTTGTGGAAAAAGGGTGAGGGGTCGGTAGGACAAGGCTAGTACGCGGATGGGGTTTGGAAGAGCCAGCCTAGAGGTCCGGATGAGCAAGAGGAAATGGCTGGCAGCAATAACTTTTGGTTAATTTTACTAAACATTTATGGCAGTGACGATATTTAGGCGGTATCAGTGCTTCACAAGACAGCTTCCTGTTGGCAGCCTATAACTTAAGCTTATCGTATCGTTGCAACGACTGCTCAATCAGATAACAAGTTTGTTTAAAGAAAGAGGCAAACTGTGATGCCAAGCTAAATTACTTGGCAATTATCAACTATTACTGCACCGACTGCTGCAAGCAAAATGCCGCAGTTTGCGAAAGACTGGAAATCACTTGCAAACTAACATGAAGTAGGGTTGCAATACTGATTACCGTGCAGTCTAATTTCAGGTCTTTTCAGTCATGTCAGGATACCGGCTTTTTAATGAACTTCTTTCCGACCGCTTATGAAATGAAGATTCTGAAAAAATGGCTACTCAAAAAGTATGCATTTTATCATCGATGCTGACCGTCTGCATAAGTTAAAACCTATTTTGTGGAAAATATGCACGAAAATATTCTTTCTCGTACTCGTTTGGTAGGAAATTGTGCCTTCTTTAAATATTTTATGTAAAGAAAAGGTATCTTTCGGTTTTAAGAAAAGCTTCTAAGTTGCTGAATACGTTTGGCATTTACTGACTGCTACACCTGACTTCAAGCTTTTCATACAGTATGCTGTGTATATTCTGTTTCAGGAAAAAAATTTGCCTACGGTTTGAGTAAGAGGTGTCATCATTATCATAAAATGTTGCCATCATGCTGTATGAATTAAAGGCAGTATTAATAAATTTGCGAATAAAATGTATTATGCATGAGCACCTCATAGCTTTAAAAAATCTCATAATTGCATTCTTTTCTAAAACCGAGAGATACCCTTTCTTTACGTAAAAAAATCAAAGAAGGCGTAATTTTACTACCAAGGAATAATATATTTGTGCATGTTTTCTCCCAAATAGATTTTAACTTATACAGGCGGCCAACATCAATGATAAAATGCATGCTTATTGCGTAGCCTTTTTTTCCAGAATCTGCATTTCATAAGCCGTCGGAAAGACGCTCATTAAAAAGCGGTATCCTGATGTGTCTAAAAAGACTTGATAAGAGTCTGCATGATAATCAGTATTGCAACTGTAATTCATGTTTGTTTTCGAGTGTTTACCAGTCTCTTGCAAATTGCGATATTTTGCTTGCAGCACTCGACATACTGTAGGCCGACGCGGCGTCCCGTTGAAAACCAAATGGGACGGACAGAAGTTATCCTATATGATTCGGGATGCCAGCCTAGCCACCTGTTCGTTGTCTTGCTGGCTTTTTGGGAAAGGACCTTTGTCAGTTAGGTTACGCGGCACACTTTGCTCTTTTTGCCTTGTGGCTTTAACTCGAGCACTCATGGGCAGTTGCATTATGACCCTGGATATATAGAGGAGGGAGTATCAAAAGACACGGACGATTGCGTTGGCCATTTCTGGCTAATTAGCTATCATCAGTCAGCCATATCCAGCAGCAGGTTTATATGTCCTGAAATGTGGAGCTGAATTCAGTCGTCCATGATCGTAGTCCACTGCTCTACTTTTAGGCCAAGGGGCCACTGTACTGTCGTTTATGATCGAGAACATAAACTATGCTGCAATGGTGTTAGTCGACCAGTTTACAGGGCAGAAACGTCAATGGGAGCGTTGGAGTTCAATCTATGGTAATCAACGGCAGTTGCCTGTCAACCATTGGTACCCAAATTCGTGTTCGAATAACCTTGTTATGACACCCAACAGGATGCGGTATTCGACTAGTGAGGAGAACATGTGAATGAGGGTCGAAGCTTGTGATTGAATTCAATCAATTCTTGAACTACGGTGGCCATAACTACACATTTTTGGATCGTTCGACGTGCATTTGCGTTTACCTAGCGATGTCATCAACCTTTTTGGACACCATTTACTGTCTTTTTTCAGGCCTGCTCTTATATAACCATATAGCAAATTTTGCATACAAGACCTGTGAACACAAGAGAAACTTCTTATTATGTCCAAAAGAATGCTCATTTTCAATTAACGGATGGGTAATGTCGTTTGGTTAAGATTTTCCCACGTTGTGTTCACGCCCTATCTCCATCTACACTTACCCCGTAACCATGTGGGGTGGACTTCAGGTTTGATTGCGAGGGCTAGTTTGAAGAATTACCGCTGGAGTCATAGTGAGCATACTAGCAAAAATGCGGATCCTAGGAGGTAGTTGAGACAAGGCAGATGTGCTCGCTGTATGATGGACTTTTTTGCCCTGATGGTTCAGAATCCAGTCCGAAACCATCGTCAAAGACTAGCAGAAACGAGTAATTCATACAACGGGAGTTGAATTATTTGTAGAATACAGTCTTTATGTTTCTGCATACCCGTGACAATCACCGCCCCCCCCCCTATCCACGATAGTTTTCCGCTTGTTCGCTAATGGCTTGGTGGCAGAAATGCGGTTCGTGATCCGCTGGATTGCCATCAGCCGAGCTACCGCCAAGGAGGCAGATGGTCGAGCAACAATCACGCCCAATTTTAGCACGGTCGATGAAAGTTCAGTCTGTCACGAAACGCACGCCGGCCATGAAGCAATTAGCGCAAAAGCGGGCAACTGTCCTCGATAGGGGAAGTCGTATATTGACATAGGTTTGCAGTAGAATAGCAACTGTATCCTATAGGTATTGTAACTGCCTGTATATGAATTACCGGTTTTTGCTATTGTCTTTGATGATAAATCCGTGACGGATTTCGAAACGTCAAATGAATTAAGTTCTTGTACAAGCGATCACATCCGCTTCTTCTCAGTGACCATACTGCCGGCTTTCATTGAGTACATTTTAGCACGAATGAGCCCAACAGCAGAGACAGTGATTTGAATGCTATTCTTCCCTCCCGCTGCTGCATTTTAGGATCGTAAAGATGGCTCCTGTTGCGTCTCCTTCCGCGTATCGGAGCCCGGTGAATACCTCTGCTCCATTCGCTTCAACGATGAACATGTTCCCGGATCGCCATTCGTTGTGAACATTGACGACACGGGATCCAACCAGATTTACGCTACCGAAACCAAGCAGCTGAGCGTAGCAGCCGTGCAGGATCGCAATCTTCAGGTATGTCCCTCCCTCCTCCACCTCACTCTCCCCACCCCACCTCGAAAATCCATGTTTTGCTCCAACGGTAGTCTTGTGACGATCAGGGATGGGAGACCGACTTTAACTACATACGATATGTTAGCTTTGTTTAATAGGCTAAGTCAACCAGCTACAAGAAGAGCAATTTATTCGGTACAAACGGCAGGTTGCCCAGAGATTTTCGTTTGCTCGTGTGGCCACAGCGTTAGCTCGGCAGCGTTGCTTTTGTTATGACCGGCCTTGGCACTGCTAATCAGCACGAACCAGTTCCCCAAGAGTCCGTAAGAGAGACAGTGAGAAGACCAGTCTGCCAGACAGAGAGTCTACTCAGACAAGAGCACGGTGCAGAGCATCGATGCAAGTCAGCGCAAGTGAAGTCAGACACAGGGTGCATGCACTTTAAAGGGAACGCGAGAGACATTGTCCGACAACGGGCCAATCAGGATTGAGCAGACAAGACTGGCTCATGGCAAGCGGCTCTCGCGACGCCGTTGAGTGCGTTGACTCATCATGGGACGCGCGGCGTCCCAACAGTTTAGTTCACGCCTCTGTGTATTTTTGATTTGCGAAAATTCCCATCGAAAATTTCAGAAGATGAAATGGCGAACATACGTTTGTTTTCGATAATTCTCATCAGGCCTTTACATTTAGATAGTAATTGAGTAAATTAAGAATGCGGGTTGGTAGAAAAATAGAAATGTTGCCAGGACAGGGAGAATGGGGGAGGAAAGGGAGGTCAAAATACGCTCAGCATTAGGGGGAACTGGTAGTCGGCTGAGGTGTTAAGTTGTTGGCAGCTTTTGACCATGGCAACTGTGTATGTTTATGTGAGAGTCCGGATTTTGGGTGCGTGATTGATTAATTGAGCCAAAGGCCGAGTCGGGAGCGTAAGATCACAAGGTCCCCCGGACGCAGGCTGGCTGACGCGCGTAAGTTGGCCCCCAGGTTCTAGCGTGACCGTGACTAAGCCCAGGTCAAGCCTGGGGGGGCGCTGCCGTGCTTTGAAGGTGCGTCCGCTGGTTAGCAAGCGTGTCGCGGTGACGGGGGCACTGGAGCGGCTGCTGCAGCCCTAAGCCACATTGCGATGGCTTAGAAGTTATCCGCTACGCGATGCTTAGCCGACGTAATAGGAGAACATTTGGTGTGTTTTGTAGAAAATGGTCCGGAGTGGGGCAATGTTTGCGGGTTTAACCTTTGTCAGATTTTACTATGAACACTTCTGTCTGCAAGTTCGTTCCGAGGAAAATCTCAATTCAATTCACACGGTAGCGTCCTTCTTCCTGCTGTCCAGCCATCCACGGAACAGAGGGGGCTCAGAGTTGCTCTGTGGGTTAACACTATCTATGTTTTCGTCGAAGAAGATGGGGACTATGGAAGGGTCTATCAGGTGGTTCTGTCGTAAGTCAAGCATACAGCAAGCCCTTAAATGGTACTTGAGTTCAGTTTACTTACCGTGGTCTAACAATGTGTGTTTATCCTGCAGTCGGTTAAACTTAGATTATCTTACAAATTAAAACGAATAAAGTAATGTTTGACAATTAAGCGATTCTGTTTTGATACTCCAAAGCAGGTCACTCCCAGAACTTCCACTAAATTTACGTGTCAATACCATCGTCAAGGTTAGATTTAAACTCTGATCCAGCAAAAAATTACTAATCGATCGCTGCTTTGAACGACTGAACTTTTCTTTGTCATTCGTGAAGAATAGCGTATAATGTAAATGTGTGGCACACTGGCGGTTTTTTTTTAAAATGATAGCTAAGATTCTTCATCCTCTTAGAAAGTACTGGATCGTACCGTGTCTTGCGTAAACAAACTTAGCCTCGTAATCTCCGGAATATCATATAGAGGTGAATTTTCATGTTTGTTCGTCCTGCAAATCCAAAGCGGCGTCCAAGACTGAAGTTGTTATCATCGCACGCGATACCTTTTGCTGTGAAAATCCCGCTGAAGACACTGCGAATCAACGAGACTCCATACGGCAGAAGGTTTCTTAAGACTCAGGTTGTGGGCTATCAGGGTCATAGTCACAGTTATTAGAGGACTTTAGTAGCTCTAAACGAGCATGGAATTCAGTAAGTGGGTTGTCTCTATTTAGCTTGGCTGACCTCCTGCAGTCAGTATCGGGGGAACGAATTGATTATTCTTTTGACTCTTAAATTGTTCACTCATGAAACCAAATAAAAACTTCAGACTACCAGAAAAATAGGATACGTTTGAAATGTATCTGATAAATGTGATTAACGTAAGCCTCACCTGCATTTGGAAGGTCTGAAGAACTATGCCCGCTGGTGGATCTTTGTTAGATGCGGCGACCAGTACACAAGACAAAACAGTCTGGCGAAGAGGCGAGGATGACTAACTTTGGTTTTTCGTGGGACGAGATTTAGCCCTCATTTTCAATTAGCCAAACGGCTACGATGGCGGTGGACATCGGTGTTTATTAAAAGTAACAAGTGAGAACTTTTACCTAATTCTCCTCAAGTTACGGCGCCAAAGGTACTTCCAAGGTACCGGACCTTCTGAGCCGGTCCATCTTAATGTAGCGGTGCTAGTTAGTCCGTTTTTTTCTGCTCCCGAGAAATTCCTCCCCTTCATGGTGGTCTTCCGGTCAGTGTTTTGAATAGGTAACCACCGGCTCTCCCAAAAAATGCATCCAGTCAAGCTGAGCTTCAAATGGCGCACCTTCAGATTCGCGTAAGATGCAGCCGGGGATTTCGTCGCCTGAAACTCACCTAATTTATGTACATTTTGTCATTTGAAGGACAGAAAAAGGCGATTAAGTTACAACAATAAAATGTTTGCTAAAGACTTACCTTTATATTGCTCAACTACTCACACATAGAAGACGATTTCCCTGGGTAAGTCTTTTTCGCCGTGAATATAATCATAGACCGCCATAGTCCCGAAGGGGGCAAAGGAGGTTGCGCATAATTTCATGCCTGTATTACTGTTTCGAGTTGGGGACTTCTGTGTATCCCTATTCTCGTCCCTGAGTAGACATAATTACAGGACAACAGACGTCCCAAACTGTGAGTTCATGCGCTGGTATGATGCAGAGTTCTTCCGTTGCTGAGGTGATTGTCGCACTTTTAGGGTTTCTTCAGCCAGGTTCCAGCTCCTCTGTTTGTGCTGCAAATTGAACGGGAAAAACCATTAAACGAACCAAGTCCTGTTTAAATATCGAGGAATGTGCATATCTAAAGAGTGCTTTTAATCTTTTTCTCTCGCGTTATGTTAACGGAGAAATGCTCCCAAGTCGATCCCATCTAGAATTAGTCCTCATTCTGTGCTGATTCTGCATGAATGAATTCACCCAATTGATTGGGCGGCTCTTGATTACAAACGCGGACTCCATGCCCCGTCTCTCCTAATCTCTCCCTGACATGTTAGCACTCGAAGTATTCTCTAAGAGACGAGTACTTAATGCTTGAAAAAACTTGAATTTTGTTCACAAAAACATAGCTTTAGCGGATTCACAGGACATATTTAGGAGTGAAACATTTCTTGTAAATAGATACCTGGCATTAGGTAAAAAGTAACTGGGATTAACAAACTCACAGAGCGGTAATTATGACTGAATAATGTCTAAGCACTCAGCGAACTGGGAGTTAGGGCAATCTAACAGAGAAACTACCTAAATTAACAGGGAAGGCAGGAGGCCACAGGAAGTTAATGCAAACTCTTTAACCAAAACACCAAACTATTAGTGAATGGCATTTAAGCAAGAAAAAACGAAAAATAAATATTATCTGTATTAGTATATTGATCAGAAAAAAAACTGTTTTCCTAGTAGCGGCGAAAACATTAACATTTGCATTATATGAGTAGAGTCAAGTTTTTACCTGCGTATTGTAAAACGGTGAAGTTACCGTAATGTTAAAAATATGTTTTTTATATAGATTTCATCAAGTCTCTTCTAAGCAGCAGTGTTTAATGAAGCCTGGAGCAAACCGAAGTCTTTTTACATTTCCCGGAAGGTGTTACAAACGTTTTTTTGTGAGGAACACGTATCATTCTCACGTTTCTATAAAGTTCCATTGAAACGAGAATATTGTTTCTGACTTCGCTGTTGGACTCGTCCCAGAAATAAAAGATTGCAGTCTGTTAGGACTATTACAGTTGAATATAATTGACGGATACAGCCGTCAAAATGCCATTTGACATTTATTCGGAGAACGCTTTTCCGTTCACTTGCATAGAAGAATGACCTGCAGATAATGTTCTAACACATATTTCATGTTTACTTAGTGTTCCTTTCAATACGCGTCCTCTAATATGATAAAATGATATATAAAATATGATGATATGAAATAAAAACATGTATTGTAAAGATCATGCTCGATTCATTCTTAAGGCTTGTACAACAAAAATAAAGTTGTGCAGATTGCTGCCACTGGGCTATTCCTTAGTTATTTGTCCCATAGCCGAGGTGTCCAAATTTATGCCGTCGGATTCTGGTTGTTGGCATTTAAATCCATGGACGCAGAGTATTTAGCGGCCCCAACCAGTTTTATTGGTGGATATTCTTGCCTCATGCCTAGGCACATCCTCCAAGAGGAATATATGTCAAATGAATGAGCGTATGGGAAATTTAGTGGTTTCGGGGTATGGTTTTCATCCAAGAGTAATTCTTTATTAATGTCAAATAATACCTATGGCACTGAAATACCGACGCTGTACATGAGAAGATTTAATGACCTTGAGCTTCCTCCTCACAGTTAAACTCTTCCTGCGAATGGTACTTACTCTCTGGAAGCAACTACCAGTACGACAATAAGAGTTCGAATGTTATTCGCTCGTACATGTCTGGGTAGACAATTCCGACTGCAATGATATTAGTATGTGAAAAGATGCAAAAGTCTCTTATCCTTCTACGTTGGTGCTGGCATAGGAACTGTATCGTATAAACACCGCATCCTAAAGTTGTCTGCTACTTCAACTCTCTTTTTGTGTCTGCGATACTGACTTCGCGTACGATTTCTCCTGTCATTTCCATATGTTCTGGCGCCTTTCTGAAGCAAGAAAGTGTTGCGATTCTGAACCATTTAAAAATCTCCTGCCAGTCAAGGGACAGCTGCAATTATTCATAAAAAAGGTTCTGTTAAGTTGCTCCAGTTGGTGTACGTGAAGGTACAAAACGCCGGCACGATCGTTTAAGCCTCGCTCCTCACGGCATCCCCCCACCCCGACGCGTTTTTAAAAATGATGCCAGCCTAGGGGTTACTGTGCAGGTCCAGTTTCTTTCTCCTCGAATTTACCTCAAAGTGAAAAACCAACATGAATAAGGGGAAACCCCTCGGTTTATACCCGGATATCATCCGACTTCAAAGTTCACGACGATCACGACCTCGAGATTTTTTAATACCAGTCCACCACCTCCCCCACCCCGCTCTGGCCGTTGAACTTTCAAAATCTCTTCGCCTTTCTTTTTTAGTATGCTGAAAAGGAGGATGAATTTATTGCGCTGACCTCCAGCACGTAATATATCCGACAAGCTGGAGAGCTGAAGATCCGAGAATAGAAACCAGCCTGTAAATGAAAAAGAAAGCAGATCCTGCTATAATACTGCCACGATAATGATGATTATCGCTTGAAAGGGGTGTGTGCGGACCCACAGAAAACTGTGATGCAGCTTCCTCGAGATGGCTGCAGGCGGAAGTATTCTTGTAATTTTGATTACTTAGACTATTGAAGCGGGACGGAAAGCCTAGTTAATACGTTCCTAGTAACACGCTGCTTTTCACACAGGTCCCTGTCGCAGTTGGTACATTATTACCTTTCAAGAACCACGTGATTGCTCAAATTTTATCGGGAATTATAAAAATTCAAGAATGTTTTTTTCTGGATAGACGGATTTGGGATAACTCAGCGGCCAAAACGCGTGCTTACAGTGGTTGGTCCAAAAATAAGACCTGCGTCTTGCGGGATGCTCTGACTGTGAGGTACGGTTAGAGTTTGAAATTAACCTATAATTAGGGTAAGGGGTTATGTGAGTTATGCAGAAATATGTAGGTCCCCAATTTTAGTTTGGAATAATTTGGTTTGCTGCTATAAGCGCAAATGCGAGTCGTAGAAATCGGTCGAGTAGAGGTAGATACGATCGCTAAAACAAGAAAAAAGTATTAGCCTGAACTCTTGGATTCATCCTCGGACCTGCTGCGGAGAAATCAACATTACTCGTTTCTGAGACTTTTTCTAATGATTGGCTCACTCATGAATCCGAAGCGTCAGAAGAGTAAAATCGTTCATCTTGCAACCGCGTTCATGTCTTCCCGTAGCTTTGGAATTAATAATGTTGTTCGTAGGGCATGCAGTATGATTCATGCCAGCGCCATTAGTCCTCTTTTTGACATAACCATATCAGAAGGTGAATTGACGAGCATACGTTTGTTTTCGATATATTCTAGTCAGAGCTGTACATTTACATCAAAATTAACCAAATAAATTATGCGGGTTGGTAGAAAAAATAGTGCGGTTGCCAGGAGAGTTGAGGAGGGTGATAATTAGGGTCAGTCCCCTCTAACGCTGATCAGATTATTGACCCCGATCAGTCCCTTCCCCAACTCCCCTAACGACCGCACTATTTATTCTACCAATTCGCACATTTTATTTAGTTAATTACGATATAAATGTACAGGCCTGACAAGAATTTATCGAAAACAAGTGTGTTCGCTAATTCACCTTCTGAAATTTTTAATAGGAATTTTCGAAGACATCAAAATATATTCCCTCGTTTACTTAGGTGTAATTTTGACACATATGAATAGGAATCGTGATTAGTTTTAATAAAATTTTAAACACTTAGACATTTTTATTGAACGGTTCCAGTCAATTTTCGCTGACTTTGCGCGGTTGCTATGAATCAGCCGAGTTCCTGTGTAAGCAGCAAATGCTGCTTAAATGTTCTTAAACTGGTGAATATTAAGGACACTCTGTGTGTGAAGGAATGACGTGGTACAGAGAAGCTTATCTTTTAAAGCAACACCGGCTTCCCTCGTTAGAGACTAAATTTAACCGAAGACAAAATATGCTTACTCTCATGTGTCACTTTATAGCTAAATCTATTTCTAGAAGATAATGTGAACACACCTGAAGTATTATCATACAAGGTTGTTGAAATTGAGGAGTCAGGTAGTGAAATAACTCAGGCTTAACGTGGTCTCTCTTGAGATATCTTCTTTTTGACAATATTTTTTGCCTAGCGAGCACTCGCACAAGTAAAGAGTACATTGAAAACGACTGACACACACATTGGAGCCAGAGAAAAGCGTAATAGAAGTATAATAAGGGCAGTATTTATCGAACCTAATTGCCAAAAGACAGCATACTTACAATACTTTAACAATTCTCATGTTCATCGATGGGGGGGAGTGTTTTTGGCTCCCCACTCCTCGGATTACCGTTATCTGGACATATCCATCGTGTTCTTTATTCTTTTATACATATTCGAACATTCCTGGTTTTTTCGCCAGATTGGACTGCCCATGGCCTTTACTGTGAATTACTCTGGCGTGAGTGGTCGTCTTCGGGCCTATGTGGTCACTCCATCGGGCAGGGAGGAGCCGGCTGTTGTGCATCCCGTGGACGTCGATCAGAATGCGGTTCGTTTCACGCCTCAGGAGAACGGCCCGCACCTGGTGCACGTCTTGATGGATGAGCGACCGATACCTGGCAGCCCGTTCCGCGTCATTGTTGGTCAGGATGCGGGTGATCCCGGCCTCGTCTTTGCTTCCGGGGATGGTCTCAGCAGGGGAGTTGTCGGTAAGCATCTTTGTACCGTCGCAAACCTCTTCATGTACTGCGTTGAACTGTATACAGTAAGGCTGCTAGATTAAGGTCCTTTCAGCAGTACAAACTGACTTGTGGCTTGCATGCAGACAAAAAAGCTTGGCATCAGAGGTTTACACCGGAAAGGCAAGCAGTGAAAACAGGGCATGATTCTGCTTAGATCAGTCCGTCGAAATTTCTGCGGGCTGCTCTGCAGAACAGGCGAAGTAGCTAATTGGTATTAATATGACCCGTTTTTCTGCATGACCTGGTGACAGCTTGCAGTACTAATGAATAATGAAATTTTAAGAGATCCGGATAAAAATCTGATAACACTATTCCTCACCGGAACGGGTTTCGTTCTTTTTTGCTGACGTTTCGGAGAGCTAAGGTAACTCCCCTTTGTCGAAAGCATCGCCTGCTACTGTCGATAAGCGATTTGAATGTCTGAATTAACTTGTCGATGTTCATTTGTCGTTCGCTGCCTCGGCCGTACAATGAATGTTTGCGCATTTTGATGGCCGCTTCTGCTGCGCTTCCTCGCCACGATGGAAGGTATCGTTAATCCTGCTTTCTATCCCGTGGATGTGACGCGGAGTTGTCTTCGGTTGCATTTCTTAAGTTCTGTGTCACATTTTCATGGCATTTGTTCAAATATTAACGCAAGACTTTGTGGGCCATGGCAAGGTTTAGATACCTATCGACGAAGTTGAAATCTGAATGTCAAGCCTCGAGCATTTGTCGTTCTGGTTTTGGGATGTCACGGCCTATGATAGTCGCCCCGTGAATATCGAAGGTGTGGCCAGTTTCTCCACTGTGATTTGCAAGCTGTGAGTTCGGTTCGAGTCTCCGAGACAGTCAATGCTTCGAGAAAGGACAGCGGGTCCAGCTCTCCGAAACGTCAGCAAAAAACGAAAGCCGATCCGATGAGCAATATAATGGTTCGAAATAAAGAAAGGACTCCATGTCTTGTCCTGTCTGAGGTAGTTAACATCAGGAATTTATCGAAAAATTAGGTCTAATTACTTAATGTTACCAATACAAGCAAAAATGCGAGTCTGGAGTAGTCCAGAAGGAGCATATGTGACCACTGCGACAACTTCACTTAAAGTAAGAGACGTACATAGGCTGGGGGCAACCATAAGGTATCAGGTTATGAAATAAAAAAACCACTGCCACGGCGTTGTCTACAGTATCTGGTGCAGTTAAGGACAAAGCAACTATGTCGGCGAAACTGCCAAACTTCTTAAGACGCGAATTGCTGAAAACGCGGCAGCGGTGCGGCGAAATGATGCCAATCCTCAGGTTACGGCTCATTCGCGAGACCCAGCCACACATTCAAATTTGATGAGGCCGAAATTATCGCAAGGGGTGACAATCACGTGTGTCGCCAATTACTTGAGTCATGGTTTACGGTCCTTTAGCCCATAAACAAGCGCAACGATCTACCCAACACATATTCGGCCCTTAGGTTCAGTTTGTCCGAAGCAGTTCACCACTCAGCAAATGCACAGGCCAATGCGTCGTCACTTGAGAACCAGATGGCTGAGGACTCATCAAGCCCAAGTCCAGCACAGTTAGGTGGCTACGACCTGCACGCCATACATCAAGCAATTAGCAGATAAGCGGACGTGTCCTCAATAGTGGAAGGACGTTACTTATGCAGTAGCATAACGACTGTATCCAAAGGCGATCAAATTCTCATCTTAGCGATCACCTTTGCTTCTTCTCACTTACTGTTGCATCAGACTGACTGAAGAACTTCGGTAGATACTCAAAATATAACTGTAACCGCTGAATTGCGACGTCCTGGTCCGAATCGCTAAAATGTTTAGTCATATGTACGCCGTTGTCTGTGCTAATAATGTTTCTAAAAATTGTTCTGCAATAAATGCATTTGGTTCAACTGAAAATTCACACTCGGAGTGTTTTTTTTGTTGTAGGTGAAAAGAACCGTTTCTTCGTAAACACGTCGCAAGCGGGAAGCGGTGCCCTTTCGGTGACAGTGGATGGACCCAGCAAGGTGCAGCTCAATTGCTCGGAGCGTCCCGATGGCTACGAATTCACATACACTCCTTATGCGCCGGGAAACTACACCATTAGTATCAAATACGAGGATCAGCACATTGTTCAGTCACCTTTCAGAGTGAGTTAAGAATAAGGAGACAATTTCATTAACAGACTCGCAGTGGTGCAAGATTAGAAAAACCCACATGTTTTAGTTTTTTGGTAGTACCCGAGATGTCAGCTTGGTAAGGCGTTATATAGTTCTGCATAACTTTTAACAGTTTGCACTATAGGAGCCGAACTTTTATCCACCCGACATTTAGGATAAGCATAATCTCTGGCATATCTTTAGCTGTGTCGAGGAAACGTAGACCGAAAAAAAACTGTTTAACCCATTGTATCTTCCCCATCGCATTTTCTCCTGTTTTATGGCTTGGATGAACAGAACCCTTCGACATGCTAGTAGACTCGTCGAAGTCTGCATATGCTTAGGAGAAATCACGAGTCTTTTCTACAGCAAGGGCAACTTTACCAGAGCAGCCATGCGTGGTCGCTACCTTGTAAGAATGCTTCTATGGAGCCGGTTGTGGTATCGGCGCGTCCAAAATACCGTACAGGTCTGTTGAGGACGTCGCTTAGCGACCAAACACACGCATGTAACAGGACTTCATTTTGATACAGCAAATTTAACTGACGGTGCTTGTCATGCATCGCAAACTAGGGTAAGGAGAGCGAACCACGCTCAGTTGGAGGACATTGAGCGACAGAAAAACCGCCAAAAAACTGATAGTGTGAGAAAGTGGAGTAACAGGCTAGCATCACTGAAGTGATCGATATTCACGTGATTGTGTCTATTATAGGATAAAATTTGAAATATCGATAAAGCAAGATCGGGGAATTCAGTTGAATTTGGACAAAGAAAATGCTCAAACTGGGATCGAAACTTAAAGCAAAAATCAAGAAAAAAAGGTGCAAGTGGGCAGATTTGCAGGTAGCAGTTCAATTTAGGTCACCAATAAGCACGCAGAAACTCCATCCTTCTGTTTTACGAGACAAATGATAATAAAGGTTAAATGGGTGGGACAAATTAGGAGAAAGAAACAATAATAAACAAAGCAGAGAGTATAAAAGGAGAAAATAATAGGAATACTTAATTAAATAACAAAGTAATCGAATATTTGCGCGTGATAATTGAAATGGTCCAGTAGTTCCCGAATGGACACCTTCGTTGACTCTATGTCAGCTCTACATTCTATATCGTCCTAAAGAATAATCTTAAGACAGTTTTGGTCTAGACGGTTGAGCAAGGTTCTTTTTGGCCGTCTCAACATAACGCGTCCTGCAAAATTACCACTACCTAATGTTTAATTCCCTTTACAATTCAAATATATTTTGCAAAAAAATATGCACGAAAAGTTTTGTTCATTTATTTATTTGCTAGGAATGCTCTTCATCTACTTATTCAATATTTTAAGAAGGGGAACATGCGATATTTAAAAAGCGTCCAGTTAAGTGATATTTAAAACCTTCAGATTTCTAGTAATCAAATGACCTGTGCTTGCATCGATTAATTTTTTTCTTAGGTATACTCCGTGGTGCACATTCACTACTAAGTTTAACTTCCATTTTTAGGAGAGGCTGTAATTATAGGGCTCTGTATAAAATGCAGTGGAATTTGCAGTGCAATTGGAAATCTATGACACGGCATATACTATTTTTTAGAGACTGCACATCCGCAGGCGACCGGAATGAATCATGTTTAACAGCTGGCATCAAGAAATGGCTGCAATATCTTGGCACTATGTGGCAGGCTACCTAATGATTGAGCATACCTTGAGTATTCTGTTCTAATCAAGGACGTAGATCTAGAAGGAAATTCCAATCTCTTGTCCCGACCGGAGGAGCTTAAGCTGTCATTGAAGGAAGTCTTGGCTCCTCCAAGCACTGAATTCACCCAATTGGTTATCCCTAAAGACTGCGAGCCACAACAATCTACCCCCCTCAAAATTATTAATCTCCTTAGCTCTCCAGCATGACTTTACACTCTCAATTGTCGCTTACCTTTGCAGGCCTTCGTTACCGGCGATCCGGTGTACGGTTCCTACTCGACAGACACGGCTCAGGTCACTGTTACCGCAAACGAAAGACTCATGACCGGTCCGCAGCGTTCCATGGGCTACTCACGACCAGACAACGTTACCTGCTCTGGTCCCGGTCTCACTCAGGCCTACGTCGGCAGTAACAACACCTTCACGGTCAACGCTCAGACTGCTGGTAGGCGTCTCTATACCTTTTAAAATTGATTTATCAGTACCAGTACGCCGTCTTGCATATAAACTATTACATTTCCGTGAATTGAACCAACCTAAGTTTTCCGAACGAAGACTTACTCAACGGCGGGAGACGGTGGTATTTTATTTCTGGACTGCAACGTTCATTCGAAATTGTGAGATTTGAAACTCCACCAGCTTCCCCTTGCATGCGAATCCTCTACTTTGGCTACACGTATGCTAGTAGATAGTATGAGTCTGCCAACAAAATATCACAAATATGCACTCAGCAACCCAATAATCGCCAGTTGGCTTAACTTTACTTCTTTCGAAAGGGGGGGGGGGGGTGGAGGAATGGTGATTATGCATGTATGATCCATCTAAAATAATTAGTCCTACGGAAGAAGATATGATACCTGCCAGAGGCCTTTGCGTACACAATTTTTTGTGAAACGTGAGCACACACGGAGAACAAAGAAGTACTTTCAAGAAATGGTACAGCGAATTTGTCGGGTTTCATCAGTGGTCTATCCTCGTGGACAAACAACAAAAGACGGCAAACGCAAAATAATAGCCTTAACTAGCAGTAGGCAAGGGTTGTGTTAAGCTGACCTTCCTCGAATGGGAGGAGTCGGTAATTGTCATAGACATGTGTGTGTCTGACATGCAGTAGTATACCGACTGCACCTTAAAAATACTGCAATTCCGTGGGTATGAACTACCGGATCTTTTCCAGCGATCGAAGCTGCTTTTCCGCACCTTCCAGTGGTTAAATTGCGGGTGGAAGATCAATATGACGCTTCAAGGCATTGTTTTTAAAACTCGAATGCGTAGATTCTCTGCCGAAAAAACCCTTGTAATCGCTGTCTTCAGGGGTCGTATTATCAGCTTGCTCATTGCATAGCTTAAGCAAGACAGTCTGGTGAACATGTGCTTCTCTCTTCAGTTAAGTTTGCAGGTATTTTGCTGTGTTCGCCACTATTCCCGCGGATGAGCATTTTCTGGGTATCAGTTTTCAAGAAGCATGTTCCACAGCTGTTGGAATTCTGCTTTGAAAGTTTCACGAGAGCAGATCCGTCGCACTCTGGTTGCCTATCCCTGGACTAAATTTTGTTTTATATTTACGGGAACAAAGTTGTTTAAGTTGATGCAATGCCTCGTCGAGGTTTTTCGGAATTCTATACGCCATATAGATCTACCTCTTTGTCTTCGAAGAAGGACATCAAGGAGTGCGATCTCATTATCAACCTCAGGTTCTGAAGAAGACGTGAGCGATAGATGCGCACTGTTAAACTTCCGGACCCTGGCTTTGGCGCCAGTATTCAGGCCGCGAGGGTTTATTCCCTAGTTTCTCCCTAGTACTGTCTTTCATCTCCCATGTACCTGTTGACTTTGCGAGCCAATCAACCAAGGGGTGATAGTGCTGTGTCCGATGTCTATCACAAATTGAAGTCTGTAAATATGATCCCGTGGAATAAGCATAGCCCCCATAAAGGCTTGTCGCGAGCCAGTATGGCCCTTTTATAGCTCGGCTTGTTTGTTGTGCCACAGGCCCGTGTCATTAGATTCTGCGAAATGTAAGCATCACCGTGACCGCAAAGATTTCCAATTTCATGTCGTTGGGGCGTAAGTGCTTTCTTTGTAGGCACTAAGACCTCAGCGAGATTAATATCAGAGCGGTCAAAAAGCCTCGTCGTGGATAACTTGTTATACAGTTTCGGTATTTTTGGTCTTTGAAGAGACACGATAAAGATAGATGCACGACGCAAAAAATGTGAATTAACTTGCCCGCTGTGAACAAAGGTGCGGGTACTACCTGATGCGTTTTTCTAAAAAACAACATTTGCTTATCTTTTCACAGATCCCTTTGAAAAGAGATCTCGTTCACACACGGAAAATCGCGTGTGTTGTTGTATTATTATTTCTTGACAGCAAAATGCTGCATATGTATATAAAGTCAGAGAGAGAAATCGTTATAAATCGTGACGCTATTCGGATCTATAAAGCAGGTATGCTTCAACACACTTCGAAGGCGACTATTTGTTCACCAATCCTACCAGCCTACTGCTAAACAGAAAGGAGTACCCATTCGTAAAACCCTACGCTCCGGCCTTCTATCCCGTTGCCTAAGAAGACTTTTTTTTAAACCAGGCGTTTGTTGCCGGCGGAAATGACAGCCTAATTGCCTTTGCCTTCATTCTGGACAAGATACAAACGTCCGATTTGGGCAGCCCGTAAGGTTGTATAGGGAGTATGAATGCACTGCTTGGGATCTACCACGAAGCCGAGTACGCCACTGATATCATTTAAAATCTTTTCTTGTGGGCTTTTAAGTTTAAAAACTCCCTCAAAAAGTTTAGTTTCAAAATGAAAGCGTGATTTGCCTATCTCATACCCAATAACCAAATTGTAGAAAATTGAATAACTGCGTAAGATATTCAGGTCCTCCTTTTGGAATTAGTTTTGCACAAGTGATTTCAGATGTTACACAAAAGCAAATTTGTGATGTTCATCCCTGTATGCAATAAAAAGCTGCTGGCCTTCTTATGAAGCCTCCTTCACCTTATGCATCTTCCGTCGACTCTACGGAACCCAAGTAGGTGGTCGCTAACGTGCTCCTTCTTTCCCACGAATGTATAAAGTGGCAAATTCCTGTCTTTGCCTGCTGAAAATTTAAACATTCTTCTACTCAACCTCGAAACGTGGTTCTTGTTTCTTAAATAATTAAATAAACAATCTAAGGCTTGAATCCGTGACCTGTTAGTTAGAAGTCAAAGGCCATAACCACTGACCCACGGGCTCCTGTCTTGCCAGTTTTAGATCACGAATACTAGTGGAGCGTCCACCATTTGCCTTACGGAGCATACTCTCACTGTGCTCCGCTCCAAGTATATTATGGGCCGGATAGCATTGCTAAAAATCTCAATCGAGATGGCAATGACCACTTTTGAAGTATTATCTGTCATCAACCACTGATAGCCAACCCCACATGTTGTAAAACCAGAACCCGTGTTCAAATGGTTAGGAAGTTCGAGCCACGGGGGTCACAACACATGAGATTGGGTACGTCTAGCCAGCAACAGCTAATAACCCAGAAGTGGCCATTCCAGTCCCCTATCCTTGTCGGTAATGTAAATCTGCCTATAATACTAGCCAAGATTGAGCCGCTCAACGGCCGCTGATGAAGGCTATTAAGCATGAAATTACAACTTACGAATACCTTGTCCTTGTCGGTAAAGTAAATATACCTATAAGATACAACGGGACGAGAGAATTTCGTACTTAGTGGCAAACGCGTATCTACCAGTGTATACATTCTCGAATGAAACCGGCAAGGTAACGAGCCAGTGGCCCGCTGGTTAGAGTTTTGGACTTCTAACCAACCTGTCATAGGTCAGTGCCTCAGGTCTCATAGTACCTCGGATAATTTATGGCTGGCTGATGACGGCTAATGAGCAAGAACTGGGCACTCCAGTCTACCTGTTTCTTTGTCAGTAATGATATTCTGTAGAGAATAGACTTATGTGATATGGGCGGAGTGACTGTGGGCGGAGTACGAGGGTGGGCCCCTACGTAAAGCGATCGCACATATCACTATTCGATTCCATCTTCACAAAAATTGCACACACATTTAATGACGTACGGTCAAACTCATACCATATCCCTCTTTTACACAGGAAACGATGTCCTCTACGTGGGTGTGTCTGGACCGGTTGTACCCTGCGAGGAAGTGAACATCAAGCACCTCGGAAATAACATGTTCCAGGTGTTGTACTCAGTGCGGGATCGAGGTCGCCATTACATCATGATCAAGTGGGGAGACACACACATTTCCGGAAGCCCCTTCATAGTGGACGCCATCTAAAGAAGCCTTATCCAAAAGCAAAGCCTTCAATCTCCTCGCAATACCTACCTTACCTTCTCCCCTCCCCTGAAACATCCTCCAAAAGATCACATTCGCTCTCTCTCTTTTCGCACATCCTGAAAACCTTGTCTTCCCAAAAACATCCCCACAACCCCGATATCTCTCCTCCATCTCGAAAATAGTTGCTTTGGAACTCCTGGAGATCCCTATCCCCTACTTCTCTGCTAAAATGTAATGCAAGATCTGGGCTGCATTGATAGAAAGTGTCCATAGGAGAGTGCTCCTGTTTTGGTGAAATTCAGAGCTGCCCCAGCCATTCAGCCACTCAGATCTGGGATCTCCTCTGCGGGCGCTTCTTACCAACACCCGACTAGCACTACTTGCCATTCTGCCTCTAAATTTGAGAGCTCGCGCTAAGTGCTGCTCCACTGAGATGACCAATGCAGTTCGCGCCCGATCGATTAGCAATTTCGAGGAAAAACGCAGTTCGCGCATAGTGTTCTTTTTGTTGCTGTTTTACCACAACCCTTTAGCATGCTCAAT
The DNA here is from genome assembly GCA_036362985.1 of Ligula intestinalis. Lineage (NCBI taxonomy): Eukaryota > Metazoa > Platyhelminthes > Cestoda > Diphyllobothriidea > Diphyllobothriidae > Ligula > Ligula intestinalis. Next base: position 73,170,295 of record JAYGXS010000002.1, on the reverse strand, counting down.
CGTCGGTGGTGCGTTGCCTCAGCTCGCGCTGCGGTTTTTCTTCTTTTTTTCGCGATCACGCTTGTCTCCTCTCCATCCCGTCTATCTAGTGCTTTTTAATCCTGTCTTTTACAGTACATCGTCTGCTTTCTGGCTGGAGCCATTGAATTTGAAATATAGATATTTACATGCTTTAACAATTCGTTCATAAATCGGGGCTTCTCGACATGCTGTCAGTGTGAAACTATGGGCTGCAAAGCATAGCAAAAAGCTTTTTGTGGCCTGCTAGGTTAAGAGAGCACATGATTATCGATTGATTCACAGTTTCGTCCTCCCGGCAGCCGATTGGTATGATGGCGATAGCGATAACTTGTCTGTCAGTACGCGGGGAAGGAAGACAGGGCTACTGGTGACTAAATCGGTCTTCTCGGTTGTCCCGTATACAGTTAAGGCGAAGCTCTCACCAGAACATTACTCCTGCATGGGTATGCGAACTCAGGGTTCTAAATGCTGATCTAAATACCTCGAAGGACTAATGCTAAAGCCGGATCTAATAGAAATGCATTTCACAGTTAATTGTTGAGCCTGGGCTTCATTCATGCCCTTATGGTGAATAAGCAGAGCGTGTAAAGTGGTTGAAAGCTTGTGCTCTATTTTCATCTGTCATTTTAGTCATCTTCAGGTCAGCTAAGATACATTCTTAACACACGGGAGGGCTGTGGCGCTTTATTGCCGGCCACCAAGCAATAAGCGCACAAGCAGGCAACTACCCTCGAAGAGGGGCAGGGGGGAGATATCAATTGTCATAGGTATGCGGTAGCATAGCGACTATATCCTATGGCTACTGCAACTCCCTCTGTCTATGGATTACATATTTTTGCTGTTCTCTCTAGTAAAGGATGCACGAAAGATTTCGAAACGTCAGGCAAATAAAGTTCCTATCCCAGCAATCACATATTCTCCTCCTCAGAACCAATAACTCACAAACGCATGCCGCGCATAGTGAGTCGAGTTTTGACAAATATGGGCGTCTTAGTTTGCCCGGAGTTGTAGTGGACTCTAGCAGCCACTTGGAACCCAAGATCTGACGCATGACGCCTTTGGCCTGCAAGGCCTGCGCGTGCACGCCAGCCTTCGCCCATCCCAAGGTCGCGCCAAAGTCTAGGCATCAGCCGCGTGATTGGCTGCTGCAACAAAGCATGCGCCGGCCATGCAGCTCTTCCCGATGCGGTCATCACTCCGGAATTGACGCCCTGGCAACCGGACTGTGGTCATCCGAGAATCAAAACTCTTTCCATCTATTCTCCTATCCTTTGGCTTTCCCACCGTCTTCTCTCCTCACCTAAAGGAACCATTGGCCTGGAAGATCATAGCTGTTAGATTTAACCTTCTTAGCCTTAATACCTTTCGATAGAGTCACTGGATGTGACTCTGCAGGACCAAGTTGTTCAGTCAGCCGGAAGTCATTCAAGGCAGAATTTTTAACGCATCGTGATGTTTTCCAATTCTGCCCATTTATTACAAGGCAGAGGTTGCTGAGTTGATAGTTCTCTGCCCTCTCTGCCTCTATCTGCTCCCATACATTAGTGGAACGTCCGAGCCTGTCAGACTGCTAGTGTTGTGATTGGACGAATTGGCTGGTGTAGTTTGTAGTCTAAGACTGCGAGTGCATAGTCCGCAGGCGTTGTTGCTGATACTGGCACGAACAACTTTGGAAAATAGTTATTTCCATAACGAAATGTCGGATTATCAACAGAATCATAGATAAAAGCTTCAACAGTCTACACACATGGTATGGGGAAATTTAAAAATCAATTGTCAGCAACTAAATGCTGCACACTTTAGTTATTTGTCTAGTTTGTTTCGGCAAAACCCTTTTTATATACGCAAATATGTTTATGAAAGATCTTATTAGTCAGAAAATGTGTTACCTTGTATTTTTGGTGGGTATCACTGCTAATAACTATTCTGAACTGCGTTTTACCAACCCTGTGCGCATTTTTTAGAATAGGATTATATAAAATCGTATGGTTTACCTCACGGAACTTACCGTACTTAAAACATGTTTTTGCCACTTAAGACAAGGGCATCAAGATGCCAGGATTAGGTTATCGTTAAAAAAGTTAGATCTTTAATTGATTTGAAGCATCCAGGTTTGTTATCTGAAATGCCTCCAAATGACCTTACTGTGTATTTATAATCCTTTGTTTAGAATCTTCCACCTTTGCTTACTGCTTTGATTTACTCATAGATGTTGTGACGCATAGAATTCCCTCAAAACTATGCCTAATGTAAAGGACGTTTCTTGAAAAATTTTGCATGATCTACTTTCTCCTTACGCCATGGTTTCTAGAAAATACTGGCATTAATACGGCCAACACGTTAGAATGAAGCCAAATACTGAATGAACATAGTGAGTCGGTGTTGGTTGTTATGGCTGTGATCATGCCTGATCTAGCCGGCCTCAACGATGTCACGAACGGTACCTCTCCATGCGTGGCGATTGGCGGCAGCGGATCTCGAAAGCTCCACCCTGTCCCTTCTCCAGCGACGGAGGCCGAAAATAGAAGGTCCAAGAACTGCTTCCATGTCTTGACGGACGGTGTCTAGCCAAGTTTTCAGTTGCCCTCCTCTTCGGCGTTTCCGGGTGGGCTGCGGTGCCGGGTCGAGGGCAGCATAGGTAAGCTCGCGGGGCGGAAAACGGAGTACGTGTCCAAACCACCTCAGTCGCCTTTCTTGAATGGCTTTAGATATCATCGTGATACGATCGCAGCGGACGCGGACTCTCTCATTTGAGATGAAGTCCCTATACTTAACTCGCAGGATCGTCCTCAGGCACTGGTGGTCAAAACCTCCAGTCTTCGCTCATCTTGAGCGTGCACAGCCCAGCATTCACATCCATAGAGGAGGACTGACCGGATGGATGCACGGTATACACGATTCTTGGTGGCGATGGAGATTTCACGTCAGATCCATAGGCGCTTTCGAAGGATTGAGAAAACCCAGCGAGCCGCATCGACACGGGAGACAATGTCGTCCTTGCTCTGCCTATTCGGCAGCAGCCTCACCCCGAGGTATTTAAAGCTGTCTACCTCTTCAATTTGATGGCCATTAATCCCAAGTGGTGCCTTTTCCTGGTCAGGGATGCAGCTCGAGAACAATTTCGTCTTTCCGGAATTTATGGACATGCCTACCGACATAGCGATCTCATTTAACCGCGACACTACTGACTGTAGTCCATCAAAGTTTGAGGCTAACAGCACAATATCATCGGCATAGTCAAGATCAGTTAGTCGGCGCTCGGGTGCAATTTCAACACCGTCCTCTTCATGTAGGGCTTTGCCGAGAATCCATTCAATGACGTAGTTAAAAAGAATGGGCGAAAGAATGCAGCCCTGTCGGACACCAGACCGGATATCGAACGATTATGAGAGATTGTTGTGGACCAGGACTCGTGTGGCGGTAAATCGATAGTAGGCCTTAATCATCGCAATGAGTTTTGTCGGCACTCCATCCAGTTCCATTATTCGCCACAGGGACTCGCGATGGATGGAATCGAATGCAACGGCAAAGTCGACGAAGCAAACGGCCGTCGGTTGCTGGTAGCTATGG
>JAYGXS010000002.1:73050572-73161704 GCA_036362985.1 Ligula intestinalis | reverse complement strand
ATGCTAATTCACACATACTAAAATTCTGATCTTCAAAGTCCATTGAACAAACGGCGATTCGGATATGCATGCCTGGGTGATAGCAGTGCCCATGAACTATTCCAGTGTGTTTTTCTTCCCTAAAGATAGCATGATTGTGTGGCATATCGGTAGAAAATGTGTAATCAATACGGGACGGGCTACTCTGTGAAAAGGTGCAGTACGCATTTATAGTAACAGGGCAGTGTGAAGAATCAAGAAGGAGAAAGAAAATGGTTAAGAGAAGGCAAAACACTGGCATTTTTGGTGTAAACGTTAAAACGTATCATAAGCTCTCAAGTGCGTGAATTAAAAGGAGACAACTCTGGACGAATTTGAGAGCAGAATCTGGGCAAATGAGGACAGATAGTATATCTAGATGTTACACAGTGCAGGAAAATATACTTGAGATGAAGTTAAAGGGACTTTTTCATGGCCAATTCTGGATTTGTCAGTTCCCTTTAAGGCTTCAGGTAGAGCTCCTTAGCAAGCTATCGCCGTTAAACTCAGTGGCACTGAAAATACATCTTTTGCGCACACCAAAATGGACAGATAATCCTTGAATAGGTGATATGGTGATAATGGGATGTGAAAGTGAGGCTTGCTCAGTGATCAATAAAGGAACTCGAATGACTCGTAGGCCATAAATTTATCACTGAATTTCCCAAATATGAATGATAAGGGATGGGCTTTAACGTTAATTATCATTTTAACCAATTCAAAGATCAATATGTCAATGTGTTTGTTTCTGTTGCCAGCAAAAATGGCATGCCGAAATGACAGCTTTGGCAGTCCGATTTAAAAAAGGTCTGTTCTTGCCCATATTTATCCAAATCTATTTTATAACGTCAATCAAAAACACATTTTATTGATTTGATAGCAACTCAAATCATCGGTGCATTTTCTCTTAAAATTTTTAAAATTTCCAGAAAGATTACAAAACCAATCCACCCTTGTACTTTTATTTTATGTTTAAAGAGCACAAAGTACTGACAGTCATATTAACGAAAATCATATATCGCCTAATGAAATAAGGGCTCCGGAGACGGAAATCGCGGTTTGACGCACTGCAAATGAAAGAGCCTCAGTCGCATACCCCAAATCAACATTAGTCGTCTTCCATAGTTTTATAAAAATGGCCACACTGCTAACAAGACTTGTAAAGAGCCTTGCTTTATGCTTCGTAAAGAAATCCAGAACGACGCGTACGTCATAAACTATTAACTGAAATTAATAACTATGATCTCGGTAGAAAAGGATGATTACGGCGGGGTTTTATGATTGATGATAATGGTGAATAATTAGAAGGTATTTTAGCCAGAGCAGGATACAATACTTTAGATACATTTATTTTGCCACCATACGAATATGGCACACCAGTAAAGGGCAGCTCTAGCAATGCAATTTACTGAAGGGCAAACCTTTTATATGATATCATGCAAAAAGCTGCTTTTAGTCATTTGATAGTAACAACACTCCTTAGTACATTTTCTACTCAAATAGGTTTTCAATTTTCCGGATAAATATGAATGCAGCCTGCCATTGCTGTTTCAGTAGATCTTAAAAAACTGCGAATTGCACGCGGTAAATTTTAGCAAAAGCTTCCTATGCTATTACGATAATGCTATAATGGACTTATGCATTTTTCTACGGAAAGGCCCACGTCACATGCTTCATATTGAATATTGAAAAAAGCGGACATTATGCTTTTTAGCAGCCATTTTACGATCTCTTAATGACTGAATTGCGAGTGGTTTTAAAACGAATCATACCATCTTATATAGCAGAAAATTCAAAGAATATGAAATGGAATTCAAAATAATTCCAAAAAGGGATAAAGCCATTCAGTTCTCTGACAAATACACTTTGATTTATATTGCATCCGGAATCCACATAAGAAGCATATGCTGCTTTTTCCGACTTTTCATTGGAGGTGAATTTTCTAGAAATGCGCATTCAACTACTATCATCGTAGCGTGAGAGAAATATTTTAGGGTTAGCCACCATGATTATCAATCTTAAAACCGCACCTTTTTAAATCTAAATTATAGTTCCAAAAGTTAATGGGACACTAAATCGAATGTGTCACGCAATTTCACGACGCCCAAACTATGACATCGACAAAAACCCTGTTTGTCCTCAGCAGCAGTGAATAAAATTCAAGCGCATTTGATATTTGATGGTTTCGTCACCATCGCTCAAAGAGCAAACAGAACAACAAACAAGTGGTTCTTCCAGTAGTTAAGTGGAATACCTTACGATAAAATAATATGTAGAGCTACCTCTTCGTATGTAAAAATGGGTATTCTTATGGTTTAGCTTGAGAAGGTGCTTTGATATCTTATTTTATAATGAACATTTTAAAATTTAAGACATTTGTACAGGCCTTTGCAAATAAGGCGGAACACGCAGTGTACAACATTCATTCATTTTTTTTAAATAACCAAGAACTCACTTTTTTCCAGAGTTGTTCCTCTGTCATGTACTGCAGGAACTATCAATCAATTATTAATGAAAACGTCAATATCGCATTTTAAAACATATGTTCAACTTTATGTCTGTCAACTATGTTTTTCTCTGTCCCAGTTACGCCTTCGCACCACTGCTTGAATTCCGCTTAATAATTGACAACATTACGTTTTTACTTCTGCCTTTTATGTTGTCAAATTTGGTTCCAATTGTAAAATGCATGGTCACTGGTAAACGCGTAGAAATACGGATTATTTTTTATTACAACCAGAGATCGAGCTATCCGAGTTTCAAGAAAGAAATTGAAGAGATTGAGGAGAAGAGGTGACCCCTCAGACCAGACTTTTATTCGCCTGAAATTTCAAAATCCGTGCGGATCTTTTATCAAAGACAGAGCCAATAGCAGAAACGGATGGAGATACTGTCAATTTGTAAGTCTGGTAAATCCCTCTCAAATTTTTAAACCCCCTATTAACGAGTGACCCTGAGAGTCAAAGCGGAAATCATACATAGGAAATGTAATCGGTCGACTGCACTGTACCGGTCACCTTACCTGCTTTGGGTCTGTAGAGATTGCCTGCAAATTTCCCATAAGTTTCTGCTGCAAAAAAACTCCGCCTAGTCCCAGACGCGTTCATTTGCAGCCGGTGAACCTACTTAAATTTAAGGACAAGCGAGTCTGCAATGTAAAGAATCCGTACACTTCCTTTAGAGAAAACAGCCATCAAAACGACCTCTTTTCGGGCGTTAAGAGAGGGCATGGTCTTCTGTTATATGAGGAGACATAAGAGTAAATTGGCTCATATATTTATAAAATATATTTGAATTTATAAGGACTTCGACAGCTAATGAGAACAATGCGCACTACCTAAGTACAAAGAGTAGTTTTTTTGCAGACAGCCGGCAAAATGCTGGTTCTAAAACCAGCATCTAGAGGAAGGTTGGAATATTATACTAATATGCTGCATGATTTTTAATATGAAAACCCTACTTCAGTAATGTTTTCGCATCTAATGTAATTTGCAGAAATTCGGTTAACACTTTATGCGACAGGAAAGACTCTTGCCACTGCGATTCTCAGGCACGTCTGCACCCGAAGCGGACAGAATCCGAAGTGCGAGTGCCCGAAAATCGTCACAGCAACCTCCTGCTTGAAGCAGTTCTGAAGGTGATTGGCCAGGTCGGACTGTGTTTGCGAAAACACTGGTGCGGGAAGCGAAAGGTTCGAGCGTTGGCGTGTTGGGATCACTACACATTCACTCTAAAATATTTTACTATTAGGGGTTTTGCAGATTTCTGTAGGATACGATATAGTCTATCCAAGAATCTGAGATAGGAGTATCCCAACGGTTACGAACTAGTAAATAAGAACAAAGTCGCTTGTGGGTAAATAAACAAGCTTGTTCAACGCGTTATTTAAAAGTTGTGTCAGTTCATGCAAGGCATCTTTAACTAATTAAAACAAAGGGTCAGTTCAGTTTCACTACAATACTCCCCCTCCTAGGAGAACGGAGTTCAGAAAAAGAAAATGTTAATGTGGGAATAATATGGGAGTGTTAAGCATATGTTACAAGTTGGTAACGGTCGGGGAAACGGACATGACGTCCGCTGCGTGTAAGGAGAGGGGGATTTTGGGTGGGGGAAAGCGCGGGGCTAGTACGTGTAAGTGGAGTCGTGGATAAAGGAGTTGGCAATGTGCCGGGTGGAGGTTGTTCGGTTGGGGCTGTCGAAGGAGAATCGGTATAAGCCGCCTTCAGACGATCGACTGAGACCACGTCAGTGCGGCCGCCCCGGGCAATCGTGAAATGCTTGTCCGTGCGAGATAGTACCTTATATGGTCCGTCGTAGGGTTGTTTTAGTGGTCGGCGAACACTATCTACACGAACAAATACAAAGGCACATGTTAGTAAGTTAGGGTCGATGTATGACTTACTTGTTGAAGTACGCGGAGGAATTGCACGCAGATGAGACATGGCTTGGCGCAGCCTTTTCACGTAATCCGTGGAATCCAAATCGGCTGAGCTTTGAGAGTGCCCGAAAAAATCGCCAGGGATCCGTAGGGTAGTACCGTAAACAAGCTCGGCAGAGGAGCACTCCAAGTCAGGCTTGAGGGCAGTACGGATGCCAAGCATGACCAAAGGTAGGTGTTCGCTCCAATGGGAAGGATTGTCGTGAGCTCGGAGCGAGGCTTTGAGTTGACGATGGAAACGTTCAACTAAGCCATTTGACGAGGGGTGGTAGGCTGTCGTTCGTATGCGGGAACATCCGAGTAAGTCGGTAAGGCCGTTAAAAAGTCTGGATTCGAACTGTTGGCCTCGATCGGTGGTAATAGTTGAGGGGACGCCATAATGTGAGATCCAGTGTTCCAAGAAGGCGTGAGCAACCGAATCTGCGGTTATATCAGTTATGGGAGTTGCAATGGGCCAACGAGTGAATCGGTCAATGGCAGTAAGTAGATAGGTGCAACCACGCGATGTTGGCAAAGGACCTACCAAATCGATGTGGACATGGGCAAAACGTGCATCGGGTGCAAGAAATGTGCCAATTGGGGCTTTGTTGTGTCGCCCGACCTTGGCCTTCTGACAAGCCAAACATGAACGGGTCCACTGGCGGATATCAGTGTTCATGCTTGGCCAAACGAAACGCTCGCTCACCAGGCGCTGGGTACTGCGGATGCCAGGATGAGCAAGATTGTGCAATGCAGTAAAAACGTCTCGTCTCATCTCGCTTGGCACTACAGGTCGGGAGGCACCGCGCGATACGTCACATAAGATTGTACCAGGGTTGGTGGATAAAGGAATAGCTTCGAGTTGAAGACTACTATGCTCAAGGCTTTCAGTGAAGGACGGCTGGTTTTGCAGTTCTGCCATACGCTCCAATTCGATAGAAGGCTGAGTGATGGCATTAATTCCAGGTCGAGAAAGACAGTCAGCAACTTGATTATAAAGGCCCTTAAGGAATCTAATATCTGTGGTATACTGAGAAATAAAGTCAAGATGGCGGGCCTCACGGGGTGAATACTTGTCAGAGGAAGTGAAAAGGGCATAAGTAAGAGGTTTGTGGTCTGTGTAGATACAAAAATCTCTACCCTCAATAAAGTTGCGGAAATGTTTAATGGCTAAATAAATGGCAAGGAGTTCTCTACCAAAAGTGCTATAGCGAGTTTGTGGTGGTGTCAGTTTGGAAGAGTAGAAAGCCAAGGGCTGGATGCCCGTGGATGTCTGTTGTTGAAGGACGGCACCTTTAGCGCAATTTGAGGCATCAGCAACAATGGAGAGTGGTGCATCAGGTATAGGGTGAACGAGCGCAGTTGTATCTGCCAAAACCTTTCTGACACGATTGAAAGCGTCGATTGCTGTGTCAGGAAAAGAAAAATCGCTGTTGCTTCCGCGTAAAAGGTTAGTAAGTGGTAACATCAATTCAGCGCAATGCGGGATGAAACGTCGATAGAAATTGACAAGGCCTATAAAACGGCGCAGTTGTTGAAAAGAAGTGGGAGTAGGGAACTCGCGAATAGCTGAAACTTTGGCATCTATAGGATGACAACCAAAAGCATCTACGCGATGTCCTAGGAAAAACAGTGACGGTACACCGAAAACGCATTTAGATGCGTTAATGAAAACACCAAATTGGCTAAATCGCTCAAAAATTAGGCGGAGATGTTGAAGGTGTTCATTTTCGTTGGAACTTGCTACCAGAACATCATCGACATACACAAAAACGAAAGGTAAATCGCGGAGGACTTCGTTGATGAAACGCTGAAAAGTTTGAGCAGAGTTACGTAGTCCAAAGGGCATCCTAACAAACTCGAACAGACCAAACGGTGTAGTAATCGCTGTTTTCGAAATGTCTTCTGGAGCAACGGGTATTTGATGGAAGGCTTTTGCTAAGTCAATACTGGAAAACACTGTTGCTCCTGCTAGGCTAGATGAAAAGTCGTACAAATGGGGCAGGGGGTAGCGGTCCGGTACAGTGCAAGTGTTCAATCGTCGATAATCTCCGCAGGGGCGCCAGTCAACGAGAGACTTTTTACACACCATATGTAAAGGTGCAGCCCATGGACTAGTGGAAGGCCTTACTATGCCAAGCTCCATCATGTGACTGAATTCGGCCTTAGCGATAGCTAACTTGTCGGCGGCTAAGCGGCGAGGACGACTAAACACAGGTGGTCCGGAAGTAGAAATATAGTGGACAACAGAATGCTTAATGGGTTGGTTAAATTGTGAGGGTCGTGCGATAGAAGAAAATTCAGAAAGTAACCGATGATAGGGAGAAGACGAAGGGATTGCTGAAATGCGTGGACTAGGGGATGAAAGGGTACGAGTAGAACATTTGCAGAATAAAGATGTCTTAGGGTCAACTAGTTTATGGGATTTGGTGTCAACGAGGAGACCGAAAAAAGACAAAAAATCAGCGCCTAGAATGGCGGTGTGAACGTCTGCGATAGTAAATATCCACCGAAATGAACGTCGTAGACCCAACTCTAGAGTGAGGGATCGTTGACCAAACGTTTTAATTGGAGTACTGTTAGCTGCTTGAAGGAAAAATGAAGAGTTTGGTGACTTACGGTCAGTCGAAGTAGGTGGGATAAGGGAAATTTCTGAGCCCGTATCGACGAGGAAGTTACGGCAGGAACTCCTGTCGTAGATGTGGAGTAGGCGACTGGGGAAGGGTGGGCCGACCACGTTCGTCACCCTTACTGGCCGGCGGCGAAGTTTTCCGATGCCGACTTCTTGTGCCTGCACGGGGATCGACACTGACGGGCATTTGGACCATAATTGTGGTGATACCAACAAAGACCATCAGTTGAAATTTGGTTGGGAGTGGGAGATCTTGGGCGACGAAAAGTCGACGGACTACGAGGGTTGTAAACACGGGTGGCCTGGAGCCGGGAAACTTCGAGAGTGAGGGCATCCAGGCGTCGGACGACATCTGCGATAGAAGGTGTCGTTACGGCTCGAGTAGTAACATTCACCGAGACGGGTGGTTGATAGTACTCGAGAATCCGGTCGGCTGTCTCAGCCAGCGTTTGAACTGACGAGGAAGGAATATTGGGTGCAAGAATAGCTTGCACGGATGAGGGCAGCCGCTGGAGGAAAAGTTGTTTGAACATTGTGCCATCCAGCTGTTGTCCCTCAGCTAGCTGCTCCAGGCGCCGAAGGAGCTGGGTTGGCTTCCTGTCACCAAGGTCCTCCTCGGAAATTAAACGCTGAAGGCGTTTTTGTGTGGATAAAGATACTCGAGAGATGAGGGCCTCCTTGAGTGTGGTATAGGGAGTCTCAGTGAGCGGGCTGTCTATGATATCACGGAGATCTGTTGCAATCTCCAGTGGCAATGCGGCCACCAGATAATGAAATTTGGTCTCTTCCTTCGTGATTTGCCGCAGAGCGAAACGGGATTCGACTGTTCGCAGCCAAAGGGCTATGTCACTCAGCCAGCAAGTCGGTAAGTCGAATGTGTGGACGCCGCTAACACCCTGACCGTCAGTCATGATGTCAAAGGTCACAAAATGTGCGGGCGAGACAGGATTAGTCACTGGAATGATGGGGGTAGGAAAATAAACGCAGTCTGTCTATTGGTTAACAATCCGAGGTGTGAATTCAGAAATCGGCGGACACACTTTGCGGCGAGAAAATGAGGGCGAAACAGTGTAGTAATTGTTAGCAATTGAAAGTGCAATTATAAATCGGGGTCACCAATGTAGGATACGATATAGTCTATCCAAGAATCTGAGATAGGAGTATCCCAACGGTTACGAACTAGTAAATAAGAACAAAGTCGCTTGTGGGTAAATAAACAAGCTTGTTCAACGTGTTATTTAAAAGTTGTGTCAGTTCATGCAAGGCATCTTTAACTAATTAAAACAAAGGGTCAGTTCAGTTTCACTACATTTCAATGATTATTTTGACCCAATTCTGAAAGATTCGCGGCCTCAGTGGAGTCAAAACCACACATCTGTGTGCGAAAAGCAGGACAGAGTGGTTCTGGGTTGACCAGGATTTCGGGCCTTATGCGAGCGTGCGGTCGTGCGCACGTACATGCTACCGGTGCGCATTTTTCAACGTACCCAAACACAAAATAGCGACAAAATACCCCTCAAAATCAGATGTGACTGTTAAATGGGGTGTGCGCGCGGAAAGTGCAAACGCACGGCCCTTTTTTATCTACTTAATGAGCAGACTAAGCTTTATCCACTATAATGGTTGATAGACAATTTTTTCAGCTCATAAAAGCTCTTTATGCTGCAGGTTTTCCCTATAACCTATTGAATTTTCATTGTTCCCTCTGTTTACTACATATTGCCTTGTAACCTGCCTGTCATGTGAAGCAAAGTATGAATGCACGTTATGTAACTGAACCGATGAAGCGTGATGGTAGCGTTTTGCATTTTACGCATATGTCTTGCCTATTGCAAAAAGCGGCCACTTTCTATGCAGAATAATTTTTTGTATTTTTCGTTTAAGTCGAAAGGTTTTTTTTTTTAAATAGAGAGTAACCGTATACTATATTCCATAAATATCGTTGGTTAATAGCCCTCCATAGCTTACTAGAGTAGATACCCTCGTTTTTCATTCGTAGGAGAAATATTCAACCTTGAAATTTTTACCGAGCAACACTTGTTACACCTGAAATATGTGTTTTGTCCAGTATAAACGGCGAGAATGAGATTGTTAAAAATATATAATTTTGATAAAATCAGACATTTACTCGATCGCTAAATGCCATATGTGCGAACCTGTGTGGTTTTTTGTCTTAAATTGCAAGACAAATACCAACAGCCAATTCCTGGTATCAGCTAACTGATCTTGCCCTACAGTTTGTAATTCACCGTGCATAACATTTGCCGCAAAACCAGCTAAGACTGGAAGGTCAGCAACAATGCATACTTATCGAACATTCCAATTTTCAACATCATGAATAATGGCTTTGAATGAGTTGCAGAATTCAGGCCAAATTTAACTTGTTTCGGAACGGTGCTACTGTCATGCGTTTATGACTTTCATTATTGCAGTTCGAATAATGGGGGGGTGCGCATTGGCACATACTGGATAAAATGTTTCGCACGATGTATAGATAAGGAATTTACATGCAAAAGACAGCAGAAAAAATGGCAGCTTGGATTCAAAAGCCCGAGTAGTTTATTTTTTCTTCGAATAAATAACGATGAAATGGCACACAAGTTTGAGCAATATTTCAGTATTTGCACGATGCCTCTTCTGTGCGTTAATAATCATGGGATCGAATATTAATGAAATCAGGGAAAGCGAATGACTACGATATAAAGTATACGAACACCATAGCATTAAGACAAAAAACATATTGGAATGTTTCAGGTTAGTGAAACCTTCGCCACTCTTCGTGGCGATGAAATATCTGATTGAAGAATACTTTAAATGTCATCAAAATCAGAGTCAGTGCTGACTGCTTAGGGGCCTTTCAATAAATGGATAATGAGGCCAGCGTGGTCCAGCCAACCACATACATTAAAAAGAATTCTCAAACGCTACTTACTTCGGTTAGGGTTTCGATGTTTGATAAATTGATAAGTGAGCGTTAATACCGTTTGTATTTTCGTTGTTTCTGTCCGGAGGTTTAACTGCGTATCCATCACTCAAACGGCCTGCAGAGCCAGCGGTTGATACTGCTGTTTTCGTACAGAGCCAAAAGGATAAATCCATCTAGCTTACGGTCTTCCGAATCCAAAACTGAACGGACAATACATCAAATTTCACGGTTTTGTTCCTCTAAGTACAAAACTAAATTAAATCAAGAAAGTGGCCAATAGATCACAAAGTATTTGTTTATTTGAAAAGTTTGAAGGAGAAACCCAGTAGCTACAGAATACGGAGACCCAGAGAAGGGAATCCTCAGACGTATTGAGCGACGCATCAAGAAGCCTGCTTCCTTTACTGCATAAACGTCAGACGTGTTCATTAAACGCAACAAACGAACTCATACGACGACGTCTGAAAACACCGAACAGGGAGCTTTCCCGCGTCGAACCTTCGCGTATTCGTTACGAACCTCTCCCTCTTACACTTGAGGGATAAAGACCAACTCCCGCTGTAGGTCACATTGATGCGTATTTACTCGTTCTCCTGCTCATGTGGCACGGGCTATTTGGAGCGAACATGGAGGCGCCTGGCAAAGCGAGTGCCGTAATTCGTACCCATCTGGCTAAGTAAAGATAAGACTAGACCGATGCTGACTCCTTCCCTCAAAAATATAGTGCATACTTACCACCGCATCGATCCAAACGATACCTTCAGATTGCCTTCTGGGCACCAACCGACTTCTCTACGAGCCCACGCTAACGGTTTTGAGCAAGAGACGAGTCAGCAACTATACTGCTAGCAAATCGAGTATTGTGCTGCCAGAAGATGTCAATAGAGGCGACGCCAACATCAGGTGGTGATCGCATGTCACCCCTCCTCTTGACGGAACTTGTTTACTCCACGCACTTCACAATGATGGTCGTCCCCCACACTCGACCTTCAAACATAGTTCATAGCTCTTGCATACTTGTACTTGTTACGGCTGTGGTCATGCCTGTTGTCACGGCCGGTACCTCTCCATACGTGAAGATTGGCGGCAGCGGATCTGAGGAGCTGCATCCAGTCTATTCTCCAGCGACGGAGACAGAAGATAGAAAGTCCGGGAACTGCTTTCTTGTCTTGACGAACGGTGTCGAGCCAAGTCTATAGTTGCTTTCCCCTCTGACGCTCTCAGATGGGCTGCGGCTTAACTAAGCTGCCCTCGAGCCGGCGCCGCAGCCTACCTAAAGTTCATCGCTCCAATTTCTCCTAGTTCTAATGCCATCTTTATGCAGACCTAACCATAGAGCCAATGCGGGAACGTTTAGTATTAACCAAAAGACACTGATAAACCATGTCCAACCCTCATATTTGCACTATGTGTTTTATATTATAGACCTGGTGATAAATTACTAAAGACGTAGGCTTGCCGGAGTGACTTCTCACTTTTACAGTGAATATTCATGGTGTGTTGGTCGATCGGATTGGTCATCGCACATTGAATATTAGTCATGACATGCAGACACCGGAAACTGACATAGCCATCTCTGGCTTGAGTGTAATCATTGGCCAGTTATACTCGCTTTCTGATTACCCCTGATTTAAAGTCCAACACTTCGCTCAATTGTGAAAACAGGAATGTTTGGGCTCTATATTTACTTTGCTTCGGCATCCTTTTATTGTTCATGGAGAATATCTGGCTTGAGGTAATAGAGGGTCAGACACATATTCCGTTGACTGAGAACATGGTCGTACCACTGCGTGAGGGGGAGGGTGGAGAATTTAGTAAATGTAAAGCAAATTTACTATAAATTTCAACTAATTCACGCACAAGTCACCGTTCCTGCATCACCCTATTGCGGAGCACACAGTAAACATAATCAACATCGATGGCCGAACTGTCAGTGGCAGTATACTTGCGTTGCTTCTGTGGCGCTCGCTCCTTCCTCACTCTGCTGTGTCCGGTGCAGGACAGAGTAAATAAGATCGATAGTATGGTCAGGCGCAGTAGCTGACAATAACGGTGAAACCATCTGCGCGTGCCACAGCACGACCTGGACCAGTTGACGCAAACACGCCAATATTGAAACAAACAGGACATTAGAAGAAACCGCTGTCGTCTGACTTCCAGTCCACTTATCAGCCACCAAACACACAACATGCATTGTCGCTTTTGGTAACTGCGTCAAGGCTCAAGTACAGCCGTAGATACAGTCAGTGACCGATCTCATTAAATGTTAACTTAAGTTCTCAACTGCGTTTTAGATTGACAAGAATTACTCTGTTGAGGCTGCAATATCGATCAGTGAACGGCATAATTATGTAGTCGTTTTTATATGCCAAGATGTCGCGTTTAAATGCACGTCAGTTTCGTCGTCTGCCTAAGCAACGTTTTTTAATGTCCGACAAAATATTATCGTATTTTAAATTGACATTTGATGGTCTTACAAACCCAAATATATTTCACACAAACGGCAGAATATTGTTTCTCGCACATATCTTTTGGGCAATCATGTTGTCTGCAAAGATCCTTTTTCGAATAAAGGCTACCTTTCGGTCTTATTCGGAAAATGTTTAAATACTGTACAATGTTCAAAAACCATCGAACCAACATCATAATTTTGGCTCGTAGCAACCAAATGCGAGCACTAAGAGACCCCAGTGAACCCAGTTATCATCAAAACTGGGTATTTATACATAGTTTGACAGGAAATATTCTAGAGACGGTTAATTTTTCCGTTCACTGCTGCCCTGTTGTTGCATAATTCTCCACAAAGTGTCCATGTATGAGCTCATACCTTCACTCAATAACTAATCAGAATAACACAATTACTAGTCTGACTTCTTAAAATTGGCACTCCTACGCAAATTTGTGCATTATACTTATTGATTTACGATGCAGTTTGTATGAGTGAGAGGACTGCCTACAATTAAGGGAAAATCATCTTTAAATACCATTCCTGAAGAATCTTCTATAAACAGCCATAGAATATGACGATCAACTAGAGTAAACTAAACACGTCACACTGTGAAGCAGTAAACCAAAGTGTTTCCCAAACAGTGTAAAGGGAAACAAGTACAAAAGGAGAACTAAACTGCGACGGATATATTTAACAAAATCACAACAAGGTCGTTAGCCTTACCTTGACGTAAAAAACGTACCTTACAAACAGCCGTGAGAATCTGTTCCATCTGTACACCAGCATGTATGTGCACGGCGGTGGGCCCCGTCGGAATAATTATTGAAAGGATTTTAATGCAAAGGGCAACTTCACTGACAAGCGGAGGGCGTCAACCAGAAGCAAACCTCCACCAATTTTTTCTTTTTTTGTCATCTGTCTTTGGTCCTCAAAACAGACATGGGTATTCTAAACGTTAGGTACAATTAAAGTTTGTGACTGACCTCATGAAATAAGAACGGACACTCTGCAACATGTTTTTAATTAAGAATAGTTAGGAAGATATGTTTGGATTACTAGTGAACGTGCAAGCGAAAGTCATTGTAATTTGACTATGCCAGAGCGATGAATTTTTAATGTACGCTTCAACATAAAGTTCGCGACGATATTGGACGGAAAATATTCCATCCATTTTCATATGGCTCTCTCGTACTCTTACTAATTCAAATATATTTGTTCAGAATACACAAAAAAATATAATTTTTCCAACTTAGTAGACAGCCGGCAGCGATTTGTTAAACATTCCTTGTCAAATAAAGACAATCTTTCAGCTTTAAAACGTTTGCTAACTATTAAATTTCTAAAACTTCAAAATGTTCCTTCAGATCGATTTGTTTCTTTTTCTTTATTTTTTTCCTACAGAGCATATATGTTATAGTTTACACTCATTTAAAATGTTTGGTAGTCCAATATTGTACCTTCATGCTGCCTGATATGATGGAAAATAGCCTATAGACACAAATGTTAAGACAATACGTCTTTGAATTGTTCGGGCATAGTAAGCGCACTTAAAATATAAATTTATCCTTCTGTTCAATGTAAATTTTGAAGAAAACCTACTTCTTACCCAATGAATTCATAAAATAAGATGTTTGTCTTTACTTTCTGCAAAGTATATTAAACTTCCTAGGGTATTGAAAGTTCGTGTAGAAATGAATACTAATTGTACAGCAATTTCTTCGAGTTCAGTTTTCAGCACCGAAAGACGTGCTTTAAATACCTGGTACCGTGGCATGTCTACAACACATTAGGATTATGGTCCACAATAATAAATATAGCAATACGAATATCAAACTTCCATACCGGGCTGGAGGTGGCGAAGAAATGGCTCCAGATACCCTAATGCCGAGTAACAATTTTCTAGTTTCTACTGAGGTTTGGAGAAAAACGGATCTAAGAACATAATGTTGTTCAATGGAAGCACTTTTGCTTTTTGCTGACAGTTTGCAGAGCTGGACTAGCTCACATTTATCAAAGCGCCGACTGTCAACTCCGTCAACAGGCATCTAGACCTTCCCACGGCATACAAAGCCCTGCGCCATTACGTGAATAAGGGCCTGGACAAGCTCACACCGACATTAGGAAATTCGAGCGAAGATGGCTCTCCGGAGGGACCTACTGGAAGATAAAACAGGATTATTAGCATCCGCACCGTCGAGTCAAAGCGAAATGTCAACAGCCATAAAACTACGTCAACATCCATACAAGGACAGAGGTAGCGAATGAGGGACAAAGTCATTCAGCCCCAGGCCAGAGGTTCAACTCACCGATCGATATTAGCAGTCAGCGTTTTGACAGAGGACAGGTGGTCCTGCTGTCTAAATCGCCAGCAAAAAGTATAAAAACCTTTCCAGTGAGCAATATTGTGTTCTGCGATATTCATCTCGGAACTGAACTCTTTTCTAGCAAACAGCATTTTCCACCACAAATCAACTCAGTGAACACAATAAACAACCTCAAATGTGCGTTGAATCCTCACTCAAATTGTTATCTTCACATTTCATGAGATATGCTATCTAGTGTGTGCTGGGAGATATAACAGAGGTTGCAGAAACTTTCGGTGTCAGTCTGTGTCCTCACTAGGTGATATGATGAAAAATCATCAGTTTTGCAGCGGCGTGCTCATTATCCTATCTCTTCACATCAATCTGCAAACAAAAACTTGAGCATTAATCAGAAGTTTAGACATATTTCGCCTTATAACACAAGGATTCCTGGACTTAAAAAGTGATCACACACTCGGCTAACCCGATGATATTCAAAACTCTGACGGAAAACCATGATATGCATACAGCTCTTGCCAGCCCTGCTGCCCAAGTAACTTTACTGTACATGCAAAAATCTGCCAATTCATTAACCCTTTTAAAAAGTAAGTTTGGTGGGTTCTGCATTAAGTGCTTGGAAAGTCCTTACTTGGATGTCATTCATTTCTATCCTATACCTACTTACAGTTTGAAAAAGTAATTTAAAAGCGAGTTTGAAAAAATCGGGTGGCGTAAACGCGGTCAACGGGTCTGGTGGTTGGCTGGTGAATGCTGCTGTGCTGGTTACTCCACCGTATTAGCTTTAGTGGCCTTCAAGCTTACTAATATATTGGAAGGGCGACTTTGTCCAACTATGCGAAACCCAGAGGTTCATGTATCCCTAAATTAGACGGATAATGTAAACGCATAAATCTTCATTCAACTAAGACCGATTCTATCCATGTAAAATTCTCCTTTTCAAATATTAGCGCAGTGGTAGGTAAAGGCATTTAAGTATGGAATTTCTACCTATACGCTAAAATACTGTTTTAATTTGTTCAAAATATCAGGTAGCAAACGAATTCTAACAAATACATGATATCCTTGAACGTAGAGTCATTATGCACCAACAAACCATTCTTCTGAAACTCGCCCCATGCCTACAATATTAAGGCGCGTACTTATTTTGTGTATATACAATGTCCAAATCATATTTAACGGCTAATTCTATAGACAAATCGACGAGATATCACCGGTAATCTAACTTGGTCTGACCTGAAATCTTCATTGGTGAGCAAGGAAAACCCGTTACTGTTATTGTTTATGTTAATGTCTCTGACCGCTAACCCGCGACGGACTTCAAAATGTCAGGCGAATAAAAGTCTTGTCCCAGCTATCGCACTTAACAGAAGATATGTGGAAGATGTTTTCGCGATTGTTGATGATATTAATGAAACTAAAGATCCGCTGTCTACCATGAATACTTTGCATCCCAAGATACATTTCACGATGGAAAGGAGCAGGATAGCCAGTTTACCTTCTGAGAACTTCAAGCGTTTAAAAAAGAAGATGGTTCCATAACACGAATTACTTTCCATAAGAAAACACGGAAAGGGCAGCCCTTGCATCAGCTACGTTTTATTCCCGAACGATTGAAACGTAACTTGGTATACACTCTTTTCCGAAGAACAAGAAGAATTTTCTCTATGGAGAGATTAAATGCGGCAATGGCCTACTTCAAAGCAACTTTACTTAAGCGAAGATTTCCAGCTCGCTCTATCCTCAACTATAAGAACCTCCTAGGGCCAAAAAGAGAGGAACGTTAAGTTCTTAAACAGCCCTGAATGCAAAAATACCATACATGGTCTCAGGGTTCTGGAGCTCAGAGAGATTGGTGTTCACTTCCTCCGGGTTAAAAGACTAGCGTAATAGTTGAACCGTCTTGGCTGGTCAGTTAGTTTGTTCAAAAGTGACTCAGTAATGTTGAAAAAGTCCAAAATTTTCTCCCACGAGGAAGCTCATGTCCTACTTGAGTCCGACATCCGATGACCTCTTCTTCAATGTTAACGTAATCCAGCATTAGAAAACTCAGCCTACTATCAAAAGGACAAACACTGTTCACATGACTACTCTTGATATTCCTGCACTTGCTATATGATGCAGAAAGCCCGAAACTGTAGAAGCCATTCGAGCGGTGTGTTTTAATAGCCGCATAGTAACAATTCTCAACGTTCTGGGCAAAACTTTAAGAAAAAGCAAAGAAAGCACTAAATAAATAAACGTTGATATGTTTTTAAACCTTTCTGACGACATTTAGAAGTTATTTTTCTAGCTTATCAGTTCTCTCCTGGGTGAAGTTGTCAAATCTGTCAAAATTGGTCAACTCATGCAATATTGAGAAAGCAAATTCACTTAAGCATGCTTTTCTTCATCTTAAAAATTACAACTACATCGCTCAAGGCAGCTTGCACTGACTAGCACACAACATAAGACCCACTCAAGCGTTCTGCAGTGAGGCGGTCGAAAAACTTCGGAATACGCACAGGGCAGTATTTTTTCTGAACCAGAGGGACCAAAAAATTTTCCCCATGTGTTTCAAGGTTCATGCTTTGAATCGAGAGCAACAAGATTTCGGCTGCAATTAAACATCGTCGGGACTACCGGCAGAAACGAGGCGGGTTCAAGTAAGCAGTAAGTGAGAAGGAGAGGTGACTAGCGGACCAAGAGTTTTACGCACCTGAAGTTTCGGATTCACAACCGCGTCTATCGTCAGATACGGTGCTGACATAAGCGTCATGTTTCAACTGGGTGTTGGACGGATGTAGTTTTCTGTCGCTGTGTATCCCGCAAAATTGTCTGCTCCCAAATTCATTGCGGAGATTCGTACATGGTTTAATACTTGTTCAACTGCTAGCAGTAGTTTTTTATTTTCAAAATCTCATTTGGAGTCCATTTGGCCCACAGAAACTGGCAATATCAGCTATTTTCATCCGCGCGTCCTTGTGTGGCGATATACTTTGTCCATGCAAAGTCTCAGCACTGCATCTGGATATGGAACGTCATGTTTATCATTTTTAAGGCTCATTCGACAGGACCCGATCATACATTCGAGCTAGGCGATAAACACATACGTAATAAACCAGTTGAGTAGTGGTTTTCTGGCACTCGATCAAGTAACGAGTGCACTGGTCCTCTCGTCTGCAGTGTCAATGCTGTGCTGTTTATCACTCAGAGATACGCGCTATTCGTAAACCAGTTTTGGTGAGCCGAATTACGCAGGAGCCAACGCAGGTGATAGGATTTCGGTAATAAACAACTCGGCTGCGAGCAGTCAAGCCTTTATCGCAGAAAGCTCAACCACCTGGGAAAAATAAGAAAGCTGCTAATTATGAAGACTATGATGGACCATAGCTACTGCTGCGAAAGTGAAATAACAAATCATGTTTATTGCGGTCTCTCGTGAGGGAGTTGCGTGCGAGGCCATTAGTTTGCGACCCTCCTGTGGTACCTTTAGCATTCGATAAATTTCAGAACGTGTTTTTTTTTCAAAAATGTAGCGATAAAATACATCATAAAAACTGTAAGTACATTGCCTATTCTTTCCTGAATTCTAGTCGAGAACCCCTTTAAGCTTATCTGGTCTGTTTGTTTTGATTGACTCGTCATATCCTTCTGAAATCCGAGCGTAATGTCTGCACTGTCAAGGGATTTTATAAATGTTGCTTGGACGGATAAACGTGCAGGCCGCATCAAAAGCGCGTTTGAAGGTAACCCAAGATACGGCAAAGCATTTTTTCAACTGCAAATGCTCTACGAGGATGGCCTATTTCCGTAGTTTGGCAGTGTTGTCGCTGAAAACCGTTAACAATGAGAATAAATAAGAATTAACTTATAGAAACGTTCTAGACCGCTTCATGAAGGAAAAAAGAAAATGAATTGATAGTTGAGCAAGGTTGTGGATGAATTTGTGAATTCCATAAAATTATTTCGGTAGCTGTTTAAAATAATTATTCGAGCAATCCAAGCGAGGAAGTCTACAACTTATCTATAAGGTCGGGTTCACTCAAATTGATTACTGGGAAAACAGCCTTTCGACGCATCCATCTCATGTTTCTATCATGTTCGCGCGATAGGACGAAATTAAGGTGGCCATTGTAAGTCCAGTTGACGCATTGCGGGTGGCACTTTGACTGCATCCAGATTGGAGTACCAAGGAAGTCGCAGTAAAAAAAATCACTGCCATTCGGCATTCGACATTATCTGAGATTGAGGTATAAAACCCAAGTGGCACCTTCGAGATCACGAGGTCTAGTCTAGCAAAGTTGCTTCACGGCTGGCTCCATATCTTCTGGCCTTTATCACATAGCCGCGGTCTGCTTAAGTCCGTAGGACGACTGAGACCAAAATCGTACGCTATAATAAGCTTGGCGGCTCACTGCGAGCCATGAACTTACTCACTTTTTGGGCGATTTTTCACCTTAACTTACTGCTTGTATGGAATCCACCATTGCAGAACAGCATGCAGACTGTCCTGGTAGGATTTCCTAAGCAATGATTTAGAATCCACCATAATAACTATTAGACTCACATAATTGATATTCTTAGCTCAATGGTAGCGCGTTGGCTGCACAAAAGCCTTCCGTGCTGTATGTGTTTAAATCCCATGGAGGCCGCGAATTTTCGTCAATTGGATCAACTTAATTTAACAAATCTGTCCTACCCCCTATAAATTAAGCAAGCCTAATAGTTATTCTGTTGGATTATATATGATTTAGGAAATTCTGCTTGGGCAGTCTGCTCGCTGTATCCGTGATGGTGAATTCCGAACGAGCAGTAATTTGGATGGGTAAAATCAGCCCAAGTGCGATCGAATTCACGCCTCACAATGTGCCTTGTAGTGCAGTGGTAGAGCGTTAGCTGTGCGAAGGCTTTCACTCTTTTGTCATTTCGACTCCCACCGATGCCGCAAATCTGCTAGACCCACCCAACAAACACATACGAAGGCGGGGCGAAGTGGCCGATTCCCTTTGCTCATTTTCTGAATCCGCCGACACCCTGATGACGATCGATTTTTCTTCGCTAATTGATCGTCGTCAGAGATTGGTTGAGCGCATACTTGCATCTGGCATCCCGATTGCATAGCTCCGCAGCATGCAACAATGAAGATTGGTCTACTGAACCTATCAGCGTGACCTTAGATTTGGGGGAATTTCCCCTTATCGTATATCGCACCCCGACACCACAAAGACACATAAGCTGAGCGATTACCTTGACAATACTGATTTCCCATCAGTCTGCTTCTGTCTTATTGAGTGTTGGCTGTCTAGAGTCGCAACTATTTCCGTTCATTTTTCAGTTCTTTATGCGCTATGTATCCCTTTTTGCTAAATGTTTGCGGTTAACAAAAAACTCTCTGGGTATGGAAACCTTAACTGCATCAGTGGTTAGGGTTGGTAACCACTCCACTCCCGTGACTTGTAGATCAAGGCAGATTGAGTAGAGGAGATAGCGGACCTGTCTGCCAACAGCAACAGTTGTCAGCGCAACAGTGATGAGTGAAAATTTAATGTCAGCCGGAAGCTGAGGTTTCCTTCTCTAAGGTCTGCGTTCGGACAACTCACTGAAGGCTATATCATTATCAATTCGTAGAAATCTCCCTTCTGAGAAGAAATGAACTCCTCGGGATACACCGCGTGCGTTTACGAGGCTACTAGCGATTTCTTGATGATATTCACTAGACAGGAGGGCTGTGAACAAAGATTGAATGAGGGGGTGGGGTTAGGTTGTTCGGTTATACCACTAAATCACAGGCCAACGAGGTCGATAGTTGCCATGGGAAAATTTCGTTTTACCATGTCTTCATGTGCCCTTGACAGTATTCA
This sequence comes from Ligula intestinalis, assembly GCA_036362985.1. NCBI lineage: Eukaryota > Metazoa > Platyhelminthes > Cestoda > Diphyllobothriidea > Diphyllobothriidae > Ligula > Ligula intestinalis. The sequence continues at coordinate 73,141,098 of JAYGXS010000002.1, read as the reverse complement.
AAACGATGCGGAGGTAAGCAAAGTGAGACAGAGATGAATGTGGACATTGGCGGGGAAATGTGCTCGAACCTAGAATAATAATCATGTCCTTTTTTGTTCCCAGTAGTTAAAACAAAATTCAGAATCAAATAGAATGGAAAAAAGTAATCATCCCAACCAATCGAAGGCTCCTCCAATTTTCCATGCACCTGTTCAGCGTCCACTGTTCTTTTTCTGCTTACCAAAAAGAGGACATGGATCTTTAATCAGAATTAATGAGAAGGCTGCCGTCATTTATGTAGTCACCCATAAAAATAAATATATGCGGAAGAATGTCGGTTGCATCTGGCAGTATGTGACTAGCCTACAGAGTCCACATGCACATGCAATCGACCTGGCCTGTGAAACCAACACTGAAGTGATTATGACCGACGCACTGAAAACGAATACCTTGCAAGTCAAGTACATGAAGCTGTCATTTTAAGAACCTAACTTGGATGGTCAATCGACAAGCCTTCAACGATATTTACACAGCGATCACCTGTATAATCGCATGAATGGGACCAAGGTGGAGCAGAAAGCGCGGTAGATCAACAACTCTGAGGGGGAAGTTAAAAACACCACTGAACTGCGTAGTGTTGTTTAAATACTTCAAAAAAGCTAATTTAACGAGTGGGAAAATCAAACATGATGCGCAAGGAGACGGAAACGGGCTTAAAATTGAAGCAACAAATTCCCGAAAGTAGAAACCAAAAATACAAATCGAAGCCGAAACTCCAAGCCAGAATCCTAAGCCCAACTTCTTAACCCTAAAAATATGCCCAACCCTTAACGTCAGACTTTCAGGCCCAAATATACAAAACGGCACTCTGAAACAACCGTAAACTTTAATTTTGTGCCCAAATTTTAAAAAATGTAGACAGTCACGCTGTTTATTTTCCGAAAATGCGGTGAAATTGTTTGGAAAACTGGGTTATCGTATTTGCAATTAAGTAATGTAAATGTGGTTAACGTTATCCCTAGAATCCTATAAGGTCCCTAAAATCTACATTTATCTACTTAAATTCTTCTGCTTAAAGCAGCCTGATCACCTCTGAAATAAATAGAATTAGCCAAAAAATATTTGTCCTTACTGTTTTAATGCGTTGTACTGCTTCCAAGAATCAAGGTTAGTTTATGAACACCTGCAGTCCTGCCTCCATTGCTAGGTCATTTGTAAATTCCGCAAGGGCTATTGACCGATGCCGGACGAATCGAGTTGTCGAGTAAAGTAACCTTGAGCGGAACTCCCATTACAAATAGATAACCTAGGAGAAGAGGAGCCACCCGTAATAACTGTGTCGTTACTCAGATAAACGATGTTCTGGTTTTAACTTGTTAGGAATACGGCTAAACATATGGTTTGAGGATGGGTTAAAGTAAGGGTGGCACGCGGATTATTTAAAACTGAAGTGTACCTTCATGGGTGTGCACGTCTTTATTCAGTGTCTTAGGGGGTAATGTCATATAAACAATTCAGATTGAAGAATAAATAATCCGACAGATACGTTAAAAGCGGAAGAAACACTCCATGGCCTAAGAAATCTGCTTAAAGGAGAAAACAGAAAATGATTTGTGACGAGCACGCAGTTTTTAAAACACATGTTCGAGGGAGGATATCCGCGTGCGTAATTTGGATTATTGCAAGCCTCAAACATTGTCTTCTTTCAAGAGCTAATATTGTAGGGTTCGGAAATGATGTGCACTTAAGGCCGAAATATTGACATTTTTGAAGTATCTTGGTATCATGTTATACCATATAACGTAGAGGTATTGTTGCGACTCACTCCACATGGGCCAGCATGTCCGAAGGCTTACTGCTGTAAATGCGTACGACCACACTGAAGGCGGCCTCTGCAACAGCCAATCACAGATCCGCAACGGCTGGTCTGTCCCACCGGCGAATAGGACGCAGGCACTCCTAGGTCGATGCAGTTTGTCCGACAAATAACCTTCAAGGCAACCAGATAATGCTGGTTCTCGCTGCCACTTGCATGCCTACTGCTAAAGCTGCACGCAAACAACCACTGACTCTCCTGCTGGCCGAAGGCGCGCCAAGTCAAATCTCTGCTCATCTATTCTCCGTTCCTGTGTACACCATATATTCATCCCACTGCTTTGGCCTTCACCGATTTCTCTCCTACTAAGTAACCATATTCTGAAGATCGCAAATGCTGGGTTTAACTCGCTTAACCCCCTGCGATAGTATCGCAGCTAAAGTCTATCATATTTCTGAATTTCAGATGATGTTAAATGAGTTGACTGACCTATGAGAAGGCTTATATGCTGATGACCATCCAATCAGTTGCTATGCAAAATTTACTTAAACCTGTACTCGTAAGGGTTTTCATGGTTTATAGCAATCAATTCCCGAGGTTCTGTGCATAAACATCTATGGATGCTTTCACAGTTAAGGAAGGATTCTTGCAATGCAATATTTCTTTCTTATAAATGCAACCAAAATTTTTAATTTTTTGCCGATTTTTGTATCCATTTAAAGTAGACAAAATAACACGGACGATGCAGACGTCGACACATTCATCATCATGGCCATCGGTACCATCGGTGAGGTCAGCAACGCCATTATCACTATCATCACCATAAATCACTTAAAATAGGTCCGGGTAGTAGCGGGACGATAAAAGCTGAAAACTCAGCCAATCACAGAAATGGTGGTGATGATATGGGAGATTTAGGGATATTTAGAATCACAAGTAAGAAGAGGGTCAAAAAAGGATTTGCTTTCAAGTCAGAGGAAATCTAGGACATTCAGAAAATCTCAACTTTGCTCTCTAGCTAATAAGTGGTTTATCCTAAACCTTTGATGCACCCTAAAAAGCACCTTGATCCCGAAAACAATTTTTTTTAAAGCGACTGGTCCCTCTGATCTTTTTGTACCATGTGGCCGTAAAAAATGGCAAACTGCCACATGCAAGATGAAGGGGGAGAAGTGTAAAAGTAATTCGGAATTAAAAACGTTCTGACACATACCTCCCCCTATGCACGACAAACCAGATCCCATTTCGGTCAGAGCAAAGCGGACAGAAACACTAACACAAATACTGCTAGTTTTGTGATTCTAGTTAAAAGGATAGAGTTATATCGACATGGAGGCCTTCGTCATTGTGTCGGAGGTGACATATTTCGCTTCAGTCTGTTCATTTGAAAGAAACTGGCGGTAGATTTCAGATAAACTCAACTGTAGACTCGTAGTAGGATAAATTTTGAGAAAGCGGTTATTAAAGTGGGACCCCGTGGAGCCTAAAGATAATATGTTTCCAGGTTGACTCGAAATAGCTGAAAACGCCCCGGGATTCTTAAAATGGAGTCACCTGGATGATGGATAAAAGGAATCCTCAAATCTTATTCAAACTAAGTAAACCTGGGCAAAAACTTCAATTCTCACGGAAGTACATAATGATACCTAGCGAAGGAAATAGGCTCAGCTTAACGCAAAATGAGTAGACAATCTGAAGCCAACGCGACACGTCCACTAAAACTCTAAGCAAAGAGTTGACACGAAATATGTTTAACCGCATATAGTAGAGTAGAGATAAAAACTGTGTAGTAAATTGTAATAATGTTGAAAAGGCAAAATTTGTGTTGCATGAGTAAATTCAGGTTCTTTGAAGAAATACTGCATATTCATCGATTTATTTTATCTAAAAATAAAACCGTATAGGCAAAGAAGTTGTTTAAAAGTTACATTTTTTCCTCAACATTGCATTGTCCACGATTTAGTTGGTTACATTCAAGAAGGTTTGGTTACATTTCGCTGATATTTACGCCACACTAATAAAGGTTTGCAAAAGTAAGTATCTCGGCAGACCTATCGCAGGGGGTTTCTTGAGTCAAACCCAGCAACTGCGATCTTCAGACCATGGTTACTTACCAATAGTAGAGAAGGTTTACTTAGTTTCTTAGTTAAGAGAAGTCTTTGAAAGGCAAGAGTAGAGGGAAGGGTATATTGTGTGCACAAAGGAAAGGAGAGTAGATTCAGGAGGTCTGACTTGGGAGAACACGACCACTCAGGAGATTGACGTGTTCCCAAGTGCCCGTTTGAGTGTAATAAGGCTAGTAGTTTGAGAGAGAGCGCGTTAATTGGCTAGATCAGCCTGTGATTGTTTGGACAGCATGTGGCTGCTTCATGTCTCGCAGGCCAGTACGTTTGGCAACCGCAACGACCTTGAGGTCTATGCAGATTGAGGTCATGACAGGAAGGCCAGGCATCGAGCAGGCATCGAGCAGGCAACGGCTCACTACAGACTGGCCAATAACAAATAATCTTGAATACCCTTGACAGCTGCAATCGCAAGCATGCCAATATATGTGTACTTAACCAAATGTTTCTTCTGCCATATTAACCCGTGTTAATTTTGGACGACCATCAAGTCAGTGGAAATACAAGGGCAGCAAATACTTTGTGGTTTTTAGTGCTTTAAATCGATTTACCTCAAAGATGGGTCCTTTGCTTATTCTTTATGCAAATATTCAAGAATGCATAGATCTGCATGACGTTTTCCGATTAAGTGATTAATTCTGAGGCATTGTGTCCCATCTAGATTGTCGTTTTGGCCAAAATCGAAGGCGCGTCAAACATAAACATTCATTGCAGAAAAAAATGGATGTCCACGTTAAAAGTTGACGACGAAGAGCATGCTTTAGAGCAACTGTAAAAGCTGCTCTAGTAAGTTACTGGAAGGGAATGTTCAAGCACGCAGTAGCGGTGAGGAGGAAAGCAGTAAGCCCTCCGTTTACAGTCCTTCGAAGGGACCTGTAGGAGGGAGTGATAGTCGACTACAGAAGGTTCTTTAAGTCAGAAGGCAGCAAACCCAATTAGGTCGGACAGTATTATGTAGGAAAAGAAGCTGACAAAGGGCTCTGCAGACCCAAGCTGCTTACAGTAAACAAGCCAGTTGACGTGTTTCTGGTTTGGGCCTGCGCGCACGGTTTGCAGGATCAGGGGTGCCCGCCAGCCAATCGGCAGAAAGAGCATAGCTCGCAAGACAAAGGGCTAGACATAAAGATGACCTTGAGGCTTCGCGGGACCATCACACCAGCATGGTTCGTGGTCAACGGCAAAGTGAGTCACGTGGGGTGCCCCAGGCAATTGGCCATGAGCGCACAAACGGCGGTGCAGAGCTAGACAGTAAGCAAAACGTATCGACGCAGGGCATAATCTCCGGACCGCGACAGAACCTTCCATATTGTAAAATTTAACGAGGCCAGAACTCTCTTAAAACGTGTCAACCGCGAGCTGCGTGGGCCCTGGTTCGCAGGCCCGCAGTTCACCAACAAGCGCACAGACTTGCCACTTCCGTATTCCGTACTGCGACTTGTCTGAGCAGAAAAATCAGTCACATGGGGAGGGCGCGGGTCATCAACACTTTTGATCACACCTAACCTAATTTATCCAACATGGATAAAAAATAAACCCGGGCGCGGACTGACCCCAAGGGCTAATCACGACGGCTGCTAATTTTAGTACGCACGTGTTCGCGAGGCCGCTGAAGACTGCAAACACTGCGTAATTCACAATTTGTGCACTCTCTTCTGTGGTTGGCTCTGACAGTGGGTTCAAACGCTGATCTGAAACAGCACCCCAATAATTTTTTTACATCTTCTCCTGCTGAACTGCTTCCCGCAGCTCTTCTGTTCGCTTTTATCAACAATAGGTTGCCGAATTAAAAACTGGGCAAAAAAAGCTTATGTAGCCCCACTCATGTACACTTAGTCCTAAAATTTTGTCCTGCAAAAACAGAGTTTACAGAGTTTTGGGGAGTAAGGAAATAGGATAGGGAGAGAAGGAAATTTTTAGAAGTATAAATTGAAGAAAAGTAGTCGAAGCTGCTTTCCGCGGCCGCTGGGAGGAGGTTGTTCCGCATGTAAATTGGAGGTGTGCGCGGCGCTTTGCGCCGCGAACTATACTAATCTTACTCCAGAACGGTAAGTTGGACCACAGGTAAGTTGAAGTAAACGACCTCCTAACCACCATTTAAATTTTCTAGGAAATTCAAGAAACCTGCAATTTGATAATCGGGTTTTTCCGCAACAAGTTAAATGATAATACCGATTACGAGAATCTACAGATTTAAATCAACAACACTTCCAAATACAGTAAAAAAACAAAATGCATTGAGCATTTATTCATGGTAATTCCACAGCATGTCCTCATTTTCCGCTCATGAAACCCGATAAATGCCGTTTTCATAGGAAACCATGCAGGTTGTTGGGATTAATGTTGCTACTGTTGCCAAAAATTGTTTTGATAATGCACTCTTCTGAAGGAAGTTTACTGAATTCATGTTTGTACAAGGTAATGAAATTACAACATCAACCATTTGGGCCGGTGTGTTTACCGTCATGAAATGCTGAAAAAATCACACATTGCAAACCAAACGGTCCGTAGTTTCCTTTATTCAAGTGAACATCACACAAATAAATTAGAGACATTTTCACCATTAGTACTTGCATTTATATCACGTCAATAATTTATGAATGCATGAAGGAGTGGTAGTTTACACATTAATAAATTGTTCATAGTGTTACCCTTTTGCGCATACAATTATTACCTTACCTTTAAGCAAGCACCAGGCTGGAAAAAGGTACCTTCACGAATATGCGAGATGGTGGTCGATTTGACAGTTTCTCGTAATGCACTTGTGAAAGCCAGAAAGACACCAGTAAATAAAAATACGCATTGTCTGCCGGCGTTATGTGGGTTGGGAACCACAATCTGAAAATTTTTCAAATCTGATATTTAGCAATTCATACAATCTGTCGCATCCATACCACTAAGTCTGGCGCACGAAGTTTTTGGGTTCAATGCTTGTAGAGGCATATGGTGAGACTCGAAGACCACCTACGATTAAACACATTATGAGGTTATTTGAATTTTGCCAGAAAACCTACTTTAACTTTGCTGGAGAGACCTACTAACAAGACAAATAAACTCCGATGGCCATTCCGGCTTAGTGGTAGAACTTTTCCCACAAGAGCTAGAAATTACCATCTTCACCCAAGATAAGCCTACTTTTTTGCGTCGTTACGTTGAGGATGCACTTGTTATCATCAAGAAGAACATGCTGCAAAACTTCCTTACCTCGCTCAATTGAATCTTTCCTGAAATAACATTAATGAGGGAAGAGGAACAGGATCAACAGCTGTCTTCCCTTGATGTCCTTGTCAAGAGAACGCCAAAATTGACACGACGATTTAAAGGAAGGTAACATGCACAACACAACTCCTCAGTTCTCACAGTAACCATCCAGTTGCACACAAAGTTAGCTATTTAAAAGCGCTTTTAAGCAGTGTCAGCTTCATCGCAGCAGGCCAGAGGGAAAGGAACGCGAGGCCAAATATCTCCCCGACCACTTCATGGGGAATGGGTAACCGAAAGCCTTTATAAACCGATGCCCGTGTACGGCCCCGGAGGACCTAAAAGGAGGAAACACACATGATGTGGCACGCTCTGCCATACATGAAGGATATCTCAGAAGCGGCAAAGTGCATTGCTGGGGTACTAGGTTTTAGAATTGCACAAAGACCGAAAGTTACGATGCGCAGCCTAGCAATGAAAATAAAAGCCAGTCTTACTCCCAGTTAACAATCGGGGTTAGCGTATCGCAGCCCATGCTTAACTTGCACTTGTTACTATACGGGGTAAACAAAAAGCATGCTCTGATCGCGCATACATGAACAAAAGTGGACGGTACAACTAAGTGATGAATTATCACAAGTTACAGCCATGAAATTGGCCATGAGGGGAATTTTGCGGCCGTTGACGTACTTGCCCACGCCGGAAACAAGACGAGCCAGGAATTGATCAACTCCTGGTCCCCGGACATCAACCGATGTGTCGAGTCGGCGTCGGCGCACAGATCCTCGCCCAGTCACGTGCAGCGCCGCACAGACGTCTATCGGGGTTAATGGGCCAATGTCCCCTATAAATATCCCCACATTCGTTCCCGACGCCCTGATAACCCTTGACACCAGTGACAAGTAATTAAAGTGTACCCCAACCATTCCCCTCGCCTCCTGTCTTCTATCCTTGCACCTTACCCCTTACGACCTTATGACCGTTTACAACTGATTGGTGTAAACCCATTGTAATTGTCTCCCTTGTGATGCTGTTTCTTATCTCTGACACTGCACTCCTATAAGAGTTCAAAAACTCAGGATAATAAAGCACTTATTACGGGGTTCATTAAAGGTTTTCGTACGAACCCGTGACTTCTTGATCAGAACTCAAATGCTCTTACCCTTGAGCCGTGGGCTCGTGGTCTTGCCAGCAAAAGCAACTGGTCGTGGGTGGTGCATCGTCTGGGGCTGGTTATAACTGGCTGATGACGGATAAAGAGCCAGGAATTATCACTTTAGCCTCCCTCGTTATCATCAGCAAGGTTCATCTGCCTACAGTACTAACCACTGCGTGTCTGCTGGCGGGGCTTGAAAGCGAGCCTTGGTACAAAACGGAATGAACAAGTTCCGCTAGCGATCGGTGAAGGTTCATCAATGAAAATGGATTTTCTGCTACTATTTCCTACTCATTTATCTGATGATGAATCCATGACGGATGTACAAACGCCAGGCGAATAAACAAATTGTCCCAGTGATCGAGTCTTCTTCTTCTCCTTCTAACTGGCTTTTCTATGCATAAACTCTTTTCTTGCAATTTGGTACATCGGACCAAAAGTCTGTTATAGAGTCCAACAGGCCTGGTTTGGTAAAACCTCTAAAGTCCAGTTGACCTTATCCAAAGGAAGAAAGCCCTGCTCCACAACCTTAGTATTAAACAGCTGCTAAAATATAAAGTAAAATGAATAAGTAAGTAAATTCTTCTGCACGCAAAAAGGGAAAATTTATGAAAGGAGCGTGGAGGATAACTTAAATGCAGAAATAGTGCTGAAAATTCGATTCCCAGGTGGTAAATCAGAAGATCGAGGAGCGTTCACCGGGAGAGGTTTATTTTAAGCCTGACGTTTCGGGTAGTTGTCTCGTCTACCCATCTTCAGAGAATGAATACTCTGGCTCACGGTCCCCGTCTTTACGTCGCCGGTTCTTGCGTGTGCGTGTTCTACCAATCGTGGTTGAGTCACTGTGTGTGTCTCTTGCTGCGCCTTCAGTTCCCTCGTTTGCCCTGTCTGTCTGTCGCCGCGCCGTGCCGCGTGCGTTGGTGTCAGTCTCATGCGCGTCCGTTTCATCGTCTCCTGTGGCTCCCCAACTTGTTCCCCTCAAGCCTACCTTGGCCGCGGCGTTGACTGCCCGTGTGTTGATGTGGCGTGCCTTGGCGTCAGCTGTCATATAAATTTACCGGTCCCCTATGTCGTTTTAAGGACTTTCTTATCCGGGAACAAACGCGACATTGGATAACTGGGGCCGGGAACAGGTCCGAGCGCGATGGGAGACGACGGAATAGATGCGCGGGGGCCGACGCCAACGCACGCCACATCAACACACGGGCAGCCAAAGTAGGGCCAAAGTAGGCATGCCGGGGGCCAGTCGGGGAGCCACAGGGAGCGACGAAACGGATGCCATCTGTTCGCCTGCAGCTCTCGGCCAGGCACCCACCTCACTCCTGCAGACCTGTGGCTCAAGCCGGTCGAGGTCGCGGTTTTTCTCCATCTCCCAAATACTCCCAGTTTGGATTCCGGCGGGGATTCCTGATCCAACTATGGGCTACGACACACACACACACACACACACGACGACGACGACGACGACAGTTCCCCCGTCGATTTCGACGATGGGCACCACGCGCTCCAACAAGCCGCTGCAAACGCTGGAGCAAGCCGCAACTGACACAGAGGCGAGCTGGGCAAGCAATACGCAAGCGACAGCTAGCAGGAGCAACGCAGAGAACTGGCGCGAGAGAAAACAAGAGTTTAGGCAGACTTGCGCAGAATCTACCCACTCGCTCGCCACTCCCACCTCCGTATCCGGTGTAAAGACAAAGTCAATAAGACCAGGGATGAGGGAGGGTGTAGACGGCTGGCGCGATAAACACTGAGCACGCGCACACTTGACACAGCCATCTCGCTAGGTATGCTCCCGACTGCGCGGGAGCGCCATAAAGGCCACATTAAGAGGGAGCCATTGCAGCCTGACTCTCAGTCCTCCCTCTCCTCCCGTACGCACACACAGACACACGCGTACAGAAGGAGCAGCTACGTAGGGGGTCCGAGTTTTCCCGTCAGTTGGCAGACCCTCCAAGCCACGGCTTTTAGCGCACCGTGATAGATTCAGACGCATTCAGATTTATTATAGTGAGGGAAGAATCGCGCCGAGGTCGACCTCACTCTCTCCCCCACCGCATAGTGACCGCCTAGCTTTTCGGGCACCCGCAGTGGGGCCTGAAACCCAGTGGGAGCGCGAGCGCAGTCACCAACAGGGAATCAGAAGTGAGAGAAAGCGCCAGCGCCTTCCAGGCCGCAGGGGCCGTGGTTGGCTGAAGACTGGCATTGCATGTGCATACAGACCATTGGATCTCAGAAGGGTGAGAGCAGCCCTGCATGAAGCCTGGGCCAACACCCTCCTGAGAGGGGACACACACACACACACACACACACACACACACACACACACACACACACACACACACACACACACACACACACGAAACGGATGCGCATGAGGCCGACACTAACGCACGCGGCACGACGCGGCGACAGACAGGGCAAACGAGGGGACTTAGGGCACGGCAAGAGTGTTCTTTCGCTGAAGATGTGTAGACGAGAAAATTTCTCGAAAAGTCAGACTTATAATAAACTCAAATGCACAAACTGTTACAGTAAATCGCATATCTTATGAAATTTTATGGATTTATAACAATAGTTTCCTATTGCACATAATCAGTCCACGCTGCATCCCGAAGCGCATTAGAGTTGGAACATAATTTTTTTTAAAGAAAGCCTATTTTTGCTTAATTATAAATATTATGCTATTAAGCAATACCACCTACATGTGCCCAAACTAATGTTTATGCACAAAAGGGTGCCTATCCCAATTTACATTGTCACCATTAATGATTTAGTTCAGATACTGAAACTTCTAAAACTAGTCTCTATTTTCTAACCACGAATCTGCAAAGTTCGTATAATTTCCAGCTAGTCGGTGAGCTGAAAGTCAATTTTCCTGTGAGGGAATGCCTATTCTTTTAATTATATGTGAAAGATGTTTTTCGTCACCTTTTCGACGTCAGCTCTAATAATTATCCTGCTCTGAGCAAACTGATTTCCTAATGAAGCGGGATGGTGAGCTAGTTTTCTGTAACTTTTAATTAGTTATTCTGTCAGGCAAAACTACATACTATCGCACTATTCACCTTTCAACCATGCTGCAAATAGTAAAAAGATAACCGTGCGATGAAAATATGTATTTTTCACTCAAAGTGAAGATTATGCTGATCTAAATTTAAGGTAATCAGTGTAGTCAGCATTGTAAATTCTCACTGCTGCCAAATGTCAGTCTTTCTATCCGCGTTGTCACTATGATAACTTTAAAAAAACATTGTCAACTTTCGCTGATACTTGCCACAATTATTGTCGGTCTGTGCAAACGTTACTTAAAACAGTTGCTATCGGATTCAATTAGCTGTTCCCCATACAGAATTGGCGTACCCTGAGTAGATTTCTGCACCAAATACAGGTTCTTTAACGAACAGAAGGGCCACATATAACAGAATTATGAAGTGCCGGACTGAGTAAAATATTGTTTGGACGGATGGGCCAAAGAGTTTGAGAGAGTTTGAAACCAGAAATAATATTCCCCACCACCGACTTGCGTGGAAAATTATTGATTTAAATATTTGCCGAAGCCCAAATCTAAAGTTAAATCAGTTGATTAAATGCGAACTTTTACTCATTATTCACAGTTTACACATCCTGATAACTTTTAGATAAACAAGTCCGAAGAGCTATGCTAGTTTGCCTTAAAGGTCTACAAGCTGAGACGCCTGCTGCGCATCTGAATGGCGCTATGACTCTTGCTTAAGGAAAAAATCGAGCTCTTACAGGAGCTCATCGTCAGAGGTGGAGAAACAGCAACAAATGGGGTAGCTACTTAGGGCGTGTGTACAATAACTGAAATTTTGAACGTGTTAAAAATCAATTATTGTGTGTCTGTGCTGCCGACTTGCCACAGAGGGTTGTGCTAGCCTGTGCCAGTAGGCAAGAACGGCATGTTGGGTGGAAATATTTACAGAAATAGAATCGTCAAAAACGATTCAAACGGACGAAATCATGCTCTCTTTCGATGTGAATTCATTGTTCCCATCCATACCCCCCATTCTGGCACACAATATCTTACACAAGAGACATATGATGAGGCCCAAAGCCAAGTCAAAATTGAACACCTTATGAGGTTTTTCGAATTCTACCAGAAAACGTACTTTACTTTTGCTGGAGAAACGTACGAACAGATCAAGGGAACTCCGATGGGCTCCCCGATCTCCGGCTTAGTGGCAGAACTGGTTCAACAGGAACTAGGAAACATCGACTTCGCCAAACATGAGCGTGCCTCCTGGCGCCGCTACGTCGACGAACCGTTTTTCATCATCAAGAGAAATATGCTGCAAAACTTCCATGACTTGCTCAATGGAATATTTCCTGACATACAATTAACGTGGGAAGAAGAAAAAGAGAAGCCGCTGCCTTTCCTTGATGCACTCGTCAAGAGAACACCCAACGGTGAAATCGAGACGACGGTTTACAGGAAGGCGACAAAAACAATAAAACTCCTCAATTTTATAGTAACCATCCAGTTCCTCACAAACGGAGCTGTGTAAAAACACTCTTTAAACGGATCCAGACTCACTGCAGTAAACCAGAGGAAAATGCACATGAGGTCAGATATCTCCGCCACCAGTTCATGCGGAATGCTTATCCAAAAGCATTCATAAACTGATGCCGACGCGATTGGACTCGGAGGACCCAAATAGAAGAACCACCGAGGATATGGCACGCTCTGCCGTACATAAAAGACTTATCAGAAGCGACTGAACGCATCGCTGCTGGACTGGGTTTTGGAATTGCACACAAACCCAAAGCAACAATGTGCATCAGAGTTCTGATAATAAAAGACCGGCTTACACCGAATGAACAATTTAGGGTAGTATACCGCATCCCATGCCTAAACTGTCCCTGTAATTATACAGGTCAAACTGAACGCATACTCGGATCGCGTACACGAGAACACAAGCAGGCCATGTGACTAGGCTATGAATCATCACTAGTTGCAACTCACACCTACGAAACAGGCCATGAGTTCAGCTTCGCTGCTGTCAAGGTACTCGCCCACGCGGGAAACAAGACGAGCAGAGAATTTATCGAAGCCTGGTCCACGGGTGAGAATTCGGTCAACAAATGTGTCAAATTGGCGCTGGCGTACAGGGCCTTACGCTTTTGTGAATGATTGCATCTAGACGCCCGCTGTAATTAACTGGCACACCATCCTCCATAATCACCCCACTTTCGATGCTGATGTGGCCATTTGGCGCCCAAGCCTACACAATTCCTCTCTTTTCATCCTCCTTCCCTTCTCCTATGACCTTTTTGAATTGCCCATTCTTTTTACCCTAATAATTGATTTGTTTTTTGTTGTCGATTCTATATATGTGCATATTTTCACCCAACCGTCGATCTTGCCTACTGGCACAGGCTAGCACAACCCTCAGTGGCAAGTCGGCAGCACAGACACACAATTATTGATTTTTTACACGTTCAAAATTTCATTAATTGTACACACGCCCTAAGTAGCTACCCCATTTGTTGCTGTTTCTCCACCTCTGACGATGAGCTCCTGTAAGAGTTCGAAAGCTAAGGAAAAAATACTTCCCATTCCAGTACTCGAGCATTTGTCTTCCTTACCAATCGACATACCCGGAATGCGAATATTCTCTCTCATTCGTAAAGGAAAAGAGCTCCAAGATGGAGATTTGAACCAGTTTTATGCTTCCAAAGTCGTTAGTGGATTGACGAAAGGTATGAACTTTACAACAGTTTACTGGATAAATTTTTTTCATGTGAAATCACGCAAGACAAAGTAACTCATTGTAGACAGTAAAATGTAGAGTAAATATATCGTGTTTGAATTGCGGTTCTTCCATGCATGCTGCCTTCTGTGATGTGGAGTTTTATGACTGGTCTTTTCCGTGGAACAAGAAGTTCATTTAAAAACTTTCGTTTGAAAGAAGCTTAAGTAGGCCCACTCCTATGCCCCTAATATCAGCATTTGTCCTACAAAAACGGTGGTTATAGCCTTTTGGGGAGTGGGGAAATAGGATAGACAAAGAAATAAATTTTTAAAAGTAAGTGTGCAGTGAAAAATATGTAGTCAAATTTGCTGCCCGTTGCCGCTGGGTGTAAGTTGTTCCGCATGTAAATTGAAGGTGTGATCGGTGCTTCGCGCCGCAGACATTACTAATTGAACTCCAGAACGGTAAGTTGAACCTCAGGTAAGTTGAAGTAGACGACCTCCTAACCACCATTTAATTTTTTTGGAAAATGCCAGAAACCTGCAATTTGATCATCGGGGCTTTCCGCAATAAGTTAAACGATCATAAAGTTTGGGAAAATCTACAAATAAAAATCAGCAACACTTCTAAATACAGTAAAATAAAATGCATTGAGGATTTATCAAAGTATATTCCAGTGCATGTCCTAATTCCACACCCATAAAACCCTACATAAGCTACTGTTGTCTAAGTTTACTTTTATCAAGCAACTATGAAGTCATCGTTACAGTCGGAAAGAACTAATCGGGCTGACTTGTAATGGTTAGAGTTTCGGCGTGAAAGAATGTCGAAGTCCATTAAGCCCCTCCAAATAATTAAATGTGTCCAGTGGATTCTTCATTGATTGCTCAGATAAATCGTGCTTGGTCAGTCATTTAACTGTATTCGATTGGCGGATCATATAAGTCGCAGAAGGCTGCGCGGGTAAATCGACACAGGTGTGATTAATTGCATGACTGCCGGTAGGCGTGAGTTCGAATCCTACCGAGGCCTCCAAGGCTTCCACAATAAGTTCAACTGAATAATGTTTTATTTGGCTCGTTCTTTTTTCTTCTAAACCAATCTGTAATTAGGATCGCATTGTCTGTCCTAGCAAACAGGCTGGTAATATTGCTTAAATGAAAAAATTATCTTCTCCCACAATTGAATATGCATGCTTATCTTACGCGTGCAACGATGTTGAGTATAACGAAAAAAATAATATAAATATTGAGAATTATTGCGATGACCATTGCTGAGCAACAGCGTAATAGAAAATACATATATATATGCTTCTAATAGGAACTGTACACATATACTAGCGCCTCTCTGACGGCATATCTGATGATGGTATTAGACGAAGACAACTCTCGTGCTAACGACCGTGTCCGTTTCTTTTCGCTAAGCACCTGATTTTGGAATATAAGTGCAAGAATAAGGGGAAATTCATTGGACTTCGTTAAATCAATTCCTAAACTTGACTATCCCAATAGGCTTTTGTGCCTGGGCAAGTTGAGCTATGCGCAATTAAAAACACAGGCAATTCATTTACTTTGGAATGAAGAATGCATCATCAGTAGACAGAAGAAGGAGATTAGACAAAGGGGACCAAACCCGGATTCCTGTTTGAATTCCGCCTTGTTGACGGAAAACTTCAGATGTAAATGCAGTGGACTGGAAACGCTGTTTGCATGCCCGAATAACTTGTCTCCCTCGAGCAAATAGCTGGTGATCATTTTGCAGCTTTGTGCAAATATGTTCACTCACAAGATATTTAAGTGTTTTGATAGAGGAGCCGGCTGTTTGCGACAAAAACTAGGAGATACCAAAGTGAAAAAGGAGATTTTCCAGACCCAGGCTCCGATGGGCTGCTGAAAACCAGTTAAAAGTTTCTGTAAAAAAGCAACTCCAGCTTAAGGATTGTTTTCATAAGCCAAAATGAAAACTAATTAGATTGAAAATCGTTAGTAATACACGCTATGTTGCATTAGATGGGAAAGGTGCTTTACGTTCTTTATTTTAAATGCATATAAGAGAAACCTTATGTAAGAGAATAAGAAGGACTTACTCAGACAGAGCCCTGCAAACCTAATTTTTGTCTTTATTTTAGTTTCTGACCCCATTAATAGGTCGAGGTGATAGCAATACAGAAACAAGTACTGGTAATAACCAGCCATGAAAAGACATCATATCTTTGAAGCTGACTATGTAGAACTTTGCATGCGGGACCCGGATCACTAAAACGATTTACTGAGTACTACTCGAATTCCCAAACTTCAACCGACTCCCAGCTTATCCTTTTACAGCATTATAAGTTATGTTGGTGGTTTCAGAGTTGAATTCATGATCCGTTTCGAAAAGCAGGCACTTAGGATAATTTGCATTCCCTTCGCACAGCCTATGCTATGAACATTCATTCCGATTTAGCAGTTAAACGTTTATAATTTTCGAAGTCCAAAATACAAGTTAGTGTCGGGAACCGCCATTGTGCAGACAATGAATATTTACCGTAATATTGAGTTTTTAATTGATCAGCTTTTTTTCGAGGTAATATCCTCAAGGTTCCTTGTATATGCTTGCATGATACCCATTTTCCTCATCAGCAACAAAAAATTTTTTGTAGTTTCGGGTCAGAAACTGTTGTACTAGAGGCAGAAAAGTGTTTTACAGATGTTTCTATGAGAGCTTTTTACGGAGTGAGTCTTGTGCTCGCTTAAATAAAGACAACGGAATCCCTCCAACGGCTGAAATTAATTAGAATGTTTTGCCTTGCTGAATTGGAACCCTCTCAGGAGCCAAATCGTCTTAAGCAGTAACTACCAATCTGCGGAGTTTGATCGAGTTCAGTTAAATATCAAGAACAAAAGGAAAACAATCATATGTGATTGTATCCGAGAATTTAAAAAAACACGTGAAAAATATTCAGGCGTTTCGCAAAACGGAAGTATAATCAACCCATCCCTAAAACTCATGATTCCCGTGTTAAAACTTTTTTCGTTGGGCATAGCTATAGCAAAATCGCAAATTATACTTTCAAATGTATTTTCCTCATTCTCAATTTTTGAGTATACTAAGTCCGCCGATGTTCTCCTGTCTACCTGAAAACGCTACAGACGAAAGGCTCGGGTAATGCACCACCCAGGGTTGGATGCGACTGGCTGACGACGTCTAATAAGGCAGAAATGGTCATTTCAGTTTCATTTTTCGTTGCGGGCAATAAAATCTGCCTATACTACTAGCTGCCGTGCGGCTGTTGCCAGGGCCCGAGAAATGAGGCTCAAGGCAGAACAGGAAATGTTTGTTCAGTAAGCGATCGATTTACATTTATCAACGGCCGTCAATATCTGCCGATCTAAATCGGCAAGACCACGAGCTTGTGGCTCAATGATAAGAGTGTCTGACTGCCAACTTACAAGGTCGCGAGTTCGAGCCTCGGAGGCTGCTACCTCTGAGATTGGACATGAATGACTGACGACGGTTAATAAGCCAGAATTGGCTGTTTCAGTCTCCCCCCCCCGTTTGCCGGTAATACTAAACGAAAGTATTCTCACCTTTTTTATCTAATTATACCTATAATTTCGCAGAAGTGGAAGCCTTCAAAATATTTTATGGCAACACGATGTGAGTTCCCATGTATTCAAATGGTACTTTATGTGAGCAAAGTACAGTACCTGATCGAGAGGGGTTCAGTACGAAGTGAACGCATATAAAGCCAGGGTTTACTGTGTTAGTGACAAGTTTTGCGGGTATGGTTCTGCTATCACCAACGGCCGGCTGACTGTTGAGGCAAAGGTTCGCATCCCAGGTACGTGGATAGATTGAGAAAAAGAAGAGAAAGCTTTTTCGAGCACCAGAAGTATAGTTTATATGGGGGAGGAACGAACTGGTCCCTTCCCCAAAAAAGGCTGCTTGCTTTCGTTGACGGTTTTATCTCTGACGATGGACTCACGAGAGTGCGAAAGCTCAGACTAATAAAACTATCATTTCGATGATCGAAACAGCTTGTTGTTGTTGTTGTTGTTGTTGTTCTTCTTCTTCTTCTTCTTCTTCTTCTTCTTCTCAAACGCCGGCTATATCCAGTAGCCACGCGTGCGTCAAAAAAAACGATAAAAACTACCAACGTGGTACGGTACTATTAAGCAAAATAGTAACAGATAAAATACACAAGCCTTAACAATGGATATTCCAAGTCAAGAGCGAAGGGAGTCGGTCATCGGGGCGTGGATCGGCTTTTCTAAGATTCTTGAAGGCAGTTCGTGTGGACTCCCATTAGTCTTAAAACGCCAGTGCCAAGGGGGGGAGAGGAGGCGGACTTGAACAGAGACAATACTGTACTGGCAAGGGGGCGGGTTGCAAGCGTTTGAAGTCAGTGGTGGTGGGGTGGCTCGAAGAGTGGTCCTCGGAGTAGCCACGGCAGCTGGGGGAGGGGGGAACGGACAGCTGGCTCGTCACCGAAGTTTCACTTTACGGTGGTCGCCATGTGAAATGTGAAAATGTGAACGAAGAGCCGAGATCGGAGGAAGGCAGTATTCAATCATGCGCATTTGAGAGAGGGATAACGGCCTTCGTTTGAGGGAGGAGGGACAGCCTTCGAAAGAGCGTAAACTGTCATTTGTAAGTCGGACGGGAGTTTCATTGTGGAAGGAACGCGGAGAATTCCAAACTTGTTCAGCAAGAAGTAACAGCATCTGCCTATCTATGCGCACCATGATCTTGCATAATCTCGGCAGATGACATCAGTACGCCAGGCCCTTCATTTGAGCTACGGCACAGCTTCCAACCTCTAGCCTAGGTAGATTGGAGACACATTGGCAATCGTTTACGCGACAGTAGGCCCCTTGATATGGCACCAGTCGGTGACGCTGAGTTTCAAAAGACCCGTTTTTAGATTAACGGATGATAAAGGATCAGGAAGTAGGGACATTTACATGGACTGATAGTCCGCAGAGTCTTATGCAACGACGATCATCAAATCGAAAAGAAGAAGAAGAAGAGTCGATCGCTGGGACAATATGTTTATTCGCCTGACGTTTCGATATCCATCGCGGATTCGCCATCAGAGACATGAGTAGCAGAAAGGTTCTGCTGATCATCAAATCGTTAACTCCAGAGACATTCAAAGTGTTCTTTCATTTAGTTGGCTTTGTGGTGTTTGTGTTTCTCTCCTTGGCTAACAACGGTGACATGGCTGTTTTATCAGACATCAGCCACCGATTTTACAGTTCATTGTGATAGCTATCTACTTCCCGTGTTCCGCGCTCATCGACTATCCACCGTATTATATATTTTGCAGCCATCGAATTCTAGTTTTAGCATTCAAAATATCAGAGAATGTGGTAGGCTACAAGGTGGTTGATGCATCCACTAAATTAAGGCATATTTTAATTTTACACTCCTGTCCTGAATTATTCGACATTCAAACTGCCTCGGCTCAGAATGGTCGCTTTCGGTAAATACTAAGCTTTTAAAGTCTATGCTACGTTGTGTAGTTCCCAATTAGTACTCATATCAGTGAGGCTGATTGATTGGACTGGCGTTTTAAGGTAACATCGCGTATGCTTCTATGTGGGACACGGGACTACGGTAGGCGAGATAAGTCTTAATTTATCTTAGGGATAAGGCCTAAAGCTTCCCATCAATAAGAGCCTTCTTAGGTTACTCAGCTGGAGACAGCACTTTATCAAGTCGTCTTTCTTCCCTCTATGCAACAATGCCTAGTGGTAAGAAACTCGAATGACATTCTAGCGCACGCAAAAATAAGTCGCTGATATTCGATCATGTCGGAAATTTTCAGATAAAATACATTTCATTGGCGCAATCAGCAGCTCAAAGACGCTAAGATGGAATCCCGGGGTACTTAGTTAGAAAATCACCTCAGATGATATAGAAGGTGTTGCGCTTAATTCCAGGAAGGGTTACTACCTTCGTCTTCTGACCTTTACCTAGACCTTAACCGCAACCATAACCTCTTGTTCCAGTGATCGCTATTTCTCCTTTTGACACCTTAACTATTGTCTTTAAGGACCACTGAAGTCGGAGGTACTGGATATTCTGATAAAATAGGTGGGGATACATTGCAGGTTCTAGAGGTCTCATGCCCGGAAGCTGAATGTCACACGACGCACTTCTCCAATGCTCGGGCATGCGAGCAAATTCATGTGCTTTAGCCCTCGTAGCAATTGGCTGACAGGTTTTCTGATAAAATAGACATGCGCTTCCCATAAGGTAGGAGTGTGACCCATACGGACATCTGAGGTTGATATAATCCTCCTTCCAGACCTGATAAGACTGAAGCATATTTTCCTACGTGCACATGTGCAGATTGCATATGCAGCAGAATTTAATGAAACCATAAATTACGCAAGAACTCATCAGCTGCATCCTCTCGCTACATAAAGTAACGAATGGCAGTATGCAATAATTGAATTCATACAGAAGAGGTCATAGAAACAGGTCAAGAAGGTCAATTAATAAATTGAGCTAATTAGTCTAATTCGAAATGTAAGTGAAACATTGTAGATAGTGAGATAGGGGGAAAAACGTTCAAGCAAAAAATGCGCGCAGAAGGAGGTGTGAATCAGGGTGCCGGATATTACCGGGGCAAAGCAAGGTTCACCGCGTGCTCCAGCTGTTTACATAGGTCGGGTTTTGACCATAATATAGAGGCTGCCTCCAGATAGTGCAATGTACGAGTTTTTCGTGCCCGAACAGGTACTCGGAAGGATGTTTTGGGGTCGAGAAAATGGCCCGTATTCAATAGGTGTTCAGTGGGGGAAGAACGGGGAGTCCCATTCTCCTAGCCAACTCGGGAAGTGCTCTTTAGCTCTGCTGCTAATTGCCGTTGTGTTCGCCCTATGTACTTGTATCCGCAAGTGCATGTTAATTCATGAACAACATTAGAAGTGGCGTACAACGGCAAGAAATTTTTCGCAGTTGGAATCAGAAGGGTCTTCGTCGAGTTGAAAAATAGGAGCTGAGCTGAGCTGCAAGGTATGTTCTTTCAATGGTTTTGCGTTAGCGTCTCTTGAGAGTGTTTAAGGTGTTGTTACCCTTAAAGGGCAAGGAAATGAAAACAGGCTTTTTCGGAGCTTACTGTTCTTTAACCTTTTGCCGTCAGGGTTTGCTTTACTTGTCAATAAAGTGAGCTGGCTAACCACGCATGTAAAGAATTTAACTGAGGCTGGCAATTTCTGCATCCAGCGTATCCATTGAGCAGATTTGTTTGTCCTCTAGAAGAGAGTGCAAACTAAGTTATGTTTCCATTCTATTGGAACAAAACTTAGATAATACAAGTACTGCCCTTTCCATATATTCTTGTGGAACACTGTTCGTGTCTGTCTGGACAAGTGAACGTCAGGGAAAGAAAGCTGGTTCTCACGTTCTACTTCCACTGTAAATTTCATTTTCGGGTGCAGACTGTTCATCGTGAGCACTAGTGTGTCGGCTTCCGTTATGTTTTCAACAATCGAAAAGACATCATCTACATATCTTCTTAAGAGTTGCGAAAATTTCCATCAGAGAATTCAAAAGTCCAGTTTGGCCAGTATACGTGCACACGTATATGTCTGCAAGGGTAGGACCAAGGGGACTACCCATTGCCACCCCATCAAATTGCCTATACCTTTGGTCATTAAATAGGAATTAAACATTCTTTGTACATAATTGCAGTCAGTCTCGTAATATTTCATAGGACAAGCGAGTTCCTGAAGCATATGCACAACTTATATCAATTGTTTCGTTCAGAGGCACGTTGGTAAATAATGACTCAATGTCAAGAAAGATCATATATTTGCCGACAATATTGCGATGCCTGAATCCGTTGACAAAGTGAAAACTGTCTCTCAGTGTATATGTAGAGAATCTTTGGCGTTTTGGTTTAAGTTTCTTTACTAGCCAATGCGCTTGTCTGTGAAACGATGACTTGGACATGGAAAGAATAGGTCGCAAGCGGATATCCGTTCTATGAGTTTAAGGTAAACCATATAGTCGCGGAATTTAGGAACCCCTGGATTTTAAGGATAGGACTGTTTGGTGCCTATCAACTTAGGCAGCCAGAGCTCAAGAGCACTTGCCGAGTTGGCTAGGAGAATGGGACTCCCCGTTCTTCCCCCACTGAACACCTATTGAATACGGGCCATTTTCTAGACCCCAAAACATCCTTCCGAGTACCTGTTCGGGCACGAACAACTTGTACACTGCACTCTCTGGAGGCAGCCTCTATATTATGGTCAAAACCCGACCTATGTAAACAGCTGGAGCACGCGGTGAACCTTGTTTTGCCCCGGTAATATCCGGCACCCTGATTCACACCTCCTTCTGCGCGCATTTTTTGCTTGAACGTTTTTTCCCTATCTCACTATCTACAATGTTTCACTTACATTTCGAATGAGACTAATTAGCTCAATTTATTAATTGACCTTCCTGACCTGTTTCTATGACCTCTTCTGTATGAATTCAATTATTGCATACTGCCATTCGTTACTTTATGTAGCGAGAGGACGCAGCTGATGAGCTCTCGCGAAAGGTATGGTTCCAATAAATTCTGCTGTATATGCCATCTTCCAATAGCTAATTGAAGTGAAAATGCGGGTCCCGGGCACAAATGAGGCCGAAATTCATTCACGAAAAAAATGGGTCTAATTTACTGACGTTTTAAAAGCATAAAAGCTTCTATCATCATATGTGGCTTCTGTACAGTGTCAAACTGGTGTCCTGTTGACTCTGTGTCTATTGGTGCCGGATGCCCCTGCGGTCGGGTAGGGGTCCAATCGTCGTCATGTTGGCCATTATTTACCACCCGCTCTCCGTCAGAAGGGGAGGTCGGTGTGGGGAGGGGGGAGGCAACGGTAACTGACGCCCTCCGTCATGACTGTTTATGTACCAAGTGTTGTCATATGCATCTGTGTTCAAGCCCAACAGGAGATTTTGTTGGTTCAGATTTCCCGCGTTATCCCTTTCGGCTGCGCTGGTATACGCTCCCGCAAGTCTGTATTCTGTCACGGTTGGGATTGCTAGCGGTTGAAAACCATCTGACTTCCTGCCGACGATTTCGTTGGTCAAGTCATACTCATAAGGCCTGCAGGCCGCCGAGAGAATCGTACAGCGGTTGTTGAATTCAGTGCGGCCTACCATGCTTCGAGCGATTCTCTGACTGTTTGGTCATCATTCCGGCTAAGTTCTTAAACGTGCTGGAAAGTGAAGAAGTATCCAGAGGCTGCATAGTGTTCTGCCAACAAAGCTAAGCCTTTTTAATGCATTTTTGAGTTGGGTACACCAATCCGCACGCAGATGAAATGAAAACAAGAGCTAATGCGACACTGTTACACAAAAACTAATGGATTCAACTGGACAGACACATTGATGGGTTGTGACAGAGGTGGTCATGGAGTTTGTTTGGAAAGGGCAGGAGGGAGGTGGGACAATTACGTCTGTCTGTGCTCCAGCTGATGTTAGACGCGTTGGATTGCGGGTTGCTGGACTAGGAGTCATTGATTTGTGATAAGGGCAGGCTTCAAAATGTCGTAAATGTAGGTCCTATTAGTGACTGTCCAGGTCAGCATGACTTTTACTACTACCCGCAGTAGAGTACCAAGTCTCGTTCATTTTGTGTCGGCCGTTGGGCAACCTAACTGTCTGCCAATTGCATTTGTTGCCACACTCGTATGCGTGCACCAAGACCAGGGACAGGGAGTACTGACGACAAAAAGCCAGTTTGGGTTCACTCACATGGGTGACAAGATGGTGACCTGTATTACCAGCATACAGGTTAGAGCAGTTTGCACATGAGAGGCAAAAATTACGTTGCTTTTTCTCTTTTAGAGATGTGCTCTTTTATCCGAAACAGGACAAAATGTATGTATATATGCTGAAGTGAAACCGAAAAAAGACAGGGAAGACCAGGATGACCATTTCTGGCTCAGTTTCCGGCATCACTCAGTCCTACTCAATCTCAGTTGTGCATCACCCGAGTTCCGAACCCACGACTCTTTAGTAATGGAATGTAAAATATGTATCATGGGGCTCCGGATCTGTTGCCTTGTTGGTTGCGATCGGGAATATGATGATAATAGGACGCTAACGCGCTCGTAGCTTATTTGTAGAGCGTTAAACTCCATAACGAAAGGGTCGTGACTTCAAATCGTGGCTGATACTGAAGTGATTGTCACTGCTGACATCACGCATTCCCGATATTTTCTCGAAGTTTGGGAATATATCACGACTGGCATCTAGCACTATGTCGATCTGGATCCCCGTTACGAAGGCCTATATGCACAGCTAACTAAAATGCGCCCAAACCCTGGCAACGGCTGTTAATCAGTGCTTGGCCATTAGAATCCTCCGTGTCACCACAAGCTGCCTCAGAAATGGTAAACTGTAACTGATCCTCCTAATACCCAAAAACAGCGCGCTAACTTCTGCCATCGACCCAACTCAAAGACGTCTAATTCATCCACCTTCAGTTCCTATGAGCCAACATTCGTATTTCTCTCCAATAGAGAGAGCTCTAGCAGTTCTCCCCAGCCCTCACGTACCCCAAAGTATAGCGAAATTATTTGCTCACCGCTCTCATGCCAGTTTTTTGCATATCGTCATCTTTTTGCCGCACTTATTAATCTGTTCTGCGTGTATCATCTTCTCTTTATAGGCCACGCAAAAATGACCTTGATTTGATTATTTGGTCTTTTAAATGCATAGACAGAGGGCACTACTCTCCGACCTAGCGTGTCGCTCAAAGGCACTCTACGTTACGGGCCCAAAAAGTAGTTTATTCAACGTCCGAAATGACTGCCCACGGACTCAGGTACCCCAGTCAGCTAATAAAGAAAACTCTTGAAGAAATGTCAATCATTAATACTCCTATCAAAATGTGTCATATTGTCTTTTAATGTTACGCTTCTTTTTAACCCCATTCCCTAGGAGCTGGCAGTGTAGACAATCGAATTATGGCCCCTAAAGCAAGCATGGTGAACCGGGGAATAGGCTGGGATATGCCTAAATCAATTCTGGCTCAAAACGTACTCCCATTTGGAAAAAAAAGTATCTACAAGGAAGGGAAAAGCAGCCTTCTTCGTTTACTAATCACGAGACTCATAAAAGAAATGGTCCTGCAACCGCTGAAATCACTGACCTTATAGCAAAAACCGAAATTCTGAGCTCGAAATGTAGACGATACATTTGTTGTCATAGAAAGGGATCGAATATCGGCATTCAAGGAAAATGTCGATGACACCTTCCTGTGCATCTGATTTAAAATGTATAATAAGGAAACCAACACCTTAGCCGATCTTGATATCCTTGACTGGCAGAGAGACTGTGATGGCCTAAAACTTACTTATTCAGGAAAGCGACAACTACGACGCAAGTACCGAGCTTCAACAGCGACCAACCAGTTGGTCAAAACCGGAGTTGTGTTTCGACGTTATAACGAAGTACTGCTACCCACAGCAGCAAACAAGAAGACAATGCTGCTGTATTTCCTTCGACAAGAGATCAGAGCAAACGTTTATCCACGCACTTTTGTTGTCAGTTGTACGCGCAAGCGAACCAGCCCCAAATTTCGGCGAGCGCTACTGTACGTAAAGAACTTCTCGGAAACTGTCAACCGTCTTTTCCCACCTCTTGGAACTGCAGTTGCACACCGACCAGGAGCAAATATCCGAAACTACGTAATAAGGCTGATAGAGCCACTGGTACGGCAAGATACGTGTGGAGTCGCGGCCAAAGCAACTTCGTCGGAGAAAGTGCAAAATAACTCGGTCAAGGATTGTGGAACATGCGATAGCAGTGAGGACAAGAGGACGCTAACGCTCAGGTTATGGCGAATGCGACAAGGCACTTCCACAAATTTAAGACTGATGGGACCGAAGCTCTCGCAAGGGCTGAAAATGACCTGAATCGTGATCTATCTGAGTTCTACTTTTCTGACCCACGATCGATAACTAGGCGCAGCGGACTTCCAACTGCGTATGCTTTTCTGATATTTTTTCTAGACAGATTAATAAGTTCCGCGGTGCAGATGAGGTCGATAACTAGTTCAAGGGACAACCAACCACATCCTCGAGTCATCATAAGGCCAAGAATGGAGAACGGGGATTAAATTTCGACAATTACCAATGGATTGCGGACTAAATAGTAACCAATACAAGCGAATATGCGTGTCCCAGGAAGCAATTGAGAAGAAGAAGACTCGATCGCTGGGACAATGTGTTTATTTGCCTGACGTTTCAACATCCTGGACATCCAATTTACGATGGAGAAAGAAAAGAACAACCAGCTGGCCTTTCCTGATGTCCTCGTCTGTCGCAAAGATTGAGGTGGTTTAAAGACTAAAGTATTCAGGAAAGCGACAAACACGATGCAAGTACTGAAATACAATAGCAACCACCTAATCTGCCACAAGCACAGTTGCGTAAAGACGCTCTATTGGCGTGTTGAGACGCACTACAGCGAACAAGAAGATAAAGTTGCCGAGGTAGAATACCTTCGACGGCTGTTCAGAGAGAATGGCTACCCGTGCAACTTCGTCAACCGGCTCTTTCGCAAACGAGATGGCCAACAAAAGCGCACTGACCCCAAGATTTGGCGTTCGATCCCGTACGTCAAAAACGTATCGGAAGCCGTCGGCCGCCTTCTCGGACCACTTGGAGTTGGAGTCGCTCACAGGCCAGAGGTAACCATAAGGCGTCAGATCATGAAGCCAAAAGATCCACTGTCACGGCAAGGATCATCTGGGGTCGTCTACAGGATCGGTTGCAGTTGCAGTTGCAGTCAAAGCATCTATGTCGGGGAAACTGGCAGACTTCTCAAGACGCGAATTGCCGAACACGCGGCAGCAGTGCGGCGAAAGGATGCCAATTTTCAAGTTGTGGCTCACTCAAAGAGACCCGGCCACACGTTCACATTTAATGAAGCCGAAATTCTCGCAAGAGGTGACAATTGGCTGAGCCGAGAACTACTTGAGTCATGGTTCAGGGGCCCCCAATATATACACATATGCAACGCTTTGCCCAATTCATAATCAATGCTGAGATTAAATTTGGCCAAAGCATATCGTCACTTGAGGAACGGGGAGACCACCACCTCCTCTTACGCCAGCACCGGAGAGCCAGATGGCCGAACAATTATCACGCCCGAGCGCACCGGGAAATGATGAAAGGTCAACAGGTCAGAGACCGCCTGCCGTCCAACAAACCTCCCGCGCGCAAGAAGGCAATCAACTGTATCCTATAAATACTGCAAACTTCTGTGCATGTGTTACCCGTTTCTGCTACTGTTTCCTACTCATGTCTCTGATAATAAATTCCACGATGGATGTCGAAATGTCAGTCGACTAAACATAATGTCCCAGCGATCGAGTCTTCTTCTTTTTCTTTTTCTTCTTCTTTTTCTTCTTCTAAATAACAACTATCGAGTCTTGCCGCATCTTACTAGATCTAACTGCATCAGATTTAAAACAATTGTAAATGCAACTATATGATGTTAGGATACATTTTTGATTTTTAGTTTTTATTCCTCTGTTTTCGTCTTCTGTGCACCAGTCGACTGTCTTAGTCAATTGCCGGAACAGACAACTTCATGCCTGTCGACGCTAAGCCGAAAGAGTACTCGGAATTCTCTGTGCGTTTGTGAGTCAATTTTTGTTCTGTCAGTGCACTTGTACTGAAGTATTTTACAAGTTTATTTTCCTACAGACATCCAGATAATTGCAAAAAGCGTCTTAGAGGGATGAGGGGAATGGGGAGGACTACTTTAGTTATGACATGGATGTCATGTTAAATGAAAGATGCGTACAGTTCCAGTATCGTTATGTAAGGAGGAGGAGGAGGAGGAAGGGGGGAATGGATGAAGAAAATAATCCTTTCTGCTCAGAACACTTTAATCAAAAACCGTCACTGCTGGGAGTGGTTGATAAATGCAAAATACACAACACAATTTTTTTGAAATGTAGAGTCATGTCCCAGGAAGCCTTTTAGTAGCAGAAAATGTAAGTAAACGAAAAAAAAAACACTGACATTACCTCACCCTCCAAAGACTCCTAGTATCATTGATTTCAGAGTAGAGTTTTGCATGCACATACTTCCGCCTCTCTTCATGCCCAATTTATTGCAAGTAACGATATTTCAGGAACCAAGCTTAGCACCAGGGTTGACCAGGCCCAACTACGCCTGTAAATTGACCGGATAGGTTATGGCTCAGCAGAGAAGCCGACTTCCATTTTCCCCGATAGATAGCTACTGAAATTAATTATGGTTAAGAGGTGTCCAGATATGTTATGCAAGCCACAGGTACGGTAGAGCACATCAATTTCACCGTTAAAATGGTGGCTTGGGTAATCTAAAGGTGCAGGAATATTGACACATTTCCAATCTAAACCAACAAGAGGACGAGCCCGTGGCCCAGTTGTTAGACCGGTAGACTTCTGATCAGATGGTTGCGTGCTCGAGCCTCGGCTGGTGCATTAACTGCGGTTGGGTATGACTATCTGATGACGGCGAATGAGCCTGACATGATCATTCCAGTCTTCATTGTATGTGCTGACAACGCTATGTGACTATTGCACGCAGCCCTTAACTCTCCTCCAACCCCCTATCTGTGACTAACAGGAGTCAGGCTCTACTTGATAGTCAGATTCCGTTAACCGTCTGGACCGAGGAGCCAATCCTGTTTACAACATGCTGTAGTTATATTCCCCTCCTCACACCTTTTCATCTGCGCTGTGCAAGAAGTCCTACAGAAAGGCAGAGAGAGAGAGAGAACTGCATGCCATCTAGAAGGTTAACCAGCAGTCCTTTGCTTAATAAAGCGGTGACTCATTGCAGAATTTAGCAACGGGTTGAAGTTCCTGCGCAGTCCCTTTTGCCCTTTATGGGGCAAGGACTGCTAGAGGTGATGCATACTTGGGTCATTTGTGAGCATACCATGGTTTATAAATGCCAAACTCGAGGTCGACAAACCACTGCAAAAGACACCAAACCATTTCTTAATCACCCACTCCCCTTCCAAAAGGTGCCAGAAAAACTATGAAAACGTTGGCCACCTAAGATGTTTAAGCGAAAACGCCGAGCAACCAGAAGAAAGGAAGGACAGCACTAGTTGTTGGAGACATGGCGCGTCACAGGGTAAACAGCTTTACCCTCAGTGACACTTAAGTCTCTAGTCAATGCTAACTTGAAGAGATTTATACCGACTCTAGCCCTTTTGGAGTGGCAGCTCAATGGTATAGACGACGCTTCGGACGAGGCATATTAGTATCAACTGTGGATGTCCCTCTACCCAACCACCTTGGCAATTATCGATCAAGTACGCCTAAAATATTAGGGTTGGTTTAACACCAACGGCAAATTAATCACCAACGCAATCGTAAAGAATCATACGCTGCATATGATCTACGTCAACTGCGAGCCGATGCAAAGAAAGCGGGCTCCTTCGTGTATCGCTGCAGCACCGGCTGCGGGAGATGCAAACGTGACGTTGCAGAAATGACGGATTTCTTCATTTCTGCCAAAAACGGCTGCGGTCCTCGCAATCGCAGAAATGCACCGCCGCTTAGCTTCAACGGAGCCAAAGCCTCTGACGTAGAAATAGCAGATTCTGAGGAACTGGGAAGATATTTTAATGACCGTCACCGGCCGACTTTCCAAGTGTGAAAGATCAATAAGGTGTATCTCCTTCTTATCTATCAGAAAGCTTATGAGCCAAACAACAACGCTCCAGCCTTGAAGTCAACTGCAGGTCCAACCTACAAAGACAGTATAGGAGATGTGGCACAAAGGACAAGGTCCTAACAAGTTCACGTGTGCCACTAACATAGCTCTTTACACACGGAAAGGGAACTGGTAAATCTATGTTAATCGTGGTGGAATCTTTCGCCCCAACATCGGCGGGAGTCCTTCAGTCGTATCGTTTTCCTTTTTGACCCCAACTGCTCCAACGACGAGCTGACCATCAGCTTGAAAGAGCTGTGGTAATGCATCGGCTGTAATCCAACACTCTTTATCATGTACTCCATCACTCCCTCACTTTAAACGACACCCAACTAAAATCTCTGATCAATTTTGTCTTTCTATATGGAACATTCTTACTCAGTACTCTTGCAGGGTTCCTTAACGCCACCGTTGACTCATCACGCCAACACTGCGGCTACTGTGATGACCGACCCCTGGCCTGTCTATCGCTCAAGGACCAGGGCCATCTACTGACACTAACGGCTAAATCTCAGGCAAGACAACCAATCACAGGCTCACTCACACCAGGCCTCAAGTTTGTGGCCGTTAACGGTGACACTTGGGATTCCGCTCAGGCGCGTCGCGGTCAGCGACGCCACCCTGTCCAACGAGCCTCTTAGTCAGACGCCCTGCAAGACCTATTGGCAACCTTTCCTTATCCCTTCTGTAAAGAATACACTGTTCCTTAGAAGAAGAAGAAGAAGAAGAAGAAGAAGAATAAGACTCGATCACTGGGACACTACGTTTATTCGCCTGACGTTTCGACATCTCTTGCGGATTTATCATCAGAGACATGAGAAGCATCTAATACACTGTTCCATCTACTGTGCCTTCCCAAGACTTCTCCCATCTGCTGAGGAACCGGGCCTGGAAGCTTGTAGCTGTAAAGGTTAACCGTCTTAGCCTTAACTCCTATACTCCTGTGGGCATGGAAAATGCGTACCGGATCTCAGTCACACCTTCGGCCGCTATCAAGTAACATATGGAAGGGTCATGGCTTTCATCTGACTATCAAGCAGAAGAAATAAAAGGCAATCACCTCGACCTTATTACTATATGAACAGGAAATCTGAACAGCCTACGAGCGACAAACGAAAAATCTCTATCCCTTCCCTCACAGTTGCCGTCAGAGACAACAAATGTGAATATGCTAGGATAGGATGTCAGGCACAGAAATTAGAGCAACGACAGGGGTTCTTGATAGGATGGTAGCCTGACCAAAGGCTAGCAAATTTGTCGGCTCTATTAAGGCATCGAGCCTGCCGCTGACGCCACAATGATTCCTTTGTTAAATGGCGTTCGTTGTTATGCCCCCAAGCAATGACCTTAGACCGCACGCACGCACAAGAGCCTACGCAAGGCACAAGGCCCGAGGGTCAACGGTCACGTGACGTTATGCCAATGCGGCCAACCAGGCCAAAAGAGAACGTGCAAACAATCTCTTATAAGCCACTGCCACCCCTGACAGAGAGCGAGTTGCAACAGAGGACGCGGGGCAACGCCAGTCCACTCCCAACGCCGGGCTTGCCCGGCGTCGGAAGAAAGAGAGTTGCAGCCACACCGGATAGCGAGGAAAATAGTCCACTACCAATGCCGGCCTTCCCCCTAGGCGGGACGTAGAGCGCGCTGGAGATCAAACCAGCGGGCACAGCCACCCGAGATTTAAACAAAGCGTAATTCAACGGTACCACACGTCAGATGTCATCCTTATAACATAAACAACGCTGAACCCGTCGTTATAACAGTCCTTATCATCAAAGTTATGTCGAAAACGGGATAAATACGATGGAGTGGTCACTTTTCAAAGATAAATTTCGAATGATTACCCCGATGAATCTGTCTGGTGATATCAGTGCGATGCTTACCATAAAGAATAAAAATGACGTCATAAGGACGACCATAAAGCATATTTCAAGCGACTGCAAAAAAAACTCAGAGACGTGGAAGGATCATGCTCCCAACTGACTGAGCTGACGAGCAACAGCGGAGACTGGAACCTAACCAAATCACTATGTCGAAACAAAAAGAAGGACCCGCAGGCATCAAGCTCCTCCAACTCCGACCCCCTGTCCATTACGTCAACAAATATCGAGCGCACAGGTCGGCTTTGTGGGATAGCTGCGGATCCAATTCAGGCACATCCTGACAACTGAGCCTGCTGTCTTTGCGGAGCCGAAAACGACGACAAAATGCACTACCGATGAGCACGCTCCCGAAATTCTGTCACTCTTCATCACATAGAACAACGCCCGCGACGCACGCCCCTGATGGCTACTACTACTACTACTGGTGATAGCACACCGATCCCACGTCAACCACCACCTACCAACCACTACGTCCTCAAAACCTACTTAAGTCGGGTCGATCACAGGCTAATCCATGTTACTGAGACCGGTAAACCCGTTCCTGGAGTCTTGACATGCAATCGCTGCACCTACCTCAATTGCACATACTACTGACAAATATTCAGTCGCTACATGGGCTTACTTGACGATAAATACGCATCACCGACATTGGAGTTCACCACACTATCGACATACCAAGTCCAAATTAACAGCTGCAACATTGTCAACTCCCCTTCAACCCTAAGCAGCATCTAGTAATCTCCCCTGTCAATCCTGTCACTCCACACGCTCATCACCTATCGGCCTGATCTGTCACTTGCATTAAACTAATACTGACGAACCATCTTCAAAATCATCAAAATGTACCCACGTGCTCGCATCATCTGCTTGCACTACCTATGCACATTCATTCACCACGCATGGGCATAATTAACCGCAGACGCATCAATGGAATGCCATGATAGATCACTAAAGACTCAACTGCATTAATGCAAACTGACCACGCAATTTTTTGTCAACTCAGGCGAACCTTTTCCACCAACTAGGAATAGGTGCCCTGCAGATTAGTGCGAGGAATGTTCTTCAGTTTCTCTCCGTATGCCTTCTATAGTTTTTATCGAGCCTAGGAACTAAGAGCAGTTCACTCACTTTTTGAAAAAAAATGGCATTTCCTCTGTTTTCCGCGTTAACACACTGCTTAGATATGCTAGCAACTTACGCCCAATCCTAGCATTACATGGTTGAATAACTACGGCAGTAAGCCGGGGTATAGAAGAGGAAGGCTGGCGAGAGTGAGGGCTTTAACTGGTAATCTAACACCGGTCTCCTAGGTGATCCTGATACTACAGGTTCTAGCTTTCAGTATAATCTATAATGCTAATTTTATTATACACTAGTAGCTGCTTGTTAGCAGTTTACTTCACAATACAAACGAAAAGTGGAAGACTATTTAAGATGTGAAGGGTGGCAGCAGTGTAAACAAATGAAGCCAATCCCAAACTTGCGGCTTATTCAACGAGATCCAGTCACACATTCAAATTTGGTACGGCCAAAATTATCCCGAGGGGGCAATCGTGCGAGTCGCGAGGTTCTTCGGTGATAATTCACGGCTCTCCATTCGATAAACAATTACAGCGACTTCCCAAACACATATTCGACGCCGAGGATCACTTTGGCCAATGTAATTCGCCCCTCGGGGAACGCATAGGGAAACTTGACTTCTAATGCCCACGCCAGGGAGCCAGGTGGCCGAGGAATCATCACGCATGGGTGATGAAAGTTCAGCAGGTCACGACCCAAAAGCCTACCATCAAGCGATTAACGCACAAGCGGCTGAAAGTCCTTAATAGTGGGCGAGGAGCCGTAAGTTGTCATAGGAATGCAACAGCATAGCGACAGTATCCTATGCCTAATGTAAACCCTGGTGTGTGAATAATCGGTTTCTGCTATTGTACCCGATGATCCGCCAGAGAGTCCAAAAAGCTAGGCGAAAAAGTTTGTGTCCCACCGAACACGTCTGCCAGCGGAAGAGCCGGGCATAGCAACAAGAACTCGGATGACAACGAGCATAATTATCGCACTATTAAAAAGCCTGCATCCACCACGGACGAGGAAATCACGGCAATTAATGAGCCGAACGCGAAATGTCAAGCCAATACCGCACTAATTTAGGCCCAAGTGGTGGCTATAGCATTGGATAACAATCGTACGCACGCAGATGACCGCAATGCACTATAAATACCATGCAACCCGTGCATGTTTCAACCCTACCTATGCATGACTATGAGTATGATACCACTACCTATGACTAAGGATTCCCGACGCAATCCGAATCCGGAGGACAATAAAACTCTTGTTCCAGTGGTCGCATCTCATTATTTTGAACTGCTTCTTCTTCTTCATAAAAGTAACCTTACGTGAAAACCTTGCCATGGTTAATAGAATTTAGTGCATATATTCACATAACCTTTAGGTTTGCACCGAAGTTAAGTATTTTGCCAATACAAGTGAATACGCGAGTCCCAGGAAGCAATTGAGAAGAAGACGATTCGATCGCCAAGACAATGCTTTTATTCGCCTGACGTTTCGATCTCCATCGCGGATTTGTCATCAGGGACATAGTCAGCGAGCAATAGCAGATAGGGTAGCACATGCCCAAGAGTTTGCAGTATTTATAGGATACAGTAATTACTGCAAACATACGATTAACCGTAATTGCCCTACTGAGTATTGGTGGTCCGCTGAGCGGCATGCGGGCTCTGACCTGCTGACTTTTCACCCCGCGTTATCGACTCAGCCGGCTGGCCATCTGGCCCTCCGGTACTGGTATAGGGTGAGGCGGTGTTTAGTACATTCCCCAAGCGGTGACTTGCTTTGGCCAAATTGGATCTCAGTACAAAATATGGATTGGGCAAATCGTTGCCCTTATTGATGCATTGGGGGCCCGTGAACCATGACTTACTACGAAAAATAAAAAGCACTAATGGTAAAGAAGACAAATGCTCGAGTACTGGAATGGGAAGTATTTTTTCCTTATCTTTCGAGCTCTTAAAGGAGCTCATCGTCAGAGGTGGAGAAACAGCAAGAAATGGGGTAGCTACTTAGGGCGTGTGTACAATAATGGAAATTTTAAACGTGTAAAAAAATCAATAATTGTGTGTCTGTGATGCCGACTTGCCACTGAGGGTTGTGCTTGCCTGTGCCAGTAGGCAAGATCTACATGTTGGGTGGAAATATTTAAATATTTAGAATCGGCAACAAAAAACCAAGCATTGTTATGGTGGGAAGGATGGGCAATTAACAAAAGGTCATTGGAGAAGGGAAGGAGGATGAGTAGAGCGGAATTGTGTAGGCTTGGGCGCCAAATGGCCACATCAGCATCGAAAGTGGGGTGATTATGGAGGATGGTGGGCCAGTTAATTACGGCGGGCGTCTAGATGTGATCGTTTGCAATAGGCCCTGTACGCCAGCGCCAATTTGACAGATTTGTTGACCGAATTCTCATCCGTGGACCAGCCTTCGATAAATTCTCTGCTCGTCTTGTCTCCCGCGTGGGCGAGTACCTTGACTGCAGCGAAGCTGATCTCATGGCCTGTTTCGTAGGTGTGATTTGCAACTTGTGACGATTCATCGCCTAGTCACACGGCCTGCTTGTGTTCACGTGTTTTCGTGTGGAATGTACGACTGGAGGATGGAGGCTCAGCCACGATGGCTCTTCAATTCTGTTCAAGCAAGATGGTTTGTTTCTGTGAAATCGTACCCTACCATGTGTGGAAAAGGATTATGTCGTATGCGCAGACCAAATGTTAAACTATCTTAGCTACTTTGCCCGACCTTACTTGCTACATTCTCGATTCCAGTGTGACACCAGGCACGAGTGCGTTAAGGAAGAGGCATAGAATACGCGAGATGCAGCGCGAGTAAACTAGCACTGGAAAGTAATGCAAGCAAAAGTCACCGCCTGTAAGCCTAACATGCTTCACAAAAATTTAACGGTCAAGTGTCGATTAAAGACTATCTTTACTTTCGATTGGATCATGACTACCATTTGGGTTTAAGTACCAAGGAATGACAGTTCATCTACGGCTAAGGCTAGGGGTGCACGAAAGAACTGTATGCGGTTCGAGAATGACTCTTTGACAAGACTTATCGTATTGGAATGCTCTGTCCCACAAAAATATGAAGAACTACACAGCACAGTGTCAAATGAGATTGAGGCATGCTCGACACTTTTATGTCGCATTCATTAGTTTTTCGGCGTGCAGCGGGGGGGGGGGAGGTGTGAAGAGCTGTGACTAGAAGAAGTGTCGCTACACTGTTTTGCTTATCTGATCTATACGCAACAGATGGTAGACAGTCCTACCACTGAGGCCCGATCCCGAGTTGGGCAAAATACTTGCGTGCAGTTTGAGTGCATGAATCCACCTGCGGGCTTCAGAGGACATACAGTATGGAAATTTTCTGTCGGAAAAAAGTAGAGAGAGAGAGAGAGCTGGAGGGGGGAGAGGGGAGGGAACACCAAGTCCAGCAGGCAGCTTGACACGCAATGTACCCCCGCCCCCCCCCCCCCGCCGAATCCTCAAACTGGACCTCATTTTCACGGCGGGAACAATCAGACAAGGAAAAATAAATGTCTCCTTTTGTTAGGAATAAAGGATGACGTTGGCGTCTGCTAAATAAATATTTACTGCTGCGGAAAGGAAAAAAATTCGGGCAGCTGGCCGGCTTTTTTGTCGGATTCCGACTGAAGTTGCCTCTAACTGAAACGTGCCACCCAGCATTGCAGTATGGATGCTGCCTTCATTTGGCGCGGGAAACCGAAAAGGAATGGAGTTGTTTCTAGAGCATGCTCAAACGCCTACCCTTACTGCTCAGTCAGAGTGAGATTTGACCAGTTGTCAAGGATTGCTCTCTCCCTAGACGTCTCCTCGCCGTTTACAACTTAAGAAGACGCCACACGGGAGGATTCATAAGCGACCGTGACTTTGAAAGCTTCCGACCAGTAGGCACGCACACATGCTCTGATTTTATGGTCTTCCAAAGATTCATATAATCTATTTTATCTGAATTTTTCTAGTCAATTATTTAACAGAGAATGTTTAGCATCACATAATACTCGAATAATCTTGTCATTTCTTATGGGCATTCGCTCTAGCTCAGTTAAGAGCACGGCGCAAATTGACAGCGGGAAGGCAATATCCAGAAGTCTTGTGATGTATGGGATTACGAAGGTTAATTACTACCATTATTCTCTGGTCATCGCGACGCAGGCACATGCACGATTTCTAGGTAGAAGAATGCACTTCGTATTTCCTCGAGCTGTCAAAAGTGAGTACTCGAAGAAAATTCCACATTTTTCTTTCGCACATCAAAATCTTACCATAAAAACATAGGAGAGCTGTGGCGGAGTCCTAATTCCAAGTACCAAGAAATTTCAACTGATCCATATAGCTTTAACAGAGGCGTCGGCTACTGTTCAGTAGTATACGTGTCTTGGATTAAGGTCAGCAAGAAAGCATTTAACGGAACCAAGGTGCGAGAAACGGAGTTAATAGGAGAGTGAGCACAAAAGACTCGGATGTTGCCACAATCCGGTCGTCGCTGTTCTTGTTTCAAATCGAAGAGAAAGCATAATTTTGAGCCATGGCCAGTCGTAGCCAATGAATGAAGAGCAAAATATTGATCGATGACATGGCGCCGCTTGCTAGAAGGAACTGCATAGCATGTGGGTCCGTCAGTATTTCTGGAAATAGGTATAGTGAGTTAGGTGCGGCAACCTAGTTAAGAGACGTCAAACGGATGTTCTGCGAAGTACCCGGCCTGAGTAAAATGTATCAACGCTCTCGCTTCTGACCAAATCAGTAGTTATGCTTAGCCTAGTGGACCCTGGGCCATAGAAGAGACAATAATATCGAGGTCTTTTTCGCTGCAGCCGTAGACGCGAAGGAGGATGATAAGTAAACTTCGAAAGAATAGCTGTATTCCAGTGTCACCTACGCAACATATTGCCTGAGTCTGGGCAGAGGCAGGCAATATCCGTTGGGGAAATGTAGCTTTGTTTTCATTATCTACACCTAATAAGAAGTTGAATAACCCAATATTTGTATATTTTGTACAATATTCAATCTTTTAATCATCATGTGATATTTTGTTAAATGTATTCATGATACGTGTCATCTTGTTCTTATAGCCAATAACTTTCAAATTTGTTTTCATCATTAACAGTTTAACGAAAATGGAGCGTCAGACTGATAAATAGGGAAATGTCTGGTAGTTTCGTCAATTTGACTACAACAGAAGACTCAAGGCACTATTGGTTGCCAGAAATCTTTGTCCCTAACTGAAGCTCATATTCGCATTTCCAGTAAATGTCTGCATTATGATAAAAAAGAAGACTCTTCCCTAGCCAGAATTATGCATAGGCCTCTTATAAGAACTCTGTCAATCAAATTAGCGAACTGGCACCGGGCCTGCGCAACCACCTCTGGGCTTGCGTTACTGATGTTTGCCCCTATAACTGTTACTTATTTTTGTTGCCGCTTTGAGCTCTGACGATGGACGATAGTAGTCAAAGAGTTTGCATGGTTTTAAACGCTACGGGTAAAAACCTCTCGTTTATACGTGTTCTACTGTAAACTAGCATAAAAGCTTGGCAGAAAGGTTTTAATTATACTTCTTCGGAAAAGCGAAAATCTTGCTTTGCCATCTTGAAAATCAGGTGAATGCAACTATGACATACTGCACTGCTTTCGGAAAAAGAAGGGCAGATTCAGGTTATGGCATTCATTTTTGCAAATTCGTAACACAGCAATAAGCTTTTTCGGCTATTGTTTGTTTTACCACACTGCTAAGTACGAACGTAAACAAGAATGCATATGAACAGCTGCATCATGCCATGATTTATCTCTATCGCTCTCTCTCATGTCGTATGTGAAAGACGTCTATGCAACTTTTATTTGTAGGTGAGGATTCGCGAATACGGAAAATTGTAGCGGAATGAGTGCCACGTTGGTCGTAAGCAGTTTTTTTGCTATGAGCAAGATAACTCAACGGCACATTATTTATGACTGAAGTTTGTCCAGACCGAAGAAAGGTGGACCACAACAGTCCAAGAGTAAGCAGGATGGCTGTATTATGCGTCGTACATCAACAAAGTGGCACTAAATGCTCGCCGAGACTACGCGCAGGGACCGTCTTTTTTAACTTTTCCTATAAAGTTTATTAGAAATTGAAGTTTTGAGTCTGAATTGCATCAAAAAGATGCCCCAGACAAGCCATCTGTAAATGATAAACTAATGAGGGAACTTTTTTTATTTGCTATGAAGTACGCCGAATAACGGCCTTCGATCTGGAAAAGGAAAGACTTCTATGCTACAAATATGTCTTTAAAGTCACCCAGGTGGTTGTATGTACACAGAACTTTGCAAATAATAATAGTGCGCCGACGGCAACATAACAGATCGATCAACGATTGGAGAGCAGCCAATTTGATGGTTGACTGTGAACACCATTAACAGCAAAGTATTCCTCGACACGCTTAAGCATGTCCAGAATTTACTGGTGTTTTCCATTTGTAATTATTTTGCATAAATTATATTTCCTTTTTTGTATTCTCCCTTCCTTTAGTACCTTTATATTTAGACTTATATCAGTTTAAAAGCCAATACCTGGCATTCGAGTTTCTAGTAAAAAGTTATTATTTTTATGATATTCAATAACAATTTATAAACTAGTTTATGCTTTCCTTTTAAAAACGATCATTTGTTTACTGCTACAAGACTAAGAGGGACGCAACGTCCGCTTTTTTTGCATAAAATATATTTTTCGCTTATTTAATGAGATCGACAGTAGACTGTTCTGTCATACAGGCTTTTTCCGCCACAGAGGTAGGCCATTTTAATTCGTCAGCCATGACAGTGAGGGCTTGTTTTGTGTCGTCAGGCCATGCTTCCACGTTTATCGCCAATCTCCTTCAATTTGCGAGGGGATACGCAAACAGAACATGAACTATTTGTTAGGGGCAGGCCTAAAAACCCGTTATTCCGCTGTCCTGATTACTCGTCCCACAGTGCACTATCGATCGGTACGAGCCGTGCGATTGATGACATCGATCAGGCCACCAGCCGTGATAAGTGTTCTGCCCTATCACTCTGTTCGGCCTGGAAGCCACTCGGCATATTATCCCTCTCTTGAGGCCACACTGTGATTGGCCCAAGCTGCACGCTGTGCTTGCCATGTGTACGCTGTATTATGTATGCTAAAAGACTTCTGTTTTTTACCGCTCTTGTTGTGTTCTTCATTCAAGGCGTCATTGGACGGTGACATCGCGGCTTTTGGCAAGAGTACAACAATTTTTATGTAGACAAGGTGGTTAGCAGTGCTATCTTTTTCGGGCAGATGTTTTGTTAGAAAATCCTCCGCTTAGTTGACCACGTAGCGTTCTTGAGAAACAGTTGCAAGGATCAGACTGATTGTATACTATAATCCTCTCCCGCCAACAGTCTCAGCTACTCTGCGCTCTAGGAAACCGCGTACCAGCATCGAATTATGTTTTCTCTTCAGGAAAACAGAAACAGATTTACTGCCTCAGGAAGCTCATGGAAAGACAGCTCTAACTCAGACGATAATTTATGAGTGGTTTGCTCGGTTCAAATGAGGTTACCTTTCACTTGAAGAACAACTCTGTTTAAATCACCCCTCGTGTTCCTAAATCAACTTTGAAATTCATGATGGCTTGCATTTTTTGGCAAGAAAGCAGTGGTTCGAAGTGAATTAATTCCACATGGTACCACAGTGAACTAAAATTACTAGCTGCAACTGCCGAAATGATCATTAGCGGCATTGCGAAATAAAATGTATCCGAATTGTTGTAACAGGAGAATGATTCGCTCATGATGAAAACAGGCCTGGCCACCTAGCGTTCAAGATCAACTTGTTTTGGCGAAAAACAGTATGCTATCCGGTCTTTACCACCTCCCCGCCAGACCTAGCTCCCTGCGTTTTCTTACCTCTAAGAATGAAGGAAAAGCTAAAAGCGAAATCGTTTCCAGAACGTAGAAACAATTGTTAAAATGAGAAAGTGGTATTCGTTCAGAAGATAATAAAACATGCTTTTTTAAGGGAAATAGTTTTGAGACAAATGCATCTCATCTACAGCATTGTAACGGGTAATGATGTTACAGGATGTCATCTTAAACTTTTACATTCTTAAAAAAAGTCTACGCCGACGGCTGCTAGCAACTGCCGAGACAGTAGCTATACGGCTAATGAGTCCAGTGATACGCTGTCAGAAGACGCTATCCTTCTTCTGTGACCAACGCCGACGCCAGATGGCGATCGCATGCCACCCCAACACGCTGGTGACAGAATAAGACAACTTGATCGCTGGGACGCCACTTTTATTTGCATGACGTTTTAACATCCATCGCGGATTTGTCATCAGAGACATATTCAAAGAGCAGTAAAAAAAACGGTTAAAAGATGCACAGGGGTTTGCAGTTTTTATAAGACACAGTTATTGCTGCAAACATACAAAAACAATAAACGTAAATTGCCTTCTTGCGCGTGGATAGTTTGTTGGAGGGCATGCGGGCTCTAACCTGTTGAACTTTGATCACGCGTGGTGGACTGGGGCGTGATGATTGCTTGGTCGCCAGGCCCTGTGGTGTTTGCGTATGCCTGTCCGTACCCCAAGTGGAAACTTGCTTTAGCCAAATTGAATCTGAGCACCAAATATTGATTGGGCAATTCGTTGCACTTTTTATGGATTGGGGGCCTGTGAACCATGATTCAAGATATCCGTAAACAAGTGCAAGGGCTTGCCCAATACTTATTCGGTGCTGAGATTCCATTTGGCCAAGGCAAAGATTATCACTCTGGGTACTCGAGCCATGACTACTACTCACAGCCCACCTTATTTTTCTCACCCTTCCCCGATGCAATGACCTCAACCTGCCGACCTAGCCTTGTGGGCGTTGAGAAAACGATGAATTTTAATCACAAGACATTTATATAACCTTACTTTCATTATCAATGGAATGGTACAAACCCGATGATGAATTTCTGAAAAAAAACATGTTTGCCAAACAGACTTTTCGGCCAAATAATTCTCTTTTTAATAAGCCCTCGTATCTCGATATTTGTAAGGTTAGCTATGAAAAGGGAGTGTGCAGCAGATGTTTCGCAATCCTGCCATAGTATAAACCAGTTCATGAACAGGTTGGTGCTCCTGGACCAAACTCGTGGAATTTGCACTACAAGTCAGTGATTTTGATTGTAGAACTCGCGCGACCTTTTCGCGCATGACGAGTTTCCACCTGAGGATTCTCTGCAGACATGCATTTCATAACCTGGCTTGCGTAACTGCTAGGGGACTTTTCGCCTATATAGAATTATAAAAGCATAGGGTGCGGTGTAAATATTTTTGCTCCTACTCTGTCTATAAGTGCATTTTAAACTTGTTCATATCATAAACTCCATGCACTTTTTGTCTCAACCTGCGTGTCTAAAATTATCAATCTGGTGTGCATGTATGCAAAGAAAATGCGTCGGCGTAATTAAAATATTTTGAAACCATAGTCTAGCAAAAGCATGATTCGTTCGTTCGGAAGAAAAAAAGCCCTCTCTCTGGCCGAGTAAATGTGTGACTCATGAACTGTATTTAAAAACACACTCTTCAGCCCAAAGTTTCGATAAAATTGCCAGATACCAAACCCTAATGAAGTAGAGCTACTGAGCTACAGTTCGCACACGCAATAGATAAAAGTTTAGCCTTGGGAAGCGCATTAAATCGAAGTCGGAAAAGTAGGCGTTAATGGGGATAGCATGGAAGAATATTTGTCGTTTCCCTTTAATTCTCCGAGATTAAGACTTTGTCCTTCGAGGGCCCTATTTGAACCCTATTCACACCAAGGGCGAAGGATGTCGCATTCGTGTTAAGCATGCTAAAACTGCGTCATTTCGGTTGGACCAATATTTTGATCTTAAGGTCATTAAAGCTCACATTTCCATGTTTTCTCACTCGTAACTAAAAGGACAGTGAGAGTTGGGATTTCTAAAATACCAAAAAATAGAACAGGGAAGGAACTATAACATGGACTGCCTTAACCGAGTTTCTTAAGGGCATAATCGTCGTGAAAAATTGGGTCCACTTTAAGCATCATGGTCTCCTGCGCATGAATTTGTTCACCGTTAGGAGGGCTTCTTAGCGTCTTACTTTGTTTGGCTTTCCTTACCCAACTATGCTATTCTGATGGTAAGACCCTATAGAGAACACTGAAATAGACGCTTCCACAAGAGAGGGCAACGTTAAATACTCCGTCTACGCGTATCTCACACAACCAGTTCCCTATTGCATTGATGCGTTTGGCTGATACAAGCCACGATGCTGGTCATCCAAGAAAGCATAAATCGAATCCACGAAGGTCCGAAAAATGGTACTGTGTTGATACAGTCCATGCAGCGTATTTTCACCCCAAAAAGGAAAATAAACAAGGACGACTTGCAATCGGACCAATCCAAAAGTGCCCTTGAGTGGTAAGCATTTCGACTGGCTTTTCGGCTTATCCGAGCGGTTGGGCAGATCAATAATCCCGTCGGCAGCTTGTGTGATATTTTTGCGCGCACGGCCTATGGATCGATCGATAGTGCGACTGGGACGAGTCATCAGGTATACCAACTGGTAGCAAGTGCGTCAACGTGATCACCAATACAGGGCTTTTTTGCGTCAGGAAATCAATTTATTAGTGCGCACCCATTCATAAATTTGTGCATAAAACTTGTAACTTATCAATTTGTAGCCACATTTTGGCCAGCTAAAGCTCAGTCACCTACAATGTGGCCTAAATTTCATAACTATAAAGAGCAAAATTGATGAACCCGCATATTCCATCTTCAGCTTAATTTTTGCTTATTCAGAACTGGCAAGCTTCGCAACTATTCACCGTATCAAGTCTCTGGTAGTGTTCATTGTAACCGTTTGTACTTATTCTAATACTTTCGCAGGCTTCCCAAAAACATATTCAGTTGGAATAAACAACTGACGCACGCTAGTGAAGGACAAATAGGTGTACAACCCTTTTGCTGTTTACTAATGGCCTTTAAAAGACCTCGGACCTTGTGCGCGAAAACAACGTTTCCCGACAATAGATGGGTTGGGTCACCCTCCGAGGCGTAGCTTTGTAATCATGCGTCATCGCGAGATCTCGCTATGCTCTTCAGCATGAGGTATATGCTCTCATCAGAGGCATGAGCAACACTGTTGCAGTTTCAGTCAGTTGTAGTTCACAGACCACAAAATGACTTCGAAACAAACAAGGCGACAACCTATGACCACCAATTTACGGGTAAGGTAAAAAAAACAATCGCTCGCGTACTTTACCCATTCCCGTTTAAAAAGCACCACGTCCACCTCTTTAGGTGAAACTCCACCATACAAAAACCTGCCGAGGGTTGTGAACATCCACGGTAGCCAAAATTTGAAATCTTTTTGCAGCCCTTTGAAAAAGTCCTCATTCTGTGATCGGGCAAGGGCTTTAGAATGCAGTTATACAGGTTTGAAAATTCTTTTTTCACGGTAAGTGGCTGTCTGCTCACTTTTTCATGTTCCCTCGAAGCAAAAACCCACCGGAGCGAGCAGCTTCCCCAGTATGTTTAATCACTGACTACGTCTATACGAATGTTGGTCGGAAAGCGTTCTGTTGCGTTTGGTTGTGCTTAGAATCCTTTATCCCCACTGAAAACTTTGGTGAAAAGGAAACCTCTGCAGGGTAACATAAATATTCAAAAAGACGGTTATTCATCTGACGTTTCGTATTTACCCTCGGAACCTCAACATCGACACGCTGATGATGTTGATGATATTGATGTGAAGCTGAGACTTTGGGTGAATCAATTTTTGTTCCCGTGATCGCATCTACAGTTTCGCTTTAAGTCACTTTATCAGGGTAAGAAGACTTTTACCCTTGAGCTCTGTATTCCGATCCAAAAACTACAAAGGTTTTTAACAGTACATATGGCAAGTGCAGAGTTAACATCAGAGATATATGTGAGCCAGTCACAAGCTGTTGTTACTGACACAATTGTAACTGAATATACTACTGTTTCTCAGTA
This sequence comes from Ligula intestinalis, assembly GCA_036362985.1. Taxonomy (NCBI): domain Eukaryota; kingdom Metazoa; phylum Platyhelminthes; class Cestoda; order Diphyllobothriidea; family Diphyllobothriidae; genus Ligula; species Ligula intestinalis. The sequence goes on along the minus strand of JAYGXS010000002.1, from coordinate 73,096,411 downwards.
AATGAGAATTTAGTTTGCATTTCAATGTCTGAAAAGCTGCTCAGGGAACAGGCTCGTCAGGAGTCCATTCCACGCTCTAATGAAACTCTGCCGTAATACTTTCCATCCATATGAGCCGGCGTTCCGGCAGAATTTCCGCCTCAGCCGGGTCGAAGAAGTCATGAAATTCTAGGGCGTACTCAGGGCCTCTAACAGTAGGTTTGAATGAGGTTACCGTGTAGTTGCCTACAACTGCCTATAATAGTTAAGCCACTCTGTCTACGTAAGGCAAATGACCAAGATTCTTGACGATCTTAGCAGCTCTAGCCTGCACTCCTTTCATGTGCAGATCATCCTTTTTAAACAACAGAGGCTAGGCCTGGACGGCATCCGTGAAGTCGGACGGAACAAATGTTCCATAGATTCTTCTACGCGCCCCAGTGTTGACCTGAATAAAGCCTCATCTTAGCGCAAATAACACCTGTGTGGCTCACTTAGCTGCTTTTTTTAAATAAGTTAAAATACAATTTTCGCCGACGACAGTCTATGACACCAACTGTTGCACTTTTCGTCCTATATGCCGCATAAACCATTCTCTCTCACAAAATTGCATGCATCGGAAAAAACACAGTTGTGGTTAAGATAATGCTCAAAAATGACAACCAAAGAGTAAACTGTAAATCCAAGGTTTTCTGTCGAAAAACTGCCGTTCAATGTTCAACAATATTCAAGTAATGGAGTCATGCGAGTCGAATAGATAACACAGTTAGACTGCGATTATTTATCTTCCAGGGATTTGTTTGAAAAGCGATATTGAATTACCAGGTTTTCTCGCTGCGTTCACATGGACAGAAAATTCTAACCGAGTTGTAAAAGCAGTGGAGTGGCTGTTTTGTAAATCAAAAACGGGGCAAAAGTATAAGTCCGTATGCACTAAGTTGGATGATATGATAGGCGCTATCGCTTTTATGTACAAGTCCCTACTGGTAAATAATTTTAAGGGCAATTTTCATGTGAGATCTACATTCTTTCTGCGGCATGCGGCGTTGTCTATTTTAACTATTTTCCCTACAACTTGCTGTATTGCCTAGAGAGTATCTTGTTATTTTATGTGGGGATTATAATCATATGTAATGTGTAATGACAGAATTGTATTTACACATCTTATATTTTAAGACGCAAAAAGGAACTCCTTTTCAAAGAAAACATACTTGACGGACTAAATGACGTTAACTTCCTTATAAAAAATAGATTTTTAAACTGAAAACCGTTTGTAAGTCAGCTTCTTACTTCTTCTTCTTCTTTTTTTTCTTCTTCTACATCTTCGTATTCTCCTTCCTTGGCTAAAATGTGGGAGAGTCCTTAACCTTAAACTGGCCAATGCAATACATTTGCAAATTTCAATGCTGCCTGAAGTTGTTTAAATGCTAATTTTTCAACACCCCTCCCCAGTGACCCATGTATTATCTCAAAAGACATTTCCTGATTACTAGGTTTATTCAACCTGTGCCTGTGACAATAGCGGTGAAACACCATAAAATGTTCGTGGTTCAACAGCTGCTGGGCCACCTGTGGTCTTCCTGTTTCTTATAAATTCTTGTTGTTTCAGGTAGTCCCGGCCTTGACACCTCGCATAAATTTGTTGTTCGTGGAATCCAAGATGCCAGGCGAGTTTGGTTAGGACTCATTTTAGCCACTTGCCTGCTCTTCCGAATTATTGAAATTTGCAAAACGAGTTGCTCAGACATTATTACGCAGTTCTGCTCAAATTTTCCCGATCAGTGCAATTTACGTACAAATGAAGAAGAAGAGAAAAAGAAGAATGCTATATTTAGGATTTTACAAACCTAAATTTTCACCAAAAATGGCTGCATTCACGGAGAGCAGATAGTAAGGTAAATAAGGGATCATTTTTAAAAGGACAATGGTAAAAGGTCATGTTATACTCACATGTCAAGTATTTCATGACATTCACATCAACTATGGAGACAAATCGGCCTTCAACTTCTCCATTTCCGCTTCTTCACACGCTTTTTTCTTTGTGTTGTCATCCTACGGAAAATTCTCGATGTTGGTGTTGTTGGTGAATTGAATATGCGACAGATTGGCCGCATTTGACAAAAATTGGGTTGGTGATATGTTGTAGTTAAATAAAGTGTTTTCGTTCATTTAAAAAGGTAGCAGTGTACTGTAAATATGACCTCATGATCACAAATGCAGACAAACAAAGCAGAGGATTAGAGAGGATGGTAAAGGATAATAAATTCCCCCGTGAATAGAGAGCAAAAAACATGGGTGGCATTCTCCTGAATTTTCACTCCTTTATTAAAATTTGATCATTGACTTAGACATCCCAATGAGCAAAAAAAATTGAAAAGCAACTGGGGTGGAGTCTGAATTGAAAACTTTCTCCTTATCAAAGCTAGTGAATCTATATCACTGAGTCATGAACGACCTTATTGGTCAATGGCAGAGGAAACTATTTTGTCGAAGATATTACTTTAGAATGTCAAAGTTGCTTTATTGAAATCAAGATGTGGGAGTTTTCAAATCAATGAACAAATATTGAGATACTGAGGAGAAACACCCTTGCCTGAGCTGTTCACCGCCTAAGATTTCCTGCTTGTAATAAGTGACTGGTAATGTTTACTTGCTTCGCCGTTAAAGGTTGTCTGCCTGAGTCAGATGCTTTAATTCGGCGAGTCGGCTCACAAGTTTTCCCACTATGGCAATTCAATACTGTTTTTATTAACGAATCTCGTATTTATTCTTGCCTTCTAGTTGCACACTGTACATTTAAGTCCATTTTGACTGGCTTGACAGCTATATTCCAGAGGGAATTGTCGGGTAGGAAAATAAAGGGCACTGGGAATGTGGCATATTTTGCACAAATTATTTTTCCACATTCCATCTTGTGGTTCCCTCTTTTCTTCTGTAAAATGATTGAATAATGGTTAAGGAATTGCTACTTTGTGTCCTTTAGCTTGCATGATTCGAAAGTTATTGAAATTAACCTAGGGTTTCGCATTAATTACTTCGATTATATTTCAGCTGTTGAAAGCTTTGAGGATTGTAAGCAAGTGTCCTTCTTTATTTGTGTTTTACTTAATTTTTTATTAAGCTAAATATGCTATGTCTTCTAATGTATATCTGGTTCGAAAACACTCTTTTAAATGTGGCTGGAGGTCATACAGCAAAATTCCAGGGTACTTCATACCAATATTTGTATCCAATGCCTTTTTGCCGCTTATAAAAACTGAACTCGGCAAAAAGAACTAGGTTTTAAGCATATATTTATTCCATATAAATAAAAGTCTATTTTACAGAAAAAATGCATTCGTAAACTCGTGTGGTGGCAACGTATGTCTCTTTTAAATGATGCATTTCAGGAATAAGTAAGTGAGAAGGAGCACTTGTGATCATCGGGGAAGGAACTTTATTTGCCTGACGTTTTAGATTCCGTTGCATATCCACCATCAGAAAAAATAGCAGAAATAGCATCTAACCAAAATAGCATGCACTGTGAGTTTCAGTATTCATGGGATACTTTGGCTTTTCGGCTGCACATCTATGACAATTAACGACTGCCCCCCGTCGAGGATAAATGTCCAATTATGCACGAATTTCGTGATGATCCGCTGAAATTTCATCATATGAGTTGGTCTCGTGCCTGATGATTGTTTGATCATCTGGTTTCATGGCGCTAGTGTCAGAAGATCCATTTGCCTGTGCGCTTCGCAAGTGGTCAATTGCTTAACCCAAACTGAGCACTGGCATCGAATATGGGTCTGGCAGGTCATTGTGCTTTTTTGTAGACTTGGGGCCCGTAAACGAGGATTCAAGCAAGCCGAGGCTCACGTGCTTAGCATCTCTCGCGAGGATTTTGGCATCATAAAATTTGAACCTATTACAGGCGATGAAAGTTCAGCAGGTCCAAACCTGCATTCCGGAAAGCTCTTGTGATAGGGGAGCAGTTGCTTCCGTTAACTCGCAGAAGAGTAACGACTGTATCTTTTAAATACCGCAAGTACCTCTGAATGAATTAACGTTTTGTCGGTTCTCTCTGATGGAATAGGAACCATCAGATCTTTAAAATTCTTGTCCAAGTGATAACGCATGCCCTTTTTCATATAGTCCTTGCGAATTGCATTTCCATTTGTCTTTGAAGTATAAACTCTTTGTTTAAATTAACCGTTCTTAGAATCCATGGGATGTCCCTTTACATATGATGACAACTCTCCACGTACTCATGTTGTAAATCAACTAGCAAATCTGGGCCACATTCATTGCAGAATTTTAAAAGCATTATGCGACTTCTTCTTGATAGCATAGATAATCTACAATTTTCCTTAGGAAGAACGCATGCAGTGTGTAGCTTGGGAAACTATGAATAATAAATTTAGGGAAAGGTAGGGTTTCAAAGTAATATACAATTGATAAAAAATTTTTAACCCGATATATACCCCTTCTTCAAGTACAGTACTAGAGAGAAGGATACTTTTTTTACCGAATTTTTACAAGAAAGAACATTTCTGTGCAAATTCTTTATAAAATGTATGCCAATTTTTAAATACATCAAAAACGAATGTGAACACTAGTCTCCCCTACCTAGTTTGTTTAAAACATTCGAGTTTTGCGAGCAGGTTGCGCAAATTTTTGATTAAAAGCCGGCATGGTTATGTTGCAATCATGCGTGGCTAATATTACAGATGGCGTTTCTGGTTTTCTTGTAATTGGGCTAACTTATAGTACAGGCGTACTGATTGGTTAAACAGAAGTTCGATTGAACTTCAGGTAATTAACATGACAGCCCAGCTGGAAATGGCCAAACGGCAAGACCGGTACGTGGGTCCTAAAAAATGGTTATGCTTTTCATGAAACAAGTATTCTGAGTACCGTACCTACCAGAAGGATGATCATTGTACGTGTTAACTGCTGGATAGCCGGCAAACGATGAATCAAGTAGTCAGTGGCTCACGCAGTTATCTTTGGAGTGAGTTTGAGTCTTATATAAGTTGCGCGTGTGACCGACTCCTATGAAATGAGAATGCATAGGGACCACCCACTGCCGTATTCTGTGATGAAATTTTGTTTGAGTAGACTAATTATCCACGCTGGACGCGCATGGACGATAACTGTCCATTTTGTCATGGTCTATAAGCCAAATGCTCCAATAACCAACGGAAGTTATGAGATTTGTGAAATTAACGTTCTGGCTGTAAGTTCTTATCGTACTACAGTAGATGTCCTATCTGAAGATAAGTTGGGGATTGGGGGTTGTTTATTATGTCGTTAGGTTGACTTGAAGCGTAAAAGGCTGTTAACTAGTATTGAATTCCGTTCAGATCAGTAAACTGGTAGAAAAAAGAGGCGGAAATGGGCGAAATGCAGCGTTTGTCGATATTTGAAGAATTTGTTACGCTATTAAGCACGGCGGAAAAGAACTGGTTTGTGACTGTTGCATTATATAAGAAAATTCATGAACATCAGGAATTTTTTAAATTATATCTGTTCACAAAATGGAAAATTTTGTTTTGCGTCTATGAAATTGAGGTAAGTTCACGTCTGAGATAAAGTATTATTGTCGAGTAAAGAAAAATGCATTAAGCTAACAAAATGTTACTTTTAAAATTGTTTCGTTTTGTGCCCTAAAGATAAGTTATAAACATACAAGCGACCGATATTTGTTTTAGAATGTCAAAATTACTGACCCTTTTTAACTGTACATGAAGTACCTGAGAAAATCATAAGTTTTCGCAGTAACACAATTCAACAAACCAGTTATTAAATTGTCAAAATATAGAAGAAAATCAACGAATATGAATACTTGGAACGAAACAAGAAAAATATTATCATGTAAAAAAATACCGAAGAGTATTTTGGGCCACTCTGTTGTGCATTTAAAATCAAAGAACGGTGTCCCAAAATAAAAGAACGCATTAAAAACTGCTCTGGTGACCATCGAAATGTAAGTTTTTTCCTTTCCAGCGGAGTATTTATCTCTAAGTTTTAGGGAAGTAAACAACTAGTCAAAATATTCCATTTTGATCTTGCCTTCATCTCCAAAAATGTAAAGTACGCAAATATTCGACTTCGGCATATCTAATAATAGCGCTTTTTGATCAGGTAACTTGTTACAGAAAGTTTTATAATCAGTTTCATTTGTATTCATTCTCGGCTTCTGTTGTGGAAATTCATTTTTCTCCGCAGTGAGTTGACATTTTTGGGTAATTCTAAAGTCATGACCCAGACAGGCAGCTACATGAAAAGGAGTGTTTACAAACCCCTTATTTAGGAAAATTCTTTTATGTTATGGATTTTGCTATGTTTAAGGTAAGTAGGTTCAATGAAATCGGTATTTATAGACGAAAAAATCCAAACAATGAAAATGCATGGTGTTCAACAGAATTTCAAAAACAGCCCACAGCTTTTCGCACTCGAAATCGTGAAAAAATTACAAAAAAGGTGAAAAAATGGACATTTATTTCGATGTACACAGAATGGTATAGATTTGACTACAAGTACACTCGTAATCTAACTGTTTAGTAAACAGCCAGCCTTTCCTTGTGTGGCATTCGATCTGTTCTCATTCCGCTTAAGAGTCGGGATATGATTACGACAGAAAATGATTCTGCAATTGTCAATAGAAATTAATACAAAGCATGCAAGAGTCTTTTCATGCATTAAAAGACGGAAATTATTTACTATGCATCCACATTGGGATATTGTTTTTAGTTAAAGCGACAACGTCTATTTCTGGCACATTTAATGCAATTATAAAGGTTAATCAAAACAATTCTACTTATAAAGTTTTGTATGTGTACTTATTCTGCATAAACTTGCCATTTTTTTCCACTTCCATTAGGACGTTTGCCTTGACGGGAGAGATCGCGAGTTCAAATCTCGGCGTGGCAGCAATTTCAGCGGCCACACTGGGCTTAGGTATCACTAGCCGAGGCCGCCTTACAAGGCAGAAAAGGCCCTTCTAGTGTCCCCTGTCTTTGCTGGTAATTTCTTTCTGCCTATATCCTATCCACTCAAGAGAGAGCTTTGATGACGCTGTGTAAGGACGAGTGGGTCCTCTGCCAGATCGGTGTAAGCATATATGCCATTTAACATATTTATATTTAACATTGGACCAGTGACTTGTCATATCGCCAGTTCCTTAATTTCGAGATTTTTTGTTGCTTAAATATTTTTATCATAGTAAATAGAATTTTTCCATTAAGTTTTACCTTGGTTTAACTTATGGTTCATACTTTACTGCTACAATAGTTTGGGTCACGAAGCGTGTGAGGACTTCGCGCAAAATACCATTTTTAGTGAATCCACTACATTTCGTGAGATAGGGCATCTACTGTTCATGCCACTCTCAGCGGTGAATGCGGGAGCCGCGAACGCTGATAGCTATGCAGTGACACATGAAGAATACATCTGACAAACATAAACAACATTTTTTAAACCCACTGCCATTATCTTACTAGATTTCTTTAATTGATTAAAGACGTAATCGTTGACAGTGTTTGTTTGAATATACGTTTTTCTCCCTGATGAGACTTCATGTTTTTCCGAGTCTGCAAATATGTCCCAAGAAACCTCCATATTAGAAAGAACCAATGATCAATAGGAGTGATGAGATTTCGGAAAGTTAAGCTTTGGCTGCGAGCGAGAAAGCTATTATCCTACCGCAGGCAACTGTTAGTGATACATATTGGTGGATATGTAGTGGAAAAAATGGCATTGCATAGACCCTGCAACGTTTACGAAGCACATTCCTCACCTTATTGAATTTATTTGACCATTCTTGTTGGCAGTTTTTTTATGGATATTCATGTTTCTTAGCGATGGGATTTCACATGTTGATTAATTTACAACTATGGCCTAAAAAAAATTCGCATTAAAAAGAATTTCCATGAACTCCTTACCTCGACAATTTTTTATAAAATTTACTTATTGAGGTTCGACAAATGCACAGAAATGGCCGTTGATTAAAAACATCAAAAATCTGTATGTATTCACCAATATTTCAATGACAAGCTGGAATTTATTGCAATCAAACGTCCGAAATGACTATCAGGAAATTAAAAGAAAGAAATCATAATAAAAACTGTATATTTATGATAACACTAAACAAATTATTTAAATTTACTGATTACTAACTGGCCTGTGAGCGTTATGAGTTTATGATAAATGACACTCCTGACAACTTGCTTTCGATACCATGCAAAAGTCTGTTTGCTTTGGTCACGTACATCTCAAAAAAGTGCCAAAACGGACTTTCTGTAACAAAAATGTCGTGGAACCATGTTGAAATATACAACTGACCTGAAGAAAGCTATGTGTGATTTGGTCACCGATAATTTTAGCCATAAAGAGTTTTTTTGTCAATTTCATTTTTGACGTTTTCAGATTTTCTTTATTTTATGAAAAATATTGGTATTTGTCATTATTACAACATAACAACATCTCTTTTAGGTTTCTTATTGGTTGGAAGTCGTTTATTACAATGGTAAAGCTTTTGTTCATTCTTGGGTGTTGGTTGGCGGGTGATTAACAATCTTCGTGTTAATTTCTGCAATTTGCATGCGATAGGTCACATACCTTTAATAATATTCTTCAGTTAATTTTGTGGACTTCACTTTTCCCCTTCTATCGCCAATCCCAAACATCTTTAATTCTTATCGAAGATGGGACATACCCAAATCTCTAAACGAACCTTAAAGCACACGGGTGAAGTATCATTGTCTCCTTATTACAAAGGCAAATATGTTTGTCTGCAAACAGCAGTCAGCGGTTCATGACCGTTTCCTGATAATGCGCTGATTGCTCGAGTAAGTCCTTTGAAGTGTTTTAGTCGGTAGACAAGTCCTCCCTGACAACAACTTTTATTTAACTTCGACATACTAGTTTGGAAGCTCAACGAATAAAGGATACTTTTACACATATATACACATACACTTTTTGGTTAATTTTGACAGAAATTACTGTTTTATACCAAATATTTACGATGCGGCGAACAAATACCTCCTTAAGCACTTCGAATATGTCTTACAACGATACATTTATATTTGGTCTATTGTTTAGTTTTCTATCGTTTCATCTTTGGACAAAAGGTTAGGATTTTCTGCGCTGTTTTTAGGTCTCGTGCATTTTATCGATGTGAAGTATAATTATTCTCTTTAAATCCCGTGAAAGAAAAGGCAGTCGCATTGTGAATGGTGATAAATACTGTTTTCAGTGCCTTATTATAAAATGTTAAGAGAATGCAATCTCCCATGCTCAATAAAAAAGTATCAGGATATTTTTTGTATCCTACTGCATGTTGTTCGTAGCTCTAAGTGACTATACTGAGCGTCCTCCTATCAAAAACAAAAGGGCAGCATCATTAGTATTTGAAATTGCAACTGAATACGGAAGGCGTATACATAGCTTGCACTTTCACTTCTTGATCCATAAGGCCCCGAGCAGCAGCCCTGAATCCTTTTGTTATTAGGATGTGCTAACCAAAAAAATAGTGTGATGGTTTCGACGCAGTTTGATAAGTACCCAAACATATTATCCTAAGTATTCAGCTTCACATCTGTCTGCATATCAGTTAATTTTTTGAAGGAATAGGTGTTTTGACAGTGGTGGACCGCTCAAAATAATCTCGGACTACGAAATTATGTGAAGCTCTAGTGATATTAAAACGTATTTTAGTTATTCATAGCGAACTGAAGGGTCAATTGGTTTATCGTAATTTATCAGCCGATCTTCACTGAAAGTTTGATCTGATATTATTCTATATGCTCAAGAGCTTAAACAAATCATATATGCTTACTTAATAAGCTTCTGAACACATTTCGCATTTTTAACATTGTGGTCCCTGTTTGGGTCCATGGGTCAATAATTGTTCTCTAGTTGTCTTGTGTAGCTCGTCTCTGTCTGATAGCAAAGCAAGATTTTGTGATTTTAATTTTAAGGGCCAGTAAGGTTTAGCACGTTTACGCTTTTTATATTATTTAAAAACATTTTTTTGCATTTCAGCGTGCCAGTGTTCAGCGCGTAATTACTTGGCAAACCTGACACAAGTGTATCTATTATGCGTACTGATTTGAGAAATATAGTTATCTAAAAAGCTGATTGGCTGCTCCTCCATCCAATCAAGTGAGCAATTAGGGTCCGTATTTTGTTTGATTTCCCACCTGAGCTATGTGTGTGAAAGAAGATAATAAATGTGTGTGCGTTGAACATTGGGAAACATTTGCTAAACCCTATAAATATTTGGTCTTCGCATGCGCACGTTAACTCCGTAGCCACCCACGATTTTTCACCCAGTCCACATGCTGATGTCACTTTGGCTGAAACAATTTCAAAAACTTTGATATTTACCGCTGCCACCAATAATAGTCCTACTGAGCCCCCTGCTAAGGCATGGAATTCGAAATACTGCCTGACGAGTTTTACTCGCAGTCGAAGAAGTTTCCTTCGAGGGAGGTTGTGCTCAATAATCAGCAGGGTTTTGCCTCGACAGACTGCTGTACGCCCGGCTTTACCGGTCACATCTGTTTCTCCAACCCACAGGAGAATACTGCATCCAACATCTCTGAGACCAGAGCCTTTGCCTCTTTTGCCAGTGCCAGTTATCCAGTGGACATCAATCTGGCCAATTTTGACGGCAGGAGAATGCGAGAAAATCGGGTGTTCCCGCAAGTCCTCGTTAATCAACCTCCACAGACGCCCTCTGCAAAGGCGCTACGTTATCCCGCTCATGTTATCCAAATAATGGAGCCATCTGTTGCTAGTGAAAGTGATCGCAAGGCTACCCAATCCGGCGCTGGCCAACGTCAGTCGAGACGACGGCGATTAAGACGAAAGTGGATACAGTAAGTCTGATAGATGGGACGTCGGACGCTTTCTTTGACGATAACTTACCTGGAAGTAGAAAGTTCTTAAAGTAAAAATTGAATGGAGAGGAGGATTCAAATAAAAGTAAATTTTGCCTTTATATAAAATAACGACGAAATCACAGAATATAAAGCGTGTCCTTTTGGATACTTAAAAAAACTAAATGTGACTTACGGTATCAACAGAACGCTATTAAAATGAAATTAGACACGAGTTCAAGCGTCAGATTACTATAGTGTGTCCAAATTAGTTTGCGATTCCTTCGCAGTTTAACCTGTATTAAAATGCCACTTACATAAGTGTTAATGCCCGGAATTTTATTTAAATAATCAGTTATTTAGCTTATAATATTTAAAATGGAATGTATTTTCTCACGATGGGGATACATCGGTGTGCGGACGGCAGCGCTATCATAATGAAACACGCAACTTTTAAAATTCGCTTGCAAACTCCTAAAGAAAACCTCGGACTGTAGTATTTTGAAAAATTGCAAAATTTGGGAGAAAATCCCTAAAAATATGATTTATTTTAGGCCAACCACGTAACGTTTCCTTACAGTAAGTGAGCAGGCTAAACACATTTGGTTAGCTTCGCGATTTACTTTCGCATAGAAAACAATTTATTTGCATTTAAAGAGAGGCCAGTTAAAAAATACGGACATCAAATAAAGCACATAAGAATAAGTTAACTAAAATGCATGTTAAAGATGAAGAGCGGAAATGCATACAACTTAAAAAAATCGCGTGGTTCGTGAAATCATGATGTCAGAGGACTGTTTGCGAAGGGTCGTAGGAAATTCACCAATCTGTACGGTAGCCAAAAAAACTGATTTTTTTGACTTTTCAGACAGGCCTTTTGGAGAATGGGGGTGTTTCACTAGACCATGGACAAGTTTCCCACAAACGCCTCAGACTTGAATGAGCACATCAAATAGCTAACACTGCGTTCCTCTCGATTTCGTAACGAATATTTCCCGATGGAAATGTTTTCTGAAATATTGGCGAATAGGATTTGATTTTGCATCATGTCAGAAAGTAGAATTTTAGCCTCTTTTGTTGTCCTATATCTTGACAAAAAACGAATTCAGTTTACCATAATATCACCTACTCATAGACCCACCCAAACCGCTGTTAATAATGGTCGCCACTTAAAATGGTCTTGCACTGAAAAATATCCTGGCCAAATGACAACATACTGTTTGATGTCCTTTCAATAAAAAACGCACGCTTTTTGGGGTATTCAGCTGATAAATGCCGCATTCAAACTTCTTTTAAAGCAATACGAATGAAAGAAAAAAATCTCGCTTTATTTTAAAATCGTTATTGTTATACAGATACTTCAGAATGAATACAGCTGTAGGTAATTGAAAATGCGAGAAACACTTCTGAATTATAATCTGTCCTCTTCCGGTCCCTAGCTTGTCAAAGAACGCCCATTACGGAATAATGCATACACCCGAACATCAATGATGCAACCACTGAAAGTCTCAGACACGGAAGAAGTCACTAAATAAAGATGCTTTATTCAATTCCTTAATCTTTGGAACTGAAGTTGGATTTTGCTGTTTAAGCAGCCAGAAATTGCAATTATAGTAGACTTTGTCGTTTTAATCCTTCCTTTGCTCAACAAAATATTATGGCACTGTCTGCGAGGGCCATATATGCACACTACGACGCAGTCTGACCAGAAAACGTCCGCATACACTTCTTTTTATATTTTGTTGATAGGTAACCAGTTTTGGTTTTTATGTTCTGAAAAGTGTTTTGTCTAAGAAATATCTTTAAAAACGTTAAACCTTCATGCAAATATAACAAAAATTATTATTTATATTTATTCCAACTGAATTTGAAAATACTTTAGTGTTTTATGAAGCAGTTTTCTTTAAGAAAAAGGAAAGTTATTTATATCGAGCATTTCGTGATGCAAAACACCGAACGCTGGCATCCTAGGTAAAAGCAAATAACTTTGACACACATCTTTGATTATGTTTAATGTCCACTGCTAAATGAAACACAAGGAACAATGGTACTTATTAATGATAGACCTATCAACATTTACGAGGGGTTTTGTTTGTGCCAAAATTATAAATTTGTCCTTTTGTACAAAATAAGAAAGATATTATACGCATGCGAACGACGTTTCATGCAATGCACTAATTTGAAAAGAAAGGGGGATTTTGGAAATATGTTTCTGTCGGTTTATCCATGCATAGTATGCAGTAAATCTGAATAAAATACATTTTGTCACACACTATTTTCGTCCTGCACTCTATCCTTTACGGGTGACAGGAGACACTTCCATTCCTCTGTCTACATGACCTCACGCACGAATTAACTCCCGGTAATGGTTCGTGTCAAGCAGTATGAGCGTACAACTTAAGTAATTTTTGTTGGCTAAAAACTGACTGCGAAGAGTTGGCCCGGATAAGATAAGTTTTCCTAACCCGAGGAGAAGTGGATGTAATGAGCTTGCTGCATAATCTAGCATTAGGTTGAACCTGTTGGTCGAAGTTGTCCTGGGGGTGTAATTTATACGCCGCGTTCTGCCGCCAAATGATTAACTGTCAGATGAATATAACCTGCGGCAAACAGTAGCAATGGTGGCTGGCTACCACGCTTGCATGCAAATGAGGAAAGCTGCCAGTGAAAAGACTACGTGCTAGGGTTATGACAAATAGGAATTTGGTAGTAAAGGGGAAAAAAGACGTAGAAAATGCATGTTGCTCCAGTTGTCGCTTGCTTTAAAAAGAGAAACCTCGTAAGGCTATTGTTAAGCTTCTTTTTAGCATAAGAATTACATAAACATATTAAAGATTAAGGAATGTTGAAATATTTGTTCGTTTAATTCAATATGGAACACCTCATATCCGGTTATGAAAATTTGGTTTGGTTAAACGTGGGAGTGCATTTGAAGTTAAATGTTTCGACGTTTAGGGAAGTTTTGGTTTGGTATTAAAGTATAAAAGTGCAAGGTTTCAGGTGTGTACATAGTTATGTTCAGCAAATGCTTCTTATGCTAACCCTTTAATGTAAAACCTTAAATTCTTCTTTGAATAATTTAAAGTGAAAGAAGTAATGAGCATTGCTCCAGACTGACACAAGTACTCAAGTTCGCTTGCTGAAAACTCTTAGATTTTTTTATTTTCATTTAGAAGTCATACGAAAATAATTTTTTATAAACCATATGATCACATAAAACAGATTGATAGAATACTTTTTTTAAGTGCTAGCTATCAATGTGCTAAGTGTTATGTTTCCTTTCATATTACTACGCTTTGTTGAGGAGTAGTTTAACAACAAGTCTTCTCAATGATTTTACTTAAAGATAACAGGTTTCTTCGTATTATGTCTTCAGGCAATTAAAAAACCGTTTGTTGAAATAAATATGTGTAACCACTGGATCCACGAAATCGTAGAGAAACCGGAATGTTCAGTTCGAGTCCAAGGTGCCCAGGTAAGGTGTTAAACTTAATGACCAAAAATCCCGGGTTCAAATTTGTGGGGTTCCAAAACTTGAGCTTATGTATGAAAGGCTAATGACGGCTAACAAGCCAGAAATATTCCTTCTGGTCTCCATTCGAATCGTTAGATCCATTTTATCCTATCCTCATAGTCACTATGTGACTTCCTACCCGCGGTCAACTTTTGAGTTCTTAAGGGAAGAGGAACTAAATTGTTCCTCTCCCAGATCGACGAAACCCACCTTTAATATATGTATGTGCAAATACATTGTAATACTTATTTTGTTGTGAGTTTCTACCAATAAGGATCATTGTACAGTCCAAATTTGCATACGAGAGCTTAAGTGTTTACTTCAGTTAAGTCTCTACCCATGGAAATTTAAAAAAACTTCATAACGTTTCACATATTGCTGTGCTAGGATTGAACTTGCAATTGTTCTGAAGAAAACATAGTTATTATGCAGAAAGTTCATATCACCTATGATCATAGACCTTCAAAACACTGATAGATTGAAATTTAAAGCACATGTTTTTACCTGTCTTTACATAACGGTCCTGCAGTAAACGGCAATAAAAATGGTCCCAAGGGCATTGGACATGGTGTTTTTTTCACATTGCTGACCTATATGTTCAAAAAGCGAAAATAATGGCTTCACGTCAGATTGAGCCTTTATGCGCTACCATTGAACCCACCTACTTCCCATCACTAGGTTTCCTTTAAAACCTCATATATGTTTCCTTCTACTTTTACGTTTGGTCTGAAAAAACAGTGGTAACTGGGAGGACTCAGTCTTGTTGCAACCTTCCTCAGTGTAAACAATTTGGTTAGTAGTTTATCACTCACCTAATATCACTGTCGGAGAATTTGTCTTTTAAAAACTTCTGGTTCTGTGGTTTATCTGAGGCTGTATATTTCTCTGTACAGTTTTTTTTCCACAAGAGTGGTATGTTACGTGAAAGAAATAACGCCTTGTATCCGAAAAAAAAGACAAAAAATTATTGGTAATCACAACAAGCCATAATGTACTCTTAACAATTCTGACGAAAGCGGTGTCGGTCTATTTAGTATCCTAGCTAGTATGCGTTCTAACCACATGTTATCCGAATGAAAATTTTACATGACTAAGGCATTGAAAACAAGTTGATTAGATTTTCATATTTTTCAGTACGTATCATTTCAAAAATATCGCTCCCTCGGACTTCATATGCCACTGAGCTGAACCTAAACTGATCACAGCTGGGAAACGTTACTCAGCAGTACGTTGATTCTTTGAGAAACTGTAAATTGGGTCTGGGTTGTGTTTAATATTGTTGCGTACCCACTTTCCAAGTTTTAATTCCAGATATTCATTGCTAAACGCCAGAGTGTAAAAAGGTCCAAGCACCCTTTTCTATTTACGATATGTGTTTGGGACGAAAACCAAGTGCAAAATTACCGAAAAACGTTTCAAATCCATTTTAATCAGTCTTTACGTTTTTTTCAACAGAATAAGCGAGATTATATACAATTTTCTAGAGGTTTCTAGAATTCAAAATGAATCTCCCGACCCTTGTCTGTTCAGGTCATTCCACCTTTGAATTTCAGACAAAAAGTGAAAACGGTGCATTAAAGTGCTTTTGATCACCACTCTGCTGTTATTCTATAGTATTCAGGGGACAATTATTTTACAATCCTATTGGTTCACATGTCAAAATTTCATCACTCATAACTTACTTAAGTAATGACGCTGGACATGAGACACTGATGAGCTAGAATGCTAATATTATCAACTAGCTCTTAAGTAGTAGCAGTAACAAAGAACTCATAAACTCTTAGAAAACGAAAGCAGACCTTGGCAACCGAGCCACTTATCCGGGACAAGCGTCACACCTTTCAGCTTTGTAAAAGTTACAGACTCGTCAACTTAAATGAGGGTCAACTTATGATCTAAATAACTGAGACGCGCTCGCCTACTTATTACAGTCTCCGAAGATAAAAAGGGATACAGATAGCGACAGATTCCAGCGTTAGTTTTCAATTTCCCAAAAGCACTGTCATCAAGTCTGATTTAAGCCAGCGATTACAGCAAAGCCAGTGTACTGCAACTAAATGGGCCTAGACACGTCATCGGCGGTAACATAGCTGAGTTCTTAGGCTACGGGCACAAACGCGCATTCGCAGCCTGCATTCACGCGTGAAAGCATTGACACCTATCTAATCTACTCCCAGCCTGCAAAGTGTCGCATAGT
Organism: Ligula intestinalis; assembly: GCA_036362985.1. NCBI lineage: Eukaryota > Metazoa > Platyhelminthes > Cestoda > Diphyllobothriidea > Diphyllobothriidae > Ligula > Ligula intestinalis. The sequence continues at coordinate 73,079,856 of JAYGXS010000002.1, read as the reverse complement.
TTGAGCAAAGCGAGATAGCGAATGCGGACTGCAACCCTAGACAGGCAGTGATGATACGAAACGTATCAAAAAACACAGATGAGGGATGAAGATGGAATAAGGTAAAGACTAACAGTTCGCCAGTTCTCGATAGCCGTACGCCTATATCAACAAAGGCATCACACTGAGGGGTAGGATGGGGAACAGTTTCACCCTTACTTACTTAGCCAAAATGCCCTGTGACTGCTTAAGAGAAGCTTCAGACCTATAAATTGACATTCTGGAAATCAAGTAGACAGCAGACGTATTACTGCTATTATCAGAAAATAGTTTATGAAGGCAGCTAGAGCATTATTCACTTATTCAGAGTCAAGCTACTGTTCTGCAATGCAGTCGTGTCAGTAAGCAATACACGTAGGCATCTCTGAAGGGTGTGCGTTAACTTCACCAGAATCCGTTTTTGTACATTAACCGCTAGAGCGGTCGGGTAAGTTAGAATCCGGGCCCGAGTTTAAATATCAAGTTTTCTTGTCCGTGGTTGGATAGAAACCAACACCACTCCTATGTAATCATTTGTTCTTGTCTCTTCTCTAATATTGATTGATTTACAATATTGACAGCAAACATGCGAGATAAAAACACAGATACTTGATTGTAGATGTTGAATGTCATCAGAAATTAATCCCTACTTCGGAGTAGGTCAATTTATTCGAGAGTTTATAGCCACACGTTATAAATTGATGTAAATATTTGTGTTAAAGTCAATCAGCTGATCCACACATGGTGGCAGAATTTCCATGAGACCCGCATCTGGGCTTCTGTTTGAGCTGCAAATATGATAAAGAATTACATTACGCACACGCTTCACCAATATTGGTCCCCAAACGGTGCAGCTATGCGGCTGGAGGCTCATCAGTGTATCCATGACGTTTCCTTTGTGATTTTATATGAACCCTAATTTGTATGTTGACTTTGCAATAAAACATACAAGGCGAGTATTTTAAATTCGGTTCAAGAGTTCGCATACGCAGTTGAATTGGAATACATCACTGTCAACGTAATTTTTGCAACCGCTAGAAGTAGAGGTATTTAATATCAGTTGCTTTTCCAAACGGGCCGTTCAATTCATCGGAAGGTTAAATTTATATACTTGTTTAGGTTGGACAAACACTTGAGTCCCTATATTATACGCGGCCGAAACCCTTGGTTGCTGTAGCTTTCTTCCTGAGTAGGTGCAAAGTAGACCAGTAGCGCACTTGACACCATATTACAAGTGTTCAGTATATTGACAGCATAAGTACTAGCTACAAGGCCACACCTACGGGTTTCGTCCATCTTATGTCACTAAATTAAGCGACTGTAAGACATTCCGCCCATCAATGGATACTTTAGCGTACCCCGTGGGTTTGCTGATAATACGAAAGTATAAGGTCATTGTTTTCGAAAAAATGGAGCTTCAGCAGCAAATAGCGATTGTTGTTAATAGATGGCGTCCTCATCTTCTCAGCAGTCCCAATGAACTGCCATTATGCCTCCTGAACTTTTTGCACAAAACAAGTTTGCCCTCAACGGTCGTGAGTAGAAAAGTGGTAAGATAACGAAGATTAATCTGTTCCAATCATGCCGAAGTAAATTTGAACTGCATCTTTTTCTTGACTGTAGCATAGTTTAAAGTAACAATCGACTCAGCTAAGTCTTTCAGCGTTGAGTCACGGAATGAATAGCCGTGGCCCTAAAAGCACCACACAACCAGGCGAAATATGGCGCTTTTTGCCTCACAGCTCTCCCAGAAACGCATTTTCATAGTTTAGCGATTGTTGATTTCTACCATTACTGAATACCTTACTGCACTCACAGTACAAGCACTGACTACAAGTCCATACATACATGATGCAGCTGCAACTGGTTGCCTCATAAGGGGGTCCCACAACAATTCACGCGTGCTTTCTGATAACGTGAGCTCCAGTTTACATTCAGCCTAGTTTAATATTTGATATAAGTAATGTTCAAACTCGAAAAAATTGTCTGGAAAAGACCTTGTCAGGCTCAGTCATAGAACGGTATAACATCCGGTATGTTTGAAATTCTGAATGTTCTGCACAATCTCTACGCATCTGACGACGGACTTATGAGCCAGCGTCGAAAATTCACAAACCATCTGTTATTGTTTCCCAAAGAACATCTTCTAGTGAATTATACTCTTTGGGATGCCCAGTTTCGAGGCCAGTATTTATATACCACCAACTGTCTTATGACAGCTTGCAAATGAAACTTGCTAATTCTGTAGTATCTATTTGATTGAAGCTTACGTATTTATATCAAATTTCGGTGCGATCCTGTAAAGGTTTTGAAGGGAGGATTAACTCCAAGACTGTTCATTAATTTTCCCGGAAACTAAGCAACGCAAGAAAAATCGCTGCTTATCCTGCTCATATTTACCTCCTCCCACATTTGTAAGCTTTCCTTATATCAGGCAAGTGAGGACAACATTATATTAAACAAATATATGAATGCGTAGCCAGAGGCCCATTTATCATATTGCAGTGCGCTATCCCAGTCGGTAACCCTGCATACGCCTCATAACCTGCAAGCCGACAATACCTTTATCGTGCCAGTGAACTCTCCCTGAATATGTATTTTCCAGTCCACTGCCGGATAATTGAGGTGTTAAAACAGCATTCACGTATGTGTGTGTGAATTCAAGCCCAATTCCAAGGTCTGGATCTGTATCTCAATACATCAAAAGCCCTGCCAAAAGTGCTTTCCTCGGGTCATCCTATGTTTAGAAGGTGTACATTGAGCGATGTAACAGTTATGCCGGTGAAGACCATCTGCATTGAATAAAGGGGGAGTCTATAGCAGACACCCCATTTTCTGATATCTTTTAGGCTTTTGTTTAAGTTCTTTCCGTAGGTGGGGAATGGACAAAATACAGGCAAGCTATTAAGTAATAGAGGCGTATGCTGTCGTGATCTTATCCAGAAAAATGGTCCATTTAGTTTTATAACGTTTCTCCTTAAGCACGAATGATTTAATGAAAACATTTTTTGCATAGGCCTCCTCCTTCATCATGAACTGATGAAGTTTACGACAGCACTGTATTAAAATACACATATATGTCAGTCCTTTATCTAATTTTCTCAAATGATTAATCATAAACATGTTCCTATTGTGTGCTGGCTTAGACGTAGTGTTTAATAAATATGATATAACTGATTATGCAGCCAGGCTTTGGTATGCTCTCACGTTGTACATCAAATCGTCTCCTAGTTGCTGTTATGAACGGAATTAACGGGTAATATTTTACAAAGGTGGGTTATGCGTACATTTCAATGGCAACTGCCTTTACCGGTATAATAAAACTAGGAAGAACTCACTGACTTTTCGCGGTACGAGAATCATTCAGTGTGTTGCCTTATGAGTGCTGTCTGTCAGGAAGATAAATTTTCCTGCAATGAATTGTTGGAAGCATTGTCTCCAATTTATATAAAATTTTAAGTTTCCTCTTGGCTAGATCCTGGGGTTTATCGCAAATTCCCTGACTAATTATTGGAATAAGAACAGACAACACCTGAGAGCTACGTCGACGGGCAGACTTGGCAGGAATTCCACATAAGTAGAGATTTTAATCAGACATTTGAATCCATTTGGTCACCTTAAAAGTCAGTGTTTAGGTAATTGCACTGAAGAAATGAAGGAGGTGGCACTTTTGCTTGAATACAATTTTATTTCTCCGGCATTTTGCAAATCTCCGCCACATTTCAATCTGCAGAACGATGCTGTGATACAAAGTACTTGCAGGGTACGTTTCATTTGCCATAATATAACCTCTTATGTTGTATCTTACCGAACTTCAAATTTATATAGCCTAAAATTAATCGTCTTGTGGAAATCCGATCCCCTTGTTGACACTCCATTTTTGTTAAGTTGTTTCACAGGCTATTAAATAGACGTTTGTAAGGGCCTGTGTGTTCCGGTGTACAGGGAAGGCCTGCAATTCGTACCCAGGACAGCTAAGTAGCTGTTGCCTTGCCATTTACGTCGAGCATATTACTTGTGCTTAACTTGCGTTCACTAATCGGGTTTTGGTAAAAGGTCTCCCAGGTTGGTTTTGAGAATTGACCTTGAACCCCAAAAGGCAGGCACATGGCGAACAGCAATGTACGGTAAACTTGGTATCTCATAATAGGTAAACCCGCTGACTTGCAATAGTAATGACTTTGCAGCAGCATCCCCTGACATTTCAGTCAAGTTAAATTGTTGGCTTGTGAGCGCGTTGCTTTCCATGTGTCTGCGAAAAGGTGCTCTGAAGCAGTAATTTCTTCATTATTTTGCGTATTTCCTGTGCAGATTAAATATGCCCACAAATTTATGGCTGGCTGATGATGGCTTATAACTCAGAAATGGACACTCAAAAGTAACACCTTTTTGTCGATAGTGTATTTCTGTCTATAATATATGCTAGCCGTTGAGCGCCTCCTGGTGATGTTCAACAGCCAACTCAAAAGAACAACGAGACGAATGGGTTCTGTAACCGATTAGTGAGCGCCTATCTGTCATTTTGCTAATTCTTGGTCTTAACGGGTAAGACAACAAACCCGTGTTGCAGTGGTTAGAGCACTGTTATTCTTATTAACAGGGTCACAAGTTTGAAACCTTGGTGTTGGGTATGGCTAACTAAAGACGAAATATTAGTCAAAAAAGCCAATTCAGGCACCATTGTCTTTGTAGGTCATGTGTTTCTGCATATAAATGCAAGAAGTTTTTATAAAAGCCGTACAAAAGCGTTCTCCTATGGTAGCAAACCACTCCTTCTTTAGAATGTAATATTAAAAAAGTACCCCTTTTAGTTTAAAGAACTTTTTAAATCTGAGTTTTCATAATTCTGAACTGCCTCTGTCCTATCAGTATTACAAATGACAAGAAAGCATGATGTAGACAGTCAACCTAAGCAAAATCTTATATTTTTCAGTTTTAATAGGATAATTTAAAATACGCTTGAAATAGACGAGGAGCATGTTGTGCAACTTTTAAGCATCAGCAATATACTGTCAGTTACTGTGCCGTATGTATGGTCATTTCACGGCTTACAAAATATCATATTTGATATTTAAAAACCAAATGAGATCATTTCTTTGAACGTAATATCTGAAATGCGCATATTCGGTTGTCAATTAAGTACAAAAATAAGTATTTTACCATAATTTCCACCAGACATAGCTAAATTTCTAAGAAAGTCCAAACAATCATGTAGAAGATGTACACTACGTATGAGGTCTTACGTAACACAATATGGTTTTATTGTGTCTCCGCACAGAATCTCATCTGTTTGGATATTCTGTATGATAATAAATAGTACAGCCCCAATTAATTAATCAATTCGAATTGAAAACACTTTTCTAAATATGGGCTTACATTAAAAGAAGTGGAAAAATTACTGCAAACAAGAGGATTTATTAATAGTTCACCTTGTTAAACTTAAAACCTGTCCTTTTCCTTGAATCTAATTAAGCCAAATAAATTATTACTATTTGCCAACAACAACCATGAAAGAAAAATGAGACTGTTATTAAAATTTTGAATCTATTAGGTGTCCTTGGCCACCCATTTACAACTCGGAGTCTGGTTGACCAAGAATTTGGACGAGGATTATCTACAAATCGAGATTTATCAGATACAACGCTTTAAAATTGATAGTCAAGGTAGTTATATCGTCTACAGTGACCAAGAAGATGAGCTGAATGTGAGAGGAATCAACCAGCGATGTAAAGCTTTGGTATGCATGGAGTAAATTAAAAAAATATTATCTTGAAGTTCGTTTTCATAATTGAGGTAAAAGTTTGTCGATAAAGGCCCACTGATTGATAACGTACCTTACTCGTCCTTTTGCGTTTATTTTGTCCATATTCCTCGTCTTGTACAAACAACATTCTTAATCAAGTAGTACACAAATAATCGTTTCCAGCCCGTTGCATTAATGGTGATAGTGGATCGAATCCTAGACTACACTAGCAGATTGGTGAATGACTCACTGGCTTAAAATGGCAAATAAACCAGAAATATCCTAAACAGTGCCCTATATATCAATCGCAAATCTTAGACTGATAAAGTTACGAAATTTTCATGGACATATTCAGAAGAATAGTTGGAGACCAGGTGTCTCATTTTGGTAAATTCTTATCAGTGCAGCAAATGTATATGAGAATGGAATCAATTTGAATATACTAGCGATTAAAGAGATATATTTAGGTCAAATTTCTTTGAAGTGGGTCCGGGGAAAGTCATCTGAGAGGTAACGAGATCAAAAGAACTCCGACATTTGCAGGCAGTACATCAAACGGTGCAAAAAGTAAATGCGTAGCTTGTAACAGTTTTTCCTTTGCACAAAAAGCCAGTTTGTGTAATCTGATAGCAGTCAATGCTGCACTTTCCACAAAACATCACCATTAACGGCTTCAAGTAGTTTATTATAACCTTATCAATCGCACAAAAACCGTTGATCGATTTAGCCTATCACAAACGTGCTTCTCATGTCAGTTAAACTTAGTGGCCGAACGTGGATTAATCGAAACTAAAAACATAAGCTCGTGATATACTCTACTGAGTTCTCAAGTAACGATTGCTATTTGGCCCTCAGCAACCCATGTGGTGAAGGCGGAACAACAGCGCCCATTCCCGGCATGTAAACACGACAGATCACTGCAGATAAAAAGTAGAAAAACTTACATGTAACCGATGCTGGGAAATAGTTTTGTGGCAACGACTTAAGTACTGCGTTACGATATCAGAAGTCGCAGATGCTGTAGATTTGTGTGTTAGCTTATGTACCTTGGCTAATCAGATGCCCGCTTTCATAAAACCGGATGTTGTATGTTTCATCACTTAAACGTTGGCAAGATAAGCATAATGGTTCATTTGGTTTTGTCATTTCTTATCTAGCGCGCGCTTTTCACATAAGGGTGCATTTAAATTATTTGAACAGTTTGTCAGAGAAGTTTTCCCTGCATTTAACCTTATATTTTTAGACGAGAGAAGGTATATTGATCAGTGACTACATCATCGAACACTATGCGATTGGTGAACCAATAAGTTAGTAAAGTAAACTCACAAGCACGTGGATTTAAACCATCGGACCGCCGTTGTGAAGGTACAAAATATATCGGAGCTGCACCTAATCAACTTCGAAAGGACATCCGTGTTATGTACATTCTACAACAAGGGGCGATACTGGTATTATGTCACAGAACACTAGATTGTTCACCGGAGCGGCTTTTCATTTGTTGATGTTCGGGAGAGCTTGCTAGAATCTCCTATAGCAAAGCCTTAACCACCACTATCGATCAGCAATTTCAATTTACGGCCCTAGGATGATCGACAAGTTCTAATTGAGAGAGAAAGTCGAGACTTTGACGCTGGAGACTCTGCCAAGCTTTCTGAAACGTCCATAAAAATCAAAACACATTTCGGTTAGCAATAGGATTTTGTTAGATTTCCAGCTCCAAACTCTCACTTTTGCGTACTTGAACTTATATTCCGATGCTTTGGCACAAAAGGGACACCCTAGTTCCGTTAAGGTTGGCGTTCCGCTGAATTCTTGTAGGCATATAATGTGTCAGTTAAGAGTTCAATTTATCAGAGATTTCCCCATTAGCCTTGAGGGTTTTAATGTACGTAGTAGTTTTTCTGTCCATAGCCGCCCTATAAGTCTGATAGTTTAACCAGTGGGTGACTGTCCATAGCTAACAGGTCAGAAGCGTTCACTCTAGTTTCCCCAACGTGGATCCGCATAACCCAGCTTAACACACTTGCTCCTTATTCTTCATTGTATTTTACATTTTTGGAAAATAAAATGCATGAACATATCAAAAAACGTTGACTTAGGTTGACTGCGCACGTCCTCTTAACGCATTCTCTTGCATTTGCAACAAGCTGCAGGCGTCTGACGGTGCAGCAATAATTTCCGGTATTATCTTATATTATCATTTACTGTCTTTGTTTTTTCCTTCGAGCTCCATCTGCGCAATAAAATCAAAGTGAATTTCAGTTCGCCATCCATTGTGATATGAGGACGCCGAATCTGATATAAAAAAGCAATTTTGCAGTGCAATTTGCCAAATGTTTTCCGTCTCGCAGATTCTGCGCGACAGCAGTTCTGTCTTTTTGTTTCAATGTATTGTGTGAATGAAGTGGCACGAGATGCTCACTTCCATTTTAAAAGCCTAATAGAAATTGACGGTTCTTGGAAGAAAAAAACTCTCAAAGTTTTTAAATGCACAGTACTCCAATGCAACTGCGCGTGGAGAACGAATTGAAAGTAGGTCTCTGGTTGAAGAGCGTGAGTAATCTTTTCTCCAAGACGATGAGTAACCGTGTGCTTATGTTCTGCAAGGAGGCGTCATAATACCCCTTCGTTGGCATAAGGTATAAGAAAACTGCGCATTTTAAAAGTTATCTTCGTACTGGCAAGGACAAAGAACGTCCACCACGATAGGTCTGCAATTACTGAACTTGGCAAAAGGAGGAAAGCACTCAAGGCACCAGAGGAAGACGTACTACATGAACTGCACTACTGTTAGTAGACATGAAAAAGACCCAAATTGAGATAGTGCAGAAAGCTGTCACGAAGTTTGCCTACGAATTAGAACGGCTTTTTAAAAATTGAAAATCGTGGATCAATGTAATTCTGATTTTCTATGACTTGGTTTGGATATTTCGAACAAAGAGGAACAAAGAATCGTTCCTGCATTGTAATACACCTGGTGGCCTCAGTTTTATTCAAATAAACGCCAGCAAGGCGAGGGCTTTACTACAGTCAACGCTTTTACTAACTGAGCTACAAGGCACCAACCGGGAGTCTTCGGCTTGGTCACAATTGGGTCAATGTACCAACTCAGCCAACTGCAAATTAGGGGACTCATCAATTCTGGTACAATAAACTGAGTGCCTCAGCATGTTTTCCTAAGCATAAAATCTAGGATTCGAACAGACATCAGTATGAGGGAGGCTCAGATGGCTAGAAACTTTACTTTGTTAAGGTTTTCCCGTTGATGACGTGGATTCGAACATCCCCAAAGCCGTCGGGTATTCACAAATCGGTACAATTAATTTAAAAATCGGCTTAACTTTCCTATTTACAGTGTGCATTGTGAACCATAGTCAGTTAGTGCAAAACTACCTCTGGGGGTTACTCATTTGAAAAAATTTCTAACTACAGCATTATGCCAACTGTTGACACTTTGATCGATATAGCACGCAAAAGTCGCAATTTCTACCAGTCTCTTCCCTTTTCTTATAAAAAGCTGCCTTGCCGGAGGCAGAAAAACTTGACTTAATCTTTTTTCTGAAGGCTGCTTTTGCTTTTGTCTTGTTTCGGAATGTATCTAACAGGCTATATCGACAAACTTTAGTGTGAATCTTAGCATGAATCTGAATAATTCCTATATGCAGAACTCGATAAAAGCAAGAGTAGGACTAAAGTTTCTACAAAGTTGAAACCACCTTGACTATGCATTCTCAACGTATCGGTTTAGAGTGAATCCCTTTTCGCCAAGTTGCCCGACACACTTTCTACCCTGTCGGAGATCCACCATTTTCATTATGTCGAATGGACTGCCCAAATTAATTTTTTACCTAGTGAATGCAAAATTAAGCAGATTTATATCAAAACCCACTAACCCATGCATCCAAAAATATATTTAGTTTAACTAACCAATCTGTGAAAAGCTCGGCGGAAAACCTAAGCTTATTGCCATGTATGCGAACGGCTATCAATCAGAGTCATTTAGATCAGAAAGTTAGAGCCCCTTTTATGATGAGATCTTGAACTTGCTGCTAGGAGACCATCTTCGAACAAAGCTACTGATCTTCATATAGTCTTTAATTACCTGAAACTTAAATATAACAAGGAAAACAACAGCTGAGCGTGCCTTTTTTGGCAAACTGGTGCGTGGCACGACAGTGAAGATATTCCAAATTGTTGGGTGCTCTCTGCACTATCAACTAATAAAAAAGACACTTTCCTCAAACAAATTTTCAAGATTGCTTGAAATAACACGCATTGTAGCTAAAACGAGATGGATTTTTCACCAAAAAGTCGTTCTTACAAAACTGCTCTCAAAGTACAAAACAGTTTTTGTTTTCAAATGTTTGCAATGCAACTGTTACTTAAGCGTAAAAAATTGATGTCTTATATGGATCGGCGGCTTTTCCCTCTGTTTCAGATTTTGTGAACGTTTGTATGTGGGGTAAACCCGTGAATTCAGTAAGAATTCGTGACAGTAGTTAACCACGTTATATTTATTGCCGGTGAATGTCATTTGACGCACGCCTTGGTTTCCGCTGATTTAAATTCACCTCTGGTTGGGGCCAAATGTATTTTTTTCTAAGAAAGCAACTGGCAGCTGTTTAACAGAACCTCCGTATGACAGCAAATTGGATTCTATCTATTATTCCCTAGATGCTTCATTAACATCAACCAGACAATAAACAACTGTTGGACTACCTGCATAGTGTAGAAGCGTATTTTGATATCTAAACCCTTTGTCAAGAGGGTCTGATAGCGAATGTTTCGAAAGTTACGCTTCTTGATCTGGTGCATAAGTTTAAAAAGACGTTTTTTATATTTGCAGAGAAGCCTACTTTGTTGCGAAAAATATAATTGCGTTAAAAAAATACGGTTCATACTTACTTCTCTAACACAACAGACCCTTTGAGACAACACCACTCAATATGGATACAGCAGCATGTATTCCCTTAAGTTAGTTTATAGTAACAAAGAACTACGGCGAGTCTACTTTGCTCAGCAACCTTTAACCGAGGATAAGGCAATGTTCAGCTGGAAGACGGCAGATGTGGGTGCAGTGCCTGCTGAAGCTTAAATACCCATCGTAGCGTGTCGTAGATGACCTAGGTCGTAGTGTTAACAAGTCCTACAGAAGGGACTGACCCCGTGGTTTATATTTGACGAACGCATAAAGAAACCACAACTCAATTCGTTGTTTGGGATTGCAGCACTCTGCTTTTCATTAGCCACACTTCATATTTAATCATAAACTCAATCTAAAATTATAAAAGGAAGACGAAAAAAGCTATGCAAAAGTCACATTATCGGACTCAAATAGATGAATTAAAATGCAGCAGGTTACCGTTAGGGGTTCACATTTTCCAAAATACAGTTCGAAGTTAATAAATCTTGCTTTTCTCAATATATTGAGAGTATCAAGCGATACAAACCACCATATAATCAACTGCTAATTGTTCGATCGCATATTTATAACCACTGCAGTTTCCATTTTTACTTTTCGCTAAAAATAGTCAAAATAAGCTTATTATTTTGTTCTACCACACCGCGCAACATTGCCCTTACTATCGCCTGCAGAGCCATATTTGATTTCACTTACATTTTTTAACGTTAAACATTAATTTTAATAAGATTGTCAATGCTAGACCGTACGTTTTCCTTTTTAGACGTGCAAGCATCTTCCTTGGCCTCGTTTTGGTAGTGTCGTGTGTGGTCTACCAGACGTGCGCTTGGACAAGTAAATGGCGTAATATGCGCTCCTATCTGGTTCTCCAAAAAGCCCCTTGCTCAAGGGGCGAAAACTGCAACGGGCGTCGCCTCCGGAACAGCACACTTCATGAGCCCATCAACGTCGTTAACATTACCCTCTGCAATGCTAATCCATTCAGGTAAGCTAATAGTGTATCCTTTAAAGACAAGAAGAGGCAAACTACTTATGATTGGGCCGAAGAGACTTCACAGACTTCGACAAAAATGCGTTCAATTAGGTGTATTCCGTGCATGCACTTACAGGATAGAAAGATGCATTTTTTTAATGAGATGCATTTTAACTGGATTGGTTTGGTGGAGTTCAGTAATTAATTTGACCCGCTTGTGAGCACAATCGGTGACCATGATGGGATTATATTCCATGCTAGCCGGGTAAGGCTTTAGTACAGCCGACGGTCTAGACAACTGAGCTACCGAGGCCCCAACGAGAACCTCGAGTAAAATGCTACTTGGGTCGATTGACTTGGCATGCTTATTCAATCTATTGATTCCAAAAATTCTAATACAGTAGGCTGACTGACTTAACAGAAGTGCTGAAGCATACAATCCGACATCCACTAAATGACTGCCAGGCACACATAAGTATTAGGAGGGATTTGGCGGGTTTACATAACACATTTGACCCAAGTGTGATTAAACTTGTGGACTTCGGTTAGTCCTCGATAGCTCAGTCAGCTACTATATATTGGCTGTATTAAAGTCTTCTCTGACTGGTGTGACTTCGAAGACCACCAAGGCCAGCAAGTTTTGACAATTGGGGTTAAGTTTGATGCATTTTGAGGACTCGGGTTTTCACCATACACTCACGTTTCCTGACAGTGCAGTTGAACAGAAGTATGGTTTCTTTCGATAAATTCAAAGAAATGAATTGTCTTTCCACATTGGGCAGCCCAATCATCGGCTTTTATGTACTTTGCCGTAAGTGATTGAGTTTTTATACCGTGTTACCCCTATTTGTGAAATAATGGTGGGTGTTCCGGGAGGCAAGGTAGCCAATTAACTGACAGTTGTGGGCATTCGATTATTGCACAGAAAAGAGAGGAGAGACTAAGGTCGACTTAAAGTCCACTTTTTTCCAAAAAACTATCACCATGTTTTCAACATCTCGACTTGGAAGGCTGTCTAATGACAATTAAACTCGGATACGGCGCTGAGCCCATAGAGTGTGTATGTGGGATGGTCAATTGAGAGTCAGACTGCAAGAAAACCACTTGATGTGCGCTCTGCAGCTCTGTAAGTCAGTTGGCATTTGAGCCCTCGCGCCACATTCCTTTTCGTTGTTGTATAATCTCCGTTTTCTTGATGCTGACCGGGCGCAGTAGTGGCATGGTTAACTGCATGCTCGCGCTGCTTCCGAGACGGCCTCTCTTCTTCTTCACTCTGTATCAACATGCGCTGTGTTATTTGAGGACTTGAATAAACTGTATTAAATGGTGCGTAATTCCGCTAGCAATGCAAAGTAGACCACACGCCGTCCCTTCACCTACTTCCCTCTGCAGTGGATCGCGTGGACACTCAACGAAGACGTCAGCTACGGCGCAGCTGTCTAGTCCACAAAAATTGTTAGCCGAAACAATGTTTGATGCTAGCGACGGCGACCTTAGGTATTGTGTGGGAATGCGCAATGACACAGATGTATTTAGCTACTTCCGTGGCAACCATTTGAGGACCCCTGTATATTAGGCAAGTGCGTTTTTAATGAACCAAAATCTCCAACGGAGCCAGAGTTACATCCTTTGTCTTTTATGTACCAGATTTTGAAAAGATACTTCTCAATTCGCCACACTCCTTATTCCGTTAGTATAATCACACATAATAATACAACAGCCGAAAAATGGGACGTCTGATCCCCATCTGAACAACTTCAAAAATATTTTTCATCACAAGCTATTCATTTTTGTATATTTAATTTAACTAAATTATTTGCTTAAGGTTGCTCGTTATCATTTTCAAGTTCTTGGATATGCGTTATGCCAGCATTTTCGCAAATTTAAGTATTTTGCACGATCCGGGTTTCATATGAGTGTTAGTGGCGAATGGGTTATGATAAGAAAGAACAACTGAAACCTTACGCTTAGTCCTAGAAAGCGTCAAACAGTATCGTCACCAGAGAACCTTCCAAATAATTAAATTTAGCATTTACTGATAACTGCAAGCGTTTTCGACTTAGCATAGTGACCAATCCAATGGTTTTTCGTGGGAATGGCCTAGTTAATAAACATCAATATTTGTACCTTCATATCTTGATCACCATCTAGTTCACAATATATTAAGGAGACTAAGAATGTGATTTGAACATCGAATTAATGGGCCAACGGTTCCGTAAATTTTCCAACCCGTTAAAAATAGGGTTCTTTGTGGTAAGAAGTCCGTATTGCTAGTTATGGGCAACATGTACAGCAGTCATAGCACTGACATCCCTTAAATGTCTCATCTGCGCAAAAAATCTCCCTTAAAGCTTTGAGGTAGACCGATTTTCTAAAAAAGGTGTATTGCCGGTTGTGTTATATGCACAATCCCGGGTGAGAAGTCCGCTTCATAACGAGGACATGGACAAAAATGAAAGAAACAAACAAAGACAGTTCAAATCCGAACTGTGGTAAAAACACTTCTAAGGTAATCAAAGTCTTTTTCGAGGCTAGTAAAAATATATTTGGACAGTTCCTAGTTATTACTCATTATTTTGGAGTGTTATGATAATTCTATAGCTACCGCTATTGCCTGTCATGATGAAAAAAACATCATTCGCTTATCCATTTGGTAATCTGGGCCTGGCATTTTAATGTAAGTTACCGCAACGAGGGCGCAACACCGGGCAGATTAGCGGCGTTTTGTCTGACGCAATGTTCGCTTTTAATGTGCCTGTACATAAGTGATAGAAAGCGTTTGACCAGTTTTGAGAAACATCAATGTATTTTTGTCAAAAACTGCTTGGCATGTTGTAGAAAAACGCCCATAGAAAACTGTATGTTTATGTCGTTCTAATTATTATTTAGTTTAATTTAGTTTCCGGCTAATTTTTATTTTTAACACTTTGATTTTAATTTGAAGTTAGTTTAATGCATAGTTGAGTTAGCTTATTTTTAGTTTGGTTTAGATTTTGTTAAGTTTATTTTAGATTTTCGTTATTTATTCAGTTTTACTAGTTTAAGTTGAGTTTAAGTTTTTGTTTAGAATTAGCCAAACCTGAGGTTTTCTGTTAATGTTGTGATGCTAATTAGGAATTATTGCGTCACAATTTTCATCAGGTTTGTTTAAGGTGAAATTTATACCTCGAAAACTACTTTTGTTTCTCGTTAAACTTTCTTAAAGCCTGTCGAACATTAGTCTTTATTTTTCTCAAAACTCAAATCGCAGTTCAATCTTGCCCGGATGTATTTCACTCGTGTGCATGCATTTTGATGAACTTCATCAATGACATAAAATACTCAAAGTAAAGTTATCATTGCATAGTCTTAATAAGCTGGAAGGCGTTATAGCCCATGCACGAGGTGAATGCTTGCAGTGACGATTTTGCAATTCCTCGTACTGCATTCATTTTTAGATTTGTTGGTCTAGTCTTTTCAAAATCAGGAAGGAACTAACGGGACCAAATAGACTGTGTATTTTGATCGACAAATATTATGATAGGAATCTGTGGATTTGCGCAGTAAATGAAACATTGTCCAATTCGAAACCATCATATTGCCTTGTACGAATACCTATGCAGTTTTTACCTCTAAGGATTACTGCTCAAACCTCATAGTCGTTATCCTGGTCGACAGTAAAATTTACTGTGCATTTCCACCAGGTTACATTTTACATAAATATTGTTTGGACTCTCTGTATAAAGCTTTTTTACAAAAAGTTGAAAGACGTTGTTTTTTGTATTTCCAAACCTAGCCTTTTGTCACTAGTTCAAATCGTTTCACTTCACGATAACGAACCATGAGTCTGCATTGCACATTTTCACCAAGATGGACTGTGAGGATATGATAAAGGCAATCTGACTAGTTCAACTAACACTTGCTGAGATCTGACTTAATTGCGATAGGACATTATTTTGCAACAAGCTTTTACTGATGTGGTCTACGCATCAAAATGCATTTTGGACGGCGTTTTATATGGGGTGAATATGCTTATATTTATTGCAGCCAGATTCTGTTCTGGTACAATTAGGGATTCTCCTAGGGCAAAGCCGGTAGACCTCACACAAGAATAACCGTAAAAACGCGGCTTTATCGTATTGTACTTTAGGTACTAACGGAAGTTGATTGTTCGCGTCAGTGCCTTTGTCATGCACTCGAACAGAGCCGTATCTCAGTCTCCGCTATTAAACCTTTGGATTTAGGATATGTGTTTGCTGTTATTCATAACAGCTATTTGTCTTTTCTGATGCCATTACTTCCTTCCCTGTGTGTATCTATGTCTGCCTTCCACAAAGAGGTTCAACTATCTTCGATCTCCCTAATGGAAGTTATCTGTACGACACTATAACTGGCATTCGAGTTGAAAAGTTGCACGTTCCATCCTACGCGAAGGAATTGAGCAAGCTGTCTATCAGGAATCTGCTAAATATATCTCATCAGTTGACAGATATGCTAAAGAGGTGAGTGTCACTCAAGCTGCAGATAAGCTGTTCGTTTTTTAATCTGCTCTTTACTTCACCTCTGAAGGTGATTATGTCAAATTCAGTTTTCCCGTATCTGTAAGCCAATCTGCGTACCTTTGTGCAGCTATCACATATATGCTTGTCTTAACTTCTCAATACTTTCACAAATAATAATTTTACACCAATGCTTGCACTTCTGTCCTATAAGTATACAGCAAGAAAACTGTAAACTTCAGCATTTATATTCTTTATTATGCACTTTAACGAAATACTGCTTAATGACAGTTGACGTACATGCTACCTCCCATTCCCAGGAAACAAAATTTTGGTACTATTTTACATAGTCAAATTTTTAGCCGTGCAATTTTTTTCGTATCTCTATCCTGGTAGTAGCTGCTAGGTTGCCGAAATCCTGGTTTATACACAAACTGAAAAACTGCCGCCCGCACCCCAATGCAACAGATTTCCTGTTTCTTTGTGACTGAAACCTGGTTCGTGTGTGAGGAAAGAGTAAGATAAGAAACAAACACTATGAATAAAATCGCAAACAAATTCCTTTTGCAGCCATATCTTTCGCCATCTAAGGTACTTGTTCTTTTACTTGATATGGGCTTGATCATGCTTGATGCAGCCAAACTCAACAAAATCACGGTCAATAACTCTTCCAGAATTTGTGTTCATTGGCACAAATCTAATCAGTTCAATCCGTTCGCTTCTTCAGCGATTGACACCGAAGTTTCAAGAACCGTTTCCATGCTTTCACCTACCAAATTGAGAAAGGTCTTAAATCGATCGGTTCAACGCTTCCAGGTGGGTTGAGCAAGTATGGATGGTCTCGTTTGAGACGGTATCGGTATATTTTAATCGTAAGATGGTCTTTAGGAAACGATTTTCAAATACCTGTGGTTTTCGCTCGTCTTCCAGGCGCCAAGTCCAGCATTCACAACCATGAACGTGGACTATTATAAACAGATCATGGTAGCAAAGGGTTGAGGTGATATCGTCAGCGGAGTCTAGGTCACTGAAAAATCGTATGTTAAGACCTGTCTTTGTCTCCGTAAAAATTCAGTTCGGAAGCCTTATTTCCGATCCTGAGGAGTCTAACTAACGAAACTGCTGGCTAACAGAAATTTGATTGAATATTGACAGATTTTTGAAAGCATTTTAATGGTTCCGTTTAATGCTCATGCAAAGGACAAAGGAGTCTGATCAGATTTATGATATGACTAGCGTCTGGAAAACCAATTGTGACACAAACAACTATTTAATTAGGTGACTGTCACAGAGTCAACGTTGAGATTGTAAAAGTCCAAAGCAAGATGTTGCTTGTTAGCCGTGAGTTAAAGGAAAAAGAGGACAATTGGGCATTTTAACTGAACTTTTGCTAAACCAGATGACACCATAAGTTAATGTACACCTGAAGCGGCTCCTTTGTCCGGTTAGGAAATATAAACTCCAATGAGCAGCAGTCATAGAAACGTGACATTATATTTTACCCTTTCGAATGCCGGTGGTATGTCTACCATTGCCTGGTCTGTCGCGCTAAGCAGTCTGCTGTAAACGTTTAACTAAATTGTTCATTTATCCCGTTTGAATACTAGTTAACGTAATCAACATAAACACTCATGAATGCAACTGGGTTTGTTTGAAAGAAAGACTTGTACGTTTCCCTTAGCTTTGATCAGAATGCAAACTGCAGTAGATGTGCCACCTCATGAGGTTATTACCAAAATTTTAACAGGCTTTTTTTCTCAGCAAGAGTAACTTTGATCTGGTTAGACAATTTGTTATACTGCAGCGTAATGCAAAGGTATATCATATATTTTAGGATGCCGGTCTTTACATGACCCTCTTGTCGGTTACTTTTAAAACCCAAACTCTATAAAATCATAACCCGTTAGTGTATAATTTGCCCTTTAGAAATTCAAATTCGGTGAAGCGATTGAAAAACGCATTATAAAATGTGCTTCTCGTACTCTTTGGATAGAAAATCGCGCCATATTCCCATTTGATACTAGCTAAAGGGTTTCAATAGCTTTTAAAAAGCTGCTTCAATGTCCGAGTAATTTTGAATCCAACCAGTGGTCAGAGTTGTGCTTAAGGTTCGCAAACTGCACGAAACGTGCTTTCCCTTTAAACAAATCAAGCTGTTCCACGGAATACAAAAGGCAAAGCACCGTGTATGAATAACCAGTTTCTCCTATTTTTACGGTGATAGATCAAAGATGATATGCGAAACGTTAGGCGAAGAACGTTCCTATCCCCAACGATTGCATTTGCTTCTGCGAAAAACTACTTCCTGGGACCCGCAGGTTTACTTCCATTTGGTCTGGTAGTTGGTTGCCTGTTAATGATCTTTTGGAGCAATACTGAGCTTGTTTTTGTCGGTATGCGCCCATTCATGATCAAATTTATACCCGATCTGCGGTGACAGATAATGGCAGGTGGCAAGACACCTACCAATTTTGGTTCAGTGAAGTGCTTAGGACCCATTGCTCAACCCCGTCTGCAAACTACTTGCGCCAGATATAGGCGCATATTTGTGTTTCCGTTCCCAAGTGGTGTTATACGTTCGATTGACTGACTGCAGGCAGAAAGGCCCGGGAAAAGTGATGTATCCATTTAACCACATTCTCTTCATAATTCTTATCTGAAATTTGGGCAAGTAAGTAGCCAATTTTCCTGAGTGCTGTTATTGCAGTCGGCCACAAAGAATCTCATTCAAGGTGGGCATTCTAAAGTGAATTAATTGTTTTAGGATACCTGTGTCACATAATTTTGACCAAATAATACTTTCGAGTCAAAAACAAATTGTAAAATTTCGGTAAACATTTCATAAAGTAGATATATGAAGTAAAAGCTGTATAAATTCACTTTTTGTTGGCACAGTGTGCTTATGCACGTAGAAAGTCTACACTGCGTCATACGTTACTAAGACGATCTAATTTGTGGCCGAGTCTGGCAATACCCTTTTCGCTCTACGGATGAGCTCTTTGCGTGTTATTGGAGTCCAAATATAGCCATCTATCGGTCCCAATGCATGCAAGAGGTAGCTAATTTGACCTCTTATTTGAATGTACGTTTAACGCCTGATAAAGACGCTCTTTCTAACACAGGGTAAAAGCCATGGAATTTATGCCCGCAAACTGATATCATGGCTGCATTGCACTCTTCTTTGTTAGCATGACCGTTTCTATCACTAAAGAAACGTTGCGTTTGCTGTGTTGTTGACCTTAACATGAATTATTTTGACCGGCATGATAGCTCTCCACATTATTAACAGTTTATTAGTGCATGGAATAGAATGTGGCTAACAATTGGCAAGTCGATTATGTGACATTGAAACAAATTATGCCACGATCAGGTCTACCACGGCACACAATTAATGACAAAGTGGAGAGTTTCCAACTGATACGATAACTGTGTTCACCTTAAAAACTGAATCACAACATTTGAATTCATGTATTTTATTGAAATTGTAGACGAGGTGCACCGAAAAGTGCGTAGCGATGCCACTGGATACGTATTCACATCAGTAAAAATTATTTGATCTACGAAAAAATTGAATCAGCAGTTATTCCTTTACAGTTGATCATAAGGACGTGATTGTTTTAACATTCTCTCTTACATTGACACTTTACTTTGAAAACCAGCTTGTAGACAGCTCATGAAGGCAACCTGTATTTCTTCTTAAGACACAGCATCCGGGCCCTCAGACGGTAAATGTGAAATATTGTTTGCAAAAACCTTTCGACATCGCTCAAGTTCTGTGTTGCATTAGGTTGCCACCAGAGGCCACGGAACTCTGCCTATAAGAATATAAAACAGCTGCTGGTTTTGCATGCACATCTTACTTTATATACGGCTTCTTAGTTACATAAGATGCATAATGAATTTGCTGATGATTTATTTTGTTCCTTGTGTTTGGCCAAATCTCACGAATTTCACCTTTAACATCCCACTTTTTCGTACTTATACTGACAGTTGCTCCATCAACGGCCAGACGTGCAGTGTGGATGACTTTATTGCCGTGCTCAGCTCTAACCGGCTGTGCTATCGACTACCGATCAACTCGACAGGTAAGTGTACGGGTGTGCTTAAACACTGGAGATTTCTTAATTAATTCTAGTAAAACGAGTCCCGGTGCACTAACAAAATCTTCCTTTTTGGTGCACGCTAACCACAAGTGTGTGCGTAAAGTCACTTGCACTTGTAGAGGCAATAAGGTTGGGCAAACGCAAAGACAGGATCATTGAACATTTGCAATAATTACTTTTAAAATATAAGAAATGAATATCAGGTTATTCGATAACAAACCATCCCCTAGACAGTGGTCACGTGGTTGAATCAATTACAGCCTTTCGAGAAAATGCATAGCACACAGCCCTCCAGACATTGCACTACTTGAAAGCGTTACACGTTTAGAGATCAAACCTGACACGGGCAAATAGATAAATCATGCTAAAAACCTAAACTCACCCCGGTAATCCCCAGTCCTCCGCGGTGCGCATTATGGATATGGTATCTGGTCCTTTTGCTACGTTTATCGCGGTTTTATCTTACCTTCTACAGCACTTACGCCGTTTGTTTCGATCCATTTACTTTTTGATTTATTTTCGATTCTTTGACAACATTTAACCTGGTTTGTTATCATAACCTGTTATGCTCGATGCCTCTGTTTATTGTCGAGAGAAAATGTCTCATTTTAATTAATGCAATTTGATTGAATTTCTTAAAATTATTTTTCATGTAATGTCTGATTTACAGAAGATTTTTCCATTGCTATGGGCCACGTGCCTTTTAGAAAGCCATATTTGGTTAACGTGCGCATCGTTTATTGCTGGTCTGAGTACCATTATCAAAACCCATGGCAATTTATTGCATAAAAAGTGAAAAATTTGCCTAAGGGGATTTTAAAAATGGAAAATTCTATTTTATTGCGCCGATGAGCACCTTCTGTTGGTCCAAAATCAACCTTCTAAAGACTTGCGTGGTCAAAACGCTAGTAGATTTTGTTACGTGGAAAGATTCGACGTTCTAGGATGAAACCTGCACACATAGAGAATTCTACACCTCTGTATAGTCATGTTATCTCCAGTTCTCCGATATATGCATCAATTACAAGAAATTTTTTAAACAGCAATCACTCTGTTGACTCCAAAACAGTCCTTATAGTATTCGTTCGCGCAGAAACAACCATAATTTTTCGCTAAGTCGTGAAGGAAACCCTACCTATGCAACCAACAAGGCAACTGGGCAACCTTAACTTGCCCAGGTAATCCCAGGCACTTGAATTACTCTCCATCATTTGGTCTCACAATATATTTTCTCGCTTTTTCTTTCCAATACATATTATTTATGGATTTTTTTGTCAGTGATTAGTGTCATAACTTTCCGTATTTATTTTTTTGTATGCGTTTATCTTCATTATCTTTGTTATTCAGAAGCGATTTCAGTCGACAAGTTTTCAAGACCTTTATCAATTTTAATAAATCCTCCAGCGCCTAGCTCTTTAAATGAGCTGAGTGTTATTCATTTGTATGTTGTTAATCAGCTGTAACCCTAAGAACGCAAATAATTTACTGTTACTACATAATTCTGACGCAGTCTAGGCTGAGGCCGCTTCTCGAAGAATTAACGCTACTTTATACTGCCCGGTTCATTACCCTTGATAACGGGATGATTGTTTCTATTTGCAGTGCACAATATTTTCCTCCTTTTGGATCCAGAAGATTTCGATTATCTGCTTCCAAACAAGGCCACTGTCGGTTTTTATATTTCGGTTGATTCTGATACCGGTCAAATGGTATCCTCTATTGTGGAGACGGAGATAAGCGCCAGATTCCTCGACATCTTTCAGCCCTCTATTGAATCTGATGACATATTTATTGGTGCTCATTTTCAGACTTATCTTCAAATAGGATTTTCAGACACGGTTAGTATTTAATTTGAAGGTTATTCTTGAAGAGGATGCCTCTAGTAATGCATTAAACGCCCAAAACTTTCATTATGTCCCACTTATTTTCCTACTACCTAAGATATTTCAGCTATGAAAACGCATACGATAGGACGAATTGCAACATAAGGGAGAATAGTTCTTATGGATACCCTACGAAGTAAGAAATAAAGACAAGAAAGTATTAAGTCTTGAGAGACATAAGTTACAATTCAGGGTCAGATTAAAATGCTGCAATGGCTTTGCAGTCGTTGGTTACAATTAGTTTTATCGTATGCCTGATTAGACTCATCGTAACAATTAGGTCTGGTGTAAGGTTTATGGTTCCGGAACAGGCAAATGTAATCACATCGCTTACTCAATGGATGGTTTTCCTCTGCTTACACAGAGCATGGAATATTTTTCAAAAAAATAATTGACAGTAGCCTGGTGAAGGATGGATGTGGGCGTCTAAAAGATTGAAGCGCAGTTTTAATCTGCTTAAGTCAAGGAAGGGAACGCAGATGCTTCATAGTTATTTACTCGCGGAGTTCATTTTCAGCTGAGGGTGCTTAAATTTTTGCATAAAGGCCATTTGTGAATGTCAATCTGTGTCATATAACCATATGGCTATTACATTTAGCTCCTTCATATGATCTTACTTCTCTCATATAATTAATGGATAAGAAGCTGTGCGGACCATGAATGCTACTGCTTTAATTGAGAGAGTCCGCTGTGGAAAGGATTACTTTTACTCAACAAATTGATATCCGGGCCTATACAGTGGAGTGAGCTTACGCCAGCTTTATAATAAAATAAATGGCATACTTCATGCATTAAGAAGGATATTCAAACTTCAACACAAATTGACCTGGGTTAACGAGCCATTCATCGTTGTCAGTGAAGCTGACTGTTTGGCCCGTATTTGGCACACAAATATCTAGCTATCACAACTTTTGAAGGATACCTTTTATGGCGAAGCTCGTCTCTGCACATAGGTGATTTCCCGCATTCGCAAAGAATACCTGTCTTATCTATCGAGCGAGATATTTTAAAAACAGCTTTGCGATTGGTTTTTATACTGCGTATCTAGAACTTTGTAGGAGCAGAAATTGCCCCAAAACAGACATATCTCTTGTTCTGAATCCGGTCTTACAGCCAATTCAGTCTTTCCTCAGCGCACTTATTCACCTTACTCGTGAATAGTTTTAGCCGGTGTTATGTTGCCTTGTTGTTCCCCTTTATAAGCACGATCGTCATAACTCTGATGACTGTCAAAGTTACGTACATATGAGTGATCGAACAAAAATTCGCAAAGATAGTCATTTCGGACATATTGAACTTTCTTGGTTGACACCCGTTGATAAACGCTCACCGATCGCGTACGGAACTCAGTCGTTACACTCTTCATTGGGGCCAAATCTCGATCCCCGTCAGCAGCCGCACAGTGGCTGGCAGTCTAGGCAGATAGCATCACGTTAGACTGTGATGAAAATGGTTGCGGAGTCGAGCCTCGTATGGTGTACTAGTTGGGATGGGGTATGATTGACTGGCGACGGCTTATGAGCGAAAAACGGCCATTCCAGTTTCTCTTGTCTCTACCTGCAATGCTACCTCTGGTTTGAGGTAGGATGGCACCAAGCCCGCAGGACAGTTCAGCCGTCGCGAACGACGAAAACCACCACGCATCCCATAGGAACCGATGCTTTTTGTAATTGGACTAACGGTGAAGACAGATTTAGGCAGCTTTGGCTACATCTCATCAGCCATCTTGCCCCGACGATAAGGAACTGCCCAAGTGACGTAAACGAATGAGGACGCTTATGTTAAACAGCCCGTTTACACATTCTACTGACCTTCTGGTTACCAAACTCTTTTCGGGGCACATGAGCATAACGGGGATCATGTAGATGTGAGAATTTCACCTGAACCTCAGTGAGTGAATCCAGTCTGGAGGTCAGTCCTGGGGGACTATACTGAGGACGACGGAGCTTATTTAGGAGGAGGGGGAGAAGTTTACTACAGGCGTATTAAGCGGACACATTTCAACATGACTGACAGCCCTGAGAGGGACTGAGCCCTCCATCCAAACGGCAAAATTAAGCAGCCTTTTACTAGATTTACACTCCGTAACGAATGCGTTGTTTTGCTTTAAGAGCGGATTTCCCCGTCTGGTTTTTCTTTTTAACCTCCCATTTTCTAACGCCAATCAATTGTACTGACTTGGCAGGCAGTGACTGCTATGATTACGGGGAGATAGTCACGCGTCTAATAGGTCTAATCGTAGGATTTAGCAGCACAGGCGTAAAAGCCACCAGTTAAAGATCCAATTGAAATAAGCACAATCCGAAAAAGCGTACTGTGTGTCAGTATAACCAGTTTTGGTCTAACGCAGCTGCAGGGCTACCCTTAGGCAAGGCATTGCGTTGTTTTCTACTTCAGACTCTTATCGGGAAAAAAACCTTAACACGAGTTGATAGTGACGTAATCTATCAAGGTATCCTGTGTGGGTTGTATACTTTTAAATATATGCATAATTTTTCCTTTAAAAATGGTCCTACTTATTTACTTCACTGTGACAAACCAACTTTTTACAGCTTATGGAAAGGACAACGACTCCCAGCCCTTGTTCCAGCCGTATATTTGGAGGTGGCTTAGCACCTTGCTGAATCCGCAGCCCACTTCTAAGACAAATGTTAACATCGCGAGACAGTAATACATTGGCTTTTAGGGTTTCTTACAAAATGAAGCTCCACCATAAGATCAAACATGTTGAGACTAATTGTATTCGTTACCGTGAGTACTAAAACGTTTGTTTTTGACAAAAATATTTTTTGTATTTTAGCCAGTGGTACAGATGGCTTCTGGGTCACATTCATCAATGAAACTGTTTGACTTCGCAACACAGGACGAAGGTATTTGTTCACTTTTTAAATCACGAATGAAAGAGAATGTTCGCATTCAAGCTATTTCAATTGGTAAATAAGACACATGATCGAGCACTGGAACGAATTGTATTTTATCCTGAGATTTGGGGCACTCGCAAGAGTCCATCGTCAGAGGTGGAAATACAGCAAAAAATGGGGTAACTCCTTGTGGCGTGTGTACAATAACTTAAATCTTGAACGTGCAGAACATTAATAATTATGTGTTTGTGCCGCCGACTTGCGATTGTGGACTGTGGTAGCCTGTGCCAGTAGCCAAGATCGACATGTTGAGTAAGAATATTTACAGAAATAGTTTGTTTATTGTTGACGATTTAATTTATATTGATCTTGCCTACTGGCACAGGCTAACACAGTCTCCAGTGGCAAGTCGGCGGCACAAACACACAATTAGTGATGTTCTACAGGTTCAAAATTTTAGACATTGTACACACACCACAAGGAGCCACCTCATTTGTTGCCGTTTTTCCACCTCTAAAGATGGACTCCTGCAGGAGCCCGAAAGCTCTGGACAAACTACAATTCGTTCCAGTGTTCGATTGTGTGTCTTTTTTATCAACTTTTTAAATCAAACCATTTTCCAGGCCTGCATAAAATGCGTAGAGTCACCGAGTAAGGAAACGATTAGTAATTTCGGCAGTCAGGGAATTTAAATTAATAAAAACAGGAAATTATTCCCAGCCTATGAAAATATAGTGTATAAGTTAACATATGTTCTTATCTATTGTTTGAAATCGCGTAAAATTTCAAACAACTGTGGTAAGTAGTATTTCAAACAAATAGTTAAATTTTATGCATGAGCAATACTTCACGGATAAGTAGTAAGCGGTCTAACAATTGCCCCTGGTTAAAAGCATTTTGCAAACAATTAAATCGTTGGATAGATTTACAACTGTGACTTTTAAAAAAGTTCAGGAAAAAAAGCGTTTTTATTCCTACTGTTGAAATACTGATAATTTAACTTACAGAGGAGTTGAAAATTATCGAAAAAACACCCATGCCATCAAAAGTTATATTTAAAGAATGTGGTTTTGCTAGCTAGATGGATAGAATAAATTTTTAAAACAAGTGTCGTTTCATATGTGAGATTCTATCGCATCATGTAGCACGTTTTAGCGCTTAAGTAAATGTCAGGTCACCTAGTGTTTTATTGCAAATTCGTTAAAAGTGGCACTGTACTTATTCTTGGTAAAGAGAGTCTTTAAGCTTGAACTGTTGGGAACGCATAGCATATATCTTACTTTGCATTTTGACCGATAGTTACCTTAAATTGGCATAAATATGCAAACATGATAAACAGATTATTGGAAACGCAAACCACCTAAAAATGTTTCTCGTGGCCGCGAATATGTTTTAAGATACTAGAGTGATCATTTGAGGGAACTTAATGCGAGTGCTACACTACAAGCTATCCTCAGTAATATTCAGCAACCGTTTTAGCCATATCCGAGGATTTAAGAGCATATTTTCCTTCTCTTGCACTTTTGTGTCTTTTAGCCAAACTATATGGATGACATTTAAGTTAATCGTACATGTCTTACCCCTATGAGACTACCTCACTAATGGGCACTTTGACAGTCATCAATCTTTGTTTCCCATCTGTTCTCGTGTAACCTTTAATTTTTGCTTTTACTCGTAGTCAAGGGAACGTTCCTTATATGTCTTATTTTGGGTAGAAAAATAAAAGCAAAGGCATATGCGAGCTTACTTTGGACAGAAGTTTGCTGTAGTTGAGATAGCAGGGAGCATCACGCTTCACCTAAGCCTTTTGTTCATTCTATGAGTGGTTGTTAGATATCCCACGAGACATTGCGCAAAGGACCTAAATTTACACATTTGTAAACCTAAGGTGAACGGTGTAGTGAAAGTCAGATTTTAGATTAGCGAAAATTCCACAGATATATTAACTTGAGGCAGCTTTTTCGAAACAAATGTCTATCAGTTGCATAAGGACATTTAAAGAATGAGCGACCTCGGTCTCTTAAGCACAGAATTGCAGATATCAAAACTCAAGTGTTTCTTTTGATTAAAATATATTATTTGTAGCCTTTTTTAGCCCTGAGTACACTAACCTTATGACGTTTGACGCTACTTCATTGTGGAGGAATTTATCAAGGTCTATATGCTATTTTAACCAGGTCATCTTTACACCAATGTACGAGTGACAGCTAGAGTTCGGGAAGCAGCTTATGTTTTTACAAAGCTCCTTGTGAAAGATAAATAATTCGTGATCTAAAAAGCTGTTTTCAAAAACAGCTTATAAACATAAGGTGCACTGCAATGTGCAATGCTTTGGGATGACAGACAAATATCGCCCTCCGGGAAAAACTCTTTGGAGTATATAATCTGAACTGAGTTCGTGATTGATTTTATTGGACAAAAATCCATTTAACCAAGAGAACATGCAGCTTAAGTGTTCTTACGCCTGTTGATACTACTTTTCACTGCAGATGACATCACGGAAGCAGTTCTCAAACCACGCGTCTTTAAACCCACAATCCGTTCTGTTGTTCAAGCTGTCACTCCACCTTTCAACTCGCGTCTTCTTTACCTGCAACAACCAAAAAATTTCCAACGGTCTGCCGACGCTGTCGGACGGGCCCAACTTGTGCAGAAATGGGCCTATCTACGCCTGCTTAACAAATCAGTGGCAGCAGTCATTGAAAATCTGGCTCTGCGTTTTGGCAATCTAAGGCGCGATTTTAACGCCATGATCAACGCAATGGAAGCCTTACAAAATTCTTTTCAATCACCTCTTTCCAGTGATTATCAGGTTAGTGCATTACGTCTCCACCCCGTTCCATGCACAACCCAATTAATTTTTACTTCAACCCAACAACTGGTTTGAAAGGCTTCCGTAGATAGAGCAAAGGTCTAAACGTGGAAGCTTCTATTTCCATTCTCCACCGTATGTCGTCAGTTTTTTTGGATTCCTGGCATACCTCTTAAGTGCCGTATTAAGTGCAAGCATTTTTAAAAAAGGAAATTATACGCGTTACGTGCAACTACCAGCCTATTAAGCGTAAAAGAAACTCCTAAGTAAAAATCTCGGTTAGAATAAAATGAGCCTCACCTTTCTAGATTGTCGCAAAAGAATATAATTTTCTCCTACCGTCAGTGTCGCCATGTCACCTACTCGCTGGCCTAGAAATTCAACCTTTCGACTCCACTACCAACTTATAATCGACAACGCGAGCGTTGATGTTTAAATTTCGGGACTAAATCAGCCATTTCCCTAAGTGCCACCTGTGTCTATATTAACCATTCTTAAGGCGAAGGGGCCTATTTTTCCATTGGCATTCGAATTATGGAATCCCCTAAAGGCCTTTCTCGATACTGTATGGCAAAGCTCATTAAGTTAACAATTAACCTTCCGACATGATAGCTATTTTTTGCATTCAGACACGTTTCAGTTAAAGCAGGAATAATTATTTACGGCTTGTTGCCCTTTCTTTGCAGCCAAGATCCTGCAAACCTGACTGATATCTTAAGTTGCGGTTTTGTTTTGTAATCTTTAGATCGTAAGCTGACTTAGACACTTCAGTGTTTCCTGGTACAGCATCATTAATGTTTTCGCATTCTAAGGAACATCAGCATTGCAAAGAAAACAGTTTTCCCATTGAAGCAAACGATTTCACCACATTAGCGCATCTTGCATTTTTATCCTGCTGTTCAAACATTTTGCTGATCAGCTGTCTTTTAATTTGCAGTTGCCTGCTTATCTTACGAGTTTTTTTTGATTGTCTAAATTCCGCAAATTTTCCCATGGTAAACATTAGAAGTCAGATTATGGCAAACAATTGTTTTCAGCAACTCTTCATCACACCAAACATTTGCAAGAAAATTAACGCTGTACATAACAATTAAGGTTTGAATAGGTCGAAACATCAATAACTATCTAACACGGGCGGTGATTGGCCAATGCAGACTATATCAGTTTGCGTATGTAGGCCATGTCAGTGAACGCACCAAAAAAGCCTGTATCCTAAACTGCAGAAATTAAAGCCGTGTTCATAAGGCTGCCTTTTTAGGCGACGCAACCAGCGAGCTGGTCAGGTGATGCTTGAGGACTGCAATCACAAATGCTTTCCCAGCGGCGAACTTACGGGTGCTCTTCACAAACTCTCCCCTCCTACGATTGGAAGGTAAAGACTGACTCCTTTTGAAGGCCACATCAATGTGCATTTACTCCTTCATTTGCTCCTGTGGAGCAGGATACATCGGCCGTACAACGAGGCGTCTCGAAAAGAGAGTACGTGAGCACA
>JAYGXS010000002.1:73003641-73050472 GCA_036362985.1 Ligula intestinalis | reverse complement strand
CATGTCTCTGATGACGAATCCGCGACGGATATCGAAACGTCAGGCGAATAAACATATTGTCCCAGCGATCGAGTCTTTTTCTTCTCTATTCTCGCACATCTTGTTGATATGAACCATCGAGTCGATACTAACGAAGCCTTTCAGGCGGTCTACAAGACATCATCTTATTTTTCCAAAGGCCTGCACCAACGAATGCTTAAAACAGCCGAAGCAGTAGCTATTAGGTTAGCAAATCCAGTGCTTTTTTTTCACAAGACTCTGACACAAGCTCTGTCACTTCCATGGCCTAAACCGACACCAGGTGGCGATAAGATGTTGCCTCTACCAACTAGCGAAAATCCCTCAACCAATACGCTGACAATGCCTGCATGCGCAAACTGACATAATCCGCATTGGCTAATCAGCGCCCGCGTTAGATAGTTATTGATTTTTCTACCTATTCAAACTTTAATTGTTATGTACAGTGTTAATTTCTCTTGCAAATGTTTGGTCTGCTGAAGAGTTGCTGAAAACAATTGTTTGCCGTAAACTGACTCACGAGTTTTTGTTGACTGATGTGCCATTCGCAATTAACAGTACCTTCTGAGTGCGCCGAATGCATAAGTTTTGGGCATTTTGTGTAAAACCCCGAGAAAAATCAGAGCTGACACACTGCTTAGCATGATTTTTATCTTAGTGATGAATTTTGACCTTGAGGCAATCACTTGCATTCCCGACCGCTCTTAATACCTCTGTGAGAACAAATAAAGGTGAGTAAAATGTAGTCTTCATTTCGAAATTAACTATTCAGCAGCAAACTGTATATATGATGCTGGGGGTTCAAGAAGAATTTCCACGACGCTTTAGGGTCGCTTTCAATGATTCTATTCCATCTTTTGCATACCAACAGCACACCTTTAAACATTTTTATTAAAGGACAGCATTGCTCATCCTGTCAATTAAGAAATCAACAATCATTAACAGTCAAAGTAGAGGTTATGAACATTGCACAACATTCAATTACAGGCAAGATGTGATGTACGTGATCTTGATAGGTAAATTCCAAATTTAGTTTAGCTACTAATTGCGAGGCATTTTCCCGACAGTCTCAATCGGAAAATTGCGTTCTTTTGACCAGCCAGTTGTGTTTAATTAACGTTTGTTTACTGTTCGGAATTTTCCTTTTCATGTTAAAATCTGTCACTATACTGATTTCTGCAAAATAGCGTGAAAGCAATCGTATATGGTTGCATCAAGTGCTAATGGAAATTCTGATTCCTGATTTGAGAATCTCTGGCTCACGTTTTGATGCCATTGTCGTAAAATAGTTGTTACTTCATGACTGGTTAAACGCCCAGTCCCCTCACTAGTTGGATGGCTAATTGACATTGGAAAACAAAAGTGAGTTCAACATTACAAATGTTGAATAATCAGATACCTTACTA
Source organism: Ligula intestinalis (assembly GCA_036362985.1). Classification (NCBI taxonomy): domain Eukaryota; kingdom Metazoa; phylum Platyhelminthes; class Cestoda; order Diphyllobothriidea; family Diphyllobothriidae; genus Ligula; species Ligula intestinalis. Next base: position 73,049,048 of record JAYGXS010000002.1, on the reverse strand, counting down.
TAATAAACAGGACGTGGTTAAATCTGCCGGGTCGTCCTAAGCGATCAAAGAAGTGAATCCTTCTTGAAACTGAGGTCGAAGCTGCAATGCTTACCTTTCTCTGATTTTTTGTGTCAGTTTTAACATTTTAACAATACGCACCGCCCTAAATGTAGCTTCCAGCATTTTGGGGGAACATCACCTCCTACGCAACACGCACACAGAAAGTAAAAAGGCCACGTGGCTAAGAAGCGCGCTTGTTTTCCGTTGCCAAAAACGAAATTACTTTCGTGCAACGTGTACTCTGTAAGACGTAGGATAGAATTTATCGATGTTTCGGTCAAAATGTCGCAGAAGCGTTGTCCTTTTAAACAGATTTTTCCATATCTCGATGGGATTTCCTGAGCAACTCATACGATGGAAATAACTGTAGTTCCCTTTCCTTGATTTGCCATTTCCCGATATCAACCAATATTGTGCAAGGACTTAGTGTGGCATCAAAAGCATTAAAAGATAACCTATGGATAATCGATAAGTAAACAACCCACATGGGGGTTGTATTATATCTGGTATCACAGACTAATGACGTTGCATAAGTAAGAACTAGTTATAAAACCAAATTTTCCCTTGTGCACAAATCAAATGATTTTCGTATACTCCACCAACTGTCAAAATCGCATTTCTCAGATTTATTTCTGTTTGCAAATTTGACGCAAAAGACGCTTCGATAAATAACAATACCGCAAAGCAAAATGTGGAGGATTTCGATCACGATAAAGCCAAAAAATGCAAGTCTACAATTCCTTCTGTGTTGTCAGAGTTTCCTGCCGCTCTCCCGCCTTGGCAGCCACACACTTTATTCAGTCAAAACTTTATTCAAGCTTATTCAAGCCCTTATGCGCACACCATGTGTCCACAATGGCTATGTGATAGAGTTAAATAGTGTCTGCGACTGAATTAAGAGAACAGAACGTATGCCACGAGAAGAAAACGACGACAAACTGACTGACGGAAGCTGCAGAAGCCCACACGAGATGTAAACAGGTGTAGCCTTACATGAAAGTTTGGAGCAAAAGCAATAGCGAAGAGACCATGTGATCTTCTAAGGCTTTGATGAAAAGTTGTTGAACGATTTCAGAAAGACAGCAGCGATTCGGCGTGAGTTAAAATAATTCCACCCTAAAGGATTTCATCAAGAAATTCAGGGGAGTTAAAACGACAAAGCTGACACCTTTCTTAAATGATAAAGTGTCTTGCGAAGAAACAATATGTTTCGTCATAAATTGGACACGCTGGTCATGCAGCGGTGCAGAATAAGGAAAAGCTGACTTTGCAATTCTAGAAACTGTGCCCTCCGTTGGAAAATTATGTAACATACGAAGGGCTATGTTTTTCTGATCATTTTTTGTGGATTTCTAATGGCAATCTTCGATCAAAGATTATTGGCCCAAATCACTCGGCCTGTTTCGCCTTGAGTCCTATTCCTGAACCCTACTTGTAGCCACACAGTGGTGAATAGTTAGGGTTTAAAAACATTTTCGGTTCTGTCCAACCACAGGTGTTTTAACCAGTGCGATTTATAGTTGTGTGGTTTTTGATAGTGCCATTGAAAATAATGAGTAATTTCTGTTTCTCATAAAACACCTCAAGTTTTTTGAAAGCCATTATCCTGATTTGATATGAGTGTCTTCTTTAGATGAAAGAATGATTAATATTACAACGATACTGAAGTACTCTTTCCGAAACGGCAACACAGTTCGGAGTTTCGATGGACATTTCATGAGATCGTAATCTTCTGTAACTACTGCTGTCTCTGCAGCACACGGAAAAACTGCGCGTTCGCTGACCTAAAGTGATAACCATCATTAATCGGAGGTTAAATTTCTCCATGAAACTCTGCTTCTAGATACCATTGCAATAGGACCTAGCGAAAATGCGGTAATGGTTTTTCGCATGTTATTTCTTATAGGTATGCCCTTGTTTGCTGCAGTTGCCATCAACTAAGAGTTGAATATTGGTACTTTAGAAATCAGCTGTGGACTGCGTGATATTTAGTGGAATAAATATGTAAAATAAATGTAAAGCTATATCTATCCACCTCAAATCCCGCTCTTTTTAGGGTCTTGGGCTTCAAATTTGCGTGTAACTTTTTCATTTTGTCAAGTATCAGGCAGTCAACAATATCTAGCGACTTAAAAATCCAGTGTCCGGGAACAACAATGAGTATGTTACGGCTCATTCGTTTTTATGCAATTATAATTACCCTACTACTTGCAAGAAAAATTTGAATTCAAATTTTGAATAAAATTATGGACACGTTGGCTAAAGGGTTTATTAAAGTAAATGACCTAGTCGCGGATGAATTCGATTTTCGCTGTTTTTCTACTTTGTCTTACACGGCAGGTAGTCAAGTAAAACAATCTTTCACCTAATTCTCAACTTTTCGAATTGATTATATGAGAAACCACGGTGTATTATGGGGCATGGCGGTATTTTCTCGACAACCACATAATTCTTGAGCTTCGCTTGAGCACTAGTGTAACAGAATATCATACAAATCCGACTTTGAAGTACGGCTAATGCTGTTCATTTGCAAGTCACTACCAGCGCACACTCATTTATCTCCCAACCAGAATACCTGATTTTTGTTGATTCAGCCACATAGTTTATTTAGATAATAACGATCTGAGTGTTAAGCCCTGAAACCATTCATTTAAAGAGAACCGTTGCTCGACAATCTTTTGTAACCTTTCAATGGGAATTTTCGCAACCCTAACATGCGTTAGTTCGGCAATTTGCATGTGCATAAATTATGTCACCTGGCCTGAAAATTTTAGCTATTGTCAACTCCTCATAACCGGCCTGTAGACTTTACTCCTCACATGCAACATTTTCCAAGAAGGTGATACGGCAGATGAAAAGACATTACTGGACCTCTCTTTATAAGACAGACAAAGACCTCTGTAAACTTTTGCCGAAGGCTAGGACGCTTTCACAATTTTGTCCACCGGCAGGTGTTGTGCTCTTGAACTACTTCGTTTTCAGCCTCCACGCCAGATGAAATGAACCTAAATTTTGCTCGGTTCGCAGAATCTAATATGTTGAGTAAAGCCTTATTAAGACTAAAGAGTTTATTTACTTGCAAGATATACTATGAAAAGTGTCACTTTCCCGAGTAGATATATAAACTCGATGAAAGCAGTTATTGCTAAAAGTTGTCTTATGTACTTACCCATGCAGTAGATATCCTATGTCATGAAATATCAACCAAAATTCAGATTGGTGTTTTTTGATTCGACTTTAGTTGGGTTGTGACACCGCTTTTTATGTAGCCTTATCCAAAGATATTTTATTCGCGCTCGAGTGTCAGCTCTTGAATGGACTTCTTTCTCACAGTCTGCAAAAAAGAATACTCTGTAAACATGTTCATTCAAATATTGTCGATTTGTGCATACAAATCCTATCATATCCTCGCATCTCCCTGGTAAAAGATTGCTTCTTCAATCACTTTTTTGTCGGAAAAAGGATATCGCGATGACTTTGAAACCACTTTCTAATATGTTTAAACCTTTCGGCCGGTACACTTGCCTCCAAGGTTTCTAAACTAAATTTGGAGTAAGAGCTTACATAGATTATAAAGGTTTGCGATGGATGCTGATCACGTTGTGTACATTTTATGCCACCTTTATATATTGAAAAGCACGATGGTTTACGAATGCGAATCTCACTATTTTAACGTGTATCATAATTAGCCATGCAACACACAGTGAGAATGAAAGGAATGCGACAATAAACGTTCATTATACTCCACTTAAAGCTTTATATTGGGACTTATCAATTCGCAAAAGTATGTGCGTCAAGCGTTTTCACGTTACAGTCAGTGGCCTCTCTCCTGAAATGGCAACTGGCTTTCTGTAAAGCATATTTTTAGGAAGCAGCGTGCGTGTAGCTTTGTAATAATATTGCGACATAGTCCTATGCTTTTTAAGACACGTATCAGACGGGACTATTAATGCAGCATTTTTCACCCACTTAGGAGCTTCATATTTAAAAATCATGCTATTTAGACCGCATAAAAGGTTTCGTACTGATACGTTACGCCTTTAAAATCCTAAAAGTGTTTTAAACACAGCAAACTCGAAAAACTGCTTTCTTGTACTCACATGGTAGAAAAAGACTTCTTCACACTTGATCGGCACAAACGGAATCTGCAAATTTTCCAAAATGTCTATCAGCTTCAGAGGTGTGTAAAAAAATCCTTCAACTGCTGGCGGTGAATTTTCATCAACAAGTATAACTATTGTAAGCTCACTTCTAATTATCGCTCTGAAAAGATCAGGATAAAGCGATCTGCAAACTTTTTTGATAATATACCGTCATCTACTGTTTTAGTCATGCACTCAAATGCGGTAAGGCAATGGTAACATGCATGCATCCGTCACTCATCAATGTTCAAAAGCAGATTTCAGCTTGCAATTCACCGTTTCTATGCGATTATACAAGTGTGATGTAAAAGGTCCACACAAATCTAAATAATTTTAACGAGAGGAAACCGAATTATAAATGATACAGGTTTAGTTATTTGTGTGTAAGCTTAGTTGAAAAAATGCCTCCAATTTTGAGGGAATTGAACCCCCATGGAGACCCTACATATATCTTATGAAGTCATTTTGAGGAAGGGCAATTAAGGCAGGAGATCAACAATATGCGTTTATAAAAACCCGCATCATAGCGCAACTGACATTGTTTGGAATTATAGTGTCAGAACAATCCTTTCTAACCGAATGCGTATTTCACTATTCAAGACACAATTGTACGCGATAGTTAATTCACCTCAGTTGTGCTTTCATGCGACTTTTACCTTCATGCAATACAAAGATTGCCCTTTCATTAGAATTTTTTCCTTTCAATCTAAAGAAAATTTGTTATAAATATTTTTTTTGACCTGTCATTTAAATGTTAACCCATCAACTGCAATTAAACACAAAACATCCAATAGTGCATAAAAAGAAGGCATAGGTAAATCCTCCATCTGCAGTCTAAACGGATGCCTTAAATATAATATAATAATTTCATCAAAATATCGGGCGTCGGCTTAAAACTCTCCAAATTTATCAGCGATTTCTCTCATCCAATGGCGACTGAATCACATATAATGCTTTAGGAAACATTGGCTGGTGATATGTGAATTCCACACACTACCGTGATAAAAATACACACTTCATAGACACTAGTTCTCAGTGAAAAAATACCCATTGAGCATAACCTCCCTAAAACATACTTGCAGTCCCGCAGACCGCATAAAAAGTTTGAATAATAAATCTTTTTTTGTAAAATCTTCGTTTGTGAATCAGAGGAAAAATTTCTGACCAGATCCTGAGGCCCCATCCTGATGGTACACTTTGGTTCCTGATGAGAGCATAGTCTTTTTAGTAAGCCCTATAATTACAGCGCAGTAAAATAGCTCCCTCGACTTATGCCAGATTCGAGGAACCAAATTTTGAGAAGGTTTTGATGTCAGTTTCGGGAATAAATGGTTCCGTCTTAGACAAAGGAGCAGTCTCCTGAGTGAATTTGCGTCGACGCAAAAATTCACTTTACCTAACATATCTTTGGAAAAGTATTAATCATCAGCGAATATTTAAGAGTTTATCGGGCAAAATATAAGACGAGAAAGCATTAATGTGGGAAGTAAGTGCATGGGTAATGGGCTAAAATCAGGACTTATGCTTTAAGGATGACCTACTATAAAGTGTTAGTTAAAACACTTGAATGCTAAAGCCACTTAGCCGTATTTCGGTGTACGCAAAAGATAAGAACGGGCCTGCAAGCTCACCAGGGTCTATTACAGACTGCATGTAAATTGACGATAAGAAGCATATATTAAAATATTCCGTGGAAAGCAGACTGACTGTGCCATGCATCCTTGGTAGGTTTAAAACTCCAAAATAAGAGTTATTCCACAAGGGATTACATGGATTTGAGTGTCAGAATAAAACCAAAACTTTTTAGTCTTGCTCGATTTGAAAGAAGTTGACTAAAATCCGCAGCACATCCTTTCATAGAGATGTAAAGAGAAAAAACAGTGAATTGGCAGGCTACGGGTCTTCTTTTTAATTTCGTTCGCTGTCATGGTGTTCAGCCTTCACCACACTATCAGAAAAGCAACGACATTAACGGTCATTAGCGATGACAACCCTATCTAAACGCAAGGTACCTTCCATTGGAAGAATTTTTCATCAGGGCTTTTGGTGAGTAAAGTCCTGTTCTATATAGTTAAGGTACAAAGTAATATCAATATGACCTACCCAAGAGCACGTTAAAATTCTGAAAAAAGGTTTTTATTAGTTTACTATATGACGGAGGCACCATTTTTGTTGTGCACTTTCTTAAGCAGCCTTGGGTGTTCCTAAAAAAACATTTCTGAGGACACATTAGCACTTTGGATAGTTAACGATAAAAATTTAGATAAAACACCAAAAATTTACGACAGCCTGCATTTTAGGAAATTTCATGTGCTAGTCTGTTCTACAGAATGCCCACGCATTATGTTTCGTTTCATAGTATATCGCACAAAAATTGCTGTTAAAAAAAAGAGCCGAAATTAAATTTAGTATGTTTTTTTCTCAAAAATTGGACAAAGTAGGAAGCAAACCAAACGTGGTTGTTTCCAAAAAGCAGAAGCTGACTGATCTTTGCGAATTCTTACCTTAAAATTATTGTAACCTTTGTCACAAAAGGTTTTAAAATAATCCATAGGAACTGCTCAATTTTACTACACCCATATTTATCTACAGTACACAATTCTATCGCAGGTAATCGCAAAAGACCGCACAATGAAATCTAATTTGGGATACTAGAGAACCTAGAAAGACACGTTATACCAACATGATCACTTTGCTTTTTTAGCCGTCATCAGCCTCTCATATCTGATCCAGGTGTGAGGAATCTGGAATTTGAGTGTAAGGGGCTTCTTCTTTGAATTCGACGTTGATCCACGAGTATGTTTTCATTTATATTGTGATAAATAAGGCAGTAATTAAGGCAGTACTTGCCAGTTTGTTAACCAGTCATGCTCTTTCATACTTGCAAGATCAAATCCAAAATTAACCCCGGCTATGGATAATATCTTACTCTCGACGGAGAATGATTAATATCTTTCACTTAAGTGTTAAAGACATTTTCCTGTGTTCTCTGGATTGGGTTTAAGTAAAGTTGAAATACGTGAACATTTGTGAATATCAATCAACTAAATATAATGTAAAAAAAGTTTAAAAGGGTACCTTTCCAGAACAACCTTAAAAATTCTTCACGAGAATATTAATAACAGTCTTTATTTGTAGGCATTCGTTCATGTTTACAAGGAGTCTTCATGCTTGTGTTAGAGTTTAAGCATTCGCAAAACTAACGTTTACATAGAATCCAAACCCCTTGAAGGGTTTTTGGCCGAACAAAACCATAGAATTTGTCTTTTCGGACAGTGGATTGAGAAACCTGAAGACGTTTTCTATAAATTTCGAGGTTGTATCGCTGTGCAGCTTAAGAGCATCTGTTTTTACCTAGGTCTTTTGCTCCTATGACTTCTACAGCGGCAAATGTATGTCCGATCATTTCAATTTAATCGTATATTGGACAGTGCAGGCGGAATTAAATTTAACCATATTCTCACTACCCTAACTGGGCACATATTAGCAGGCAATCAACTAGCAACTGGCTACCGTACTCCAAATATAATTCAAAGTCTAAACAGTGTATATATAAAAAGGCTTTTGACGCTGTGTTTTAGTCTTTGCTGTGTTTTTAACGATTTCTTCTGTAGGCCCGATATTTTGCACTTTTTTAAATGCAGCGCGCGCACGATCCAATTATGGGAGATTTCGCCATTTTATTTTTATTAAATGCTTCTTTGGTTTGGAAGTAAGAGCCCTTTAACTACTTACTTTTTGGTTAAAATTCACTGAGAGTCGTTAACTAATGGTCGGGAGTACTGTTTAATATATTAAGGCAGGGTTTAAAGTTTCCTTGTGCAAAACTATACGTCTTTCATTGCGTTTCTCGTTAGACCTATTCATTAAGCTAAGGGGAATGAAAAAATAACATAAAAATAGGGCAAATTTCAAATACAAATGTGGATAAATGTGTAGCCAATTCAAAAACAGATAACAATCATAGTTGGCGTTATCGTTATAATTTTAGGAAAGGACAGGTCAGGTAGTCAGTCTGGCATTTTGTTCTGCAATACGAAGTTCAGCGCCAACATACTAGACAAAAATGTTGCAGGCTAGTTACGTCAATCTCAATTGAAAACGAACTCGATTTAGCTTTGGATTTTTATATAATTACGCTTATTCAATCGCAATTTTGGAACGCATTGAGTAGGTTTTCTTCTTCAGTATTCACGTTGTAAAAAATGCCGTTTATCAATTTCATGCGCAAGGCGAAAAAACGCATAATTCTACGCAAAATCAAAAAATACTTTAGCTTTAAAATTTGATCTACGCTCGCATAGTTTACGCACGGCAAATCTTGGCAGAAACGAGTGGATTTGGACTAAACATTTCCGATATCGATCTCCACCATAGTGGCCTTTCTTTTCCTCACAGAATGGTCACGGAAGATTTTTGGGATCAGCTACTCTGATCAGCGTTATCTTTGTCGAAAACGCTTTTGCTTGCCTAGTAGCCTATTGTTGTTCGCTTGCCTTAATGAACCGATGAGAGTGATCTTTTTACTTCGCCAAAAACACAAATTCCATGTATTTTATGTGCATGTTCACTGCAAGCCAATTATAACGTCTCCTTAGGTTAGAACGTTTTTTCTGAGGGCAAGAAAACTAGGAGCGTATGCGACTTATGCTGCGAGAGTCGGATAAATAGGCGTACTTTAGGTCTACACACGCCTTAATTCATCAACAACCAGTAAATATTCGCAAATGATTAGAGGAGCAGACTGTTTGAACGACTAAACAGTTTGTTATTATTTGGAGCTGTCGTGTAAGACTTCATCGTCAGGCGCAAAAATGTAACAGGTATAGGAGACGAAAGTTAATCAATTATTAATGACGAAAACCTGAAGGTGACTGCGCAGGGCCCTGAACGCCGGTGCTTGATCTGTACATCATCAGCCTAAATTCCCGGCGTTGTCATTTAGAGCCCTGCCTTGTCATCTCCGAACTAACGTCCCCTGTAATTGTCACAGTATTTCAGCTGACAGTACACTCTATTGTAAGATCTGAAGTGCAGGATAATAAACTAACTGCTTCAGGGTCAGAGCGGGCTTCGTATTTACTCAAAGAACCATCTGGATACTAACCTCAGTATTCGTTCATCTTTTTAAGTTATAAGTGTTTGAAGACCAGAAGTATATTGTCAATAGCAGTTATTTCTATGATTTTGCTCTTCAACTGGTTCATCTTTTCAAAAATGAAGATTGGAGCAAACTACGGTATTTTGAATGTGCTCTGCTGTAGAACACCGAAGACTATATTTGTCTGCATTTTAATGTGAAAGCGATCTTTGAAATTCCCTGGAAATTAAATGGCCGTTAAAAGATTTCAGTGTTTGTCAGAATTACAAGCAGGAATGTTGTTCATGTTAGCAAGACAAAAATATAATGACTTGTAGATATTTTGGTTTGCCTGGAGAGTGAATGCAAGCGAAAATTTCGAAAGTGCTCAAAAAATATGATTTTGAGTGTGCAGAAATAATATACTCAGCGAGAAAAGAAAATAAGTTCATGTAGGAGGGAAAAGTCTATCGGGGTTTAAACGCTTCCAGAACGGATTTCGGCTGCACACCTTCAGAAAGTCTTCACCGCAGCTCTTCTTTACCTGCGCATTCCACCTTATTCACTTGTCACCACCGTTCTGCACAAAGGATCAGACGAACATTTTACGATAACCGCAGCAAAACGTGATTTTTCCAAATTTTAACGCGTTCGTGGACTACTACTTAATTGACTCGTGAAACTAAATAGGACAGGGTTAGATTATGCGGGGGTTTTCAAAACGGTCACTAAATCTTCATGCTTGCTCCTGTGCACTGTGATCGTCTCTTCCTCGTTTTGCAGGCCATTGAGTGAGTTTCGTGTTGTTATATAAAGAGCTTGAACTACTTGGTGATTCCAATTTTTCATGTTCATGAAGCTTATTTGAATATAATCCCACAATCAACACTAGAGAACAATATTAAAGGTTAAAATTAAACATGTGCATCTTGACTTATATCGCGTTAACTCATGACTTTCCATTGTGTGCATTTCACAGCGAACGCTCAGGAGTTTACAGTTTGTGAGATAAAATAAAGATAAATGGATTCTTGGTCTGCAATGCTCATTAAAAGTGTAACAGTCAAGGAACCTACGTTAGTGCTGTAAAATTCGTAGATATCCGAGACTGCAGTGTGCGATTTTGGCAAGGTCCATTTAAGCCATTTTTCAGCGATGATACTCATTCAAGAAATCAAGTTTGACGCACATACGTTTTTTTCTAGTCATAATCAGCAATTACAATAAGAAAAGAGACGATGGGGTCGCAAACGTTGAACCATCCAATCAAAAGTAAGTGAAGGGGGAGGAAGAGTTTAGCGATCAAAGGGGTCAGAGAGAGGGAGGAAAGGTGGAGTGGAGGGGAGACGGAAAAAGGGGTCCTAGGATAAGTTTAAGTCGCTGAATTGTTCCTTTAGCACGACTTGATAGGAGATGTGAGGACGCATGCTGATTCAGTCTTCGGCCAAGAGAGCCTTAATATATTGAAAACGCCCTATGCATGCACATTTGTAGATAGCCGTATGGTGACTGCCTCTCCCTTTGCAGGAACCTTGAGTGTTTTTCGGCACTTTATCAACAACTCGGGAGTCTTGGTTGACGTCTATGCGATAGTCGCTGTTGACACAGTTGGCAAACATTACGCTAGAGATAGACTCTACGATACCTCGGTTTAGGCTCAGAAGATGGTTTCCCTCATCTGTTTGGAAAGGCACCTAGTTGTTTGGCCAATATTAACTGTTCCATAGGAGCACGTTGAAGCTCTGTGCATGTTTCAGATTGTGTCACGATTATCTATGATTAAAGATTCTCGGCAGAATCCGAAACGTCAGGAGCATAAAACTCTCGTTCCAGTGATCGCGTCTCCTTCTTCTGACCTGCTTCTGTAATCTCGCATACTCATTTCTATTGTCTTGTTCATGTTTTTTTGTGAAATATATTAATAAAAATGATTCAATTGGATCAATTTGAATAGATAATCTTATTAAACTCAATATTCAGCAGGATAGCGCAGTATCTAAATAAAATTATTATAAGACGAACCTATGAGTGATTGGGTTGATTTAAGGAAAGTAACGACGTTTTCGTCCCTGTAAGGATCGAATGGTTCCCTAACCACTTTGCCCAAAAGGAATGGTTTTGGCGCTTATTGAAGAGCTTTTTGACTGGGACAATACTTTTATTTGCCTGACGCTTCGAGATCCGTCGCGTATGCGTCATCAGAGCCATAGTCAGAGAGCAGTAGTATACACGCTCGTTTAGGAACATTCACCGACCACTACTGGATAGCACTTGTCTCACTCTGCCCTGAGTCTCATTGCTGGGGCCATGACAGCAACCGTAGTGGCCAGACGTTTTAAGTAGATAGTATTGCTTGCAAAGCCAAGGGGACTAGAGTGGCCATTTCTGGCATATAATCCGTCGTCAGCAAAGCATACCTAGCTCGTTGTCAAATTCATATTTTAAAAAAGAGGCAGGAATTGATGTTGCATGGGAATCAATTCATAAAATTCGTGCGATTTCACTCAAAATGTCCCCAATTGAATCGATTAACATGGGATCTTTGGAGCAATAATTCAAGCTGCTTGACATTTTCTGATTCTTCCTTTAACCCACGAGTCGCGGCGAAGAGGTATGGACGCATAAGCGGTAGTTGCCATGCCAACACCCACCTTCCACATTCATTCTCCCTTGGGTGTCCATTACGTAAATCCACAAATGTTTCTAAGGTTTGGTTTCAGTGGTGATCCCTCATGTCAATCGACTAAAGCTGGTCGGCTTTGCATTTACACCGGCGCCATCACCAACAACACTAGACTCCGCTCAAGTAGTGCGTACCTTTTGAGATCGTGTTATTTGCAACATCTTCGTGTATTTGTTCTGCAAAAATTCGCGCGTTACGTTTAAAAAGTCATTTTGGCAAACATTAATATTCCATCAATCAGCCTAGTCAATTTTTTGGCAGGAGTATACGGTTCTTGGCGTTGAGGGAGTGGTTAGTTAGTAACCCCTTCGTTTCCACGTATAGTGCATGGGAGTCAATGTATTGGAGACAGCAGGATCCGCATGGGGTGGAAGAGGACGTGTTCACGGTAGGCTGTGTTTGAGATGTGTACGTCAAGCACGCGGGTGCGTTTTACTACACTTCATAGCTTGCGGTGGCATGCGATTTCCACTTTTACTCGACCAAGGGAGACAAACCGCCTGTAGCAATGTCTTTTGACAACAGAAAACTGCCAATACGTTTAGGTAGGCCCTGAGAGTAATGTGCTAGTACCTGGTATATAGCCTGAAAGCCCCCTTTCGCTTCAACTTTGTGATTAGTATAGAATACTTTTTGTGAGAATTTATTTTGAAACTGATTGCTTTTCTCCCATGCCTAGGTAGGCCGGTATATGGTTATGAATTTGCTTCTACAGACACCTTGCTGTTTGGCCAATATACCCAGCCTTACATAATTAGGTGAATTCATAAGCTTCCATAGATGTGACCTGCAAGACTAATTGATCTTTAAATACCATCCACAGGAGTGATGAGGTTCTGAAGAATCCGCGCAATTTCGCCATCAGGGAAGAACTCTTGACGACCGTTCTTAAACGTTGTCTTACTTATTCGCTTGCTGTGACTTCTAGAACAGGCATTTTAAACGGCTAATTTTGTGATGGGTTCCTTGATGTTCCGGTTTAGGTATCGCCATGGGTATAAAATTTTGCAGAGCATGTTCTGTAGTTTTTGGATCCCAATCTCTACACTATTTTTTTGAGATTCATGGTAACAAAACTGTAATATTCCACCCGGTTTCTCTTTCTGGTTATCCCGTGCTGTCTACAACTATATCTTGTCTGTTCAGAAGAACATACGTCAACGCCATTTTTTGTTCGTTTTTCGATTTCTGCAACACAATTTAGTGAAGTGTGTTTGCCGTGCAGATCGAAACCTCAGCCTACCGTGAGCACGTCCGCTTCCTGCCCAGCAACCCAAACCCCAAAGTCCTGGAGATGTGGACGAGCAGAGCCACAGCTCTAGGGATGACTGATCCAGGCATGATATACTGGTGGCAGATCGATGCATCGAATGGCTGAATGTTCATCCACGGCTAAGGCTTCAATCTATTTATGGCTTGTGATTCTCCTTGAATAGGCAGTGATATTGATGATTACAAGCTTTAACTGCTGAACCATTTTGACGCTGTGGACCGTTACTTGCACTCATCTGCCTCCCCACTGTATAGCCAGCTTCGGCTCGTTAATGCACGATCCGAGCTAATCTTGTCTACTAACAATTTAAGTTAAAGAACATGCTGTGAATCTTGAACTATTTTCATGCGCATTGTAGTTTCCAGCTGATGGGTATCACTAAGACATCATCCTGTAGCGATGTGCTCGATCGCTTCTAAAGCATCCTTAAGGTATGACAGAACGTGCCGAAATTCAATGTTGCTTTTTGGTCCCCTGGAGGGTGAATACTCAAGCGTCGGCTTATAAACGTCTTTCGGTTAAAAAAATGGGTTGCTTTAATTCTTTTTTCGCCGTATTGTTGCAGCAAGTCTAAATCGGTTGGATGTAAGTTTTCACACATGCTCGTTTGTGAGCCATCTGGCTGTTTATGTGTAAACGGAAAAGTTACGGTTTGCCCACTTTCTTCTTTGAGGGCCTTCGTTTCTCCTTTGCATTTATTTGTCCGACTAGTGAGCACATTGAGGAGAAGCATCTCCTCTCTTGCTTTTCTCCTTTCTTGCTTTCTTTGCTCCTACTAGGGTAGATTTTACTTTAAATGTTGTGGAAATTCAGGAGTATGTGGCTACTTCAACAAATTAATGTCTTATTTTTTTAATCAAAATAGCTCGTTTTTTATATTAACTCATGTTTTTGAATAGCAACTGTAAACTTTATCTGATTTTAACATTGCTGACTGCTTTTAATGCTTAACTTCGTAACCGAGGGACTCAACGCTGCTCCGTTTCCTTTGCTTATGTTTGGCTATAATTACCTTTCAATTCAGCTCATTCTTTGATCTCTCTAGAGGACGTGGTTCGTCATGTGCTAAGGAGAACTTTCTCGGCTCCGATTAACTAAGCACTATAAAAAACAGCCACTTCATATAAAAATAGGCAAATTCGTCAATAAATAATTTATAAGTAGTATAGCTAATATGTTGGCGTCAGTACAAGATGCTACAATATGCTATTTTTGATCCTAACAATATTGTCCGTTTTTAAAAATGGCTCTGCACACCAACCTTACTGGAGATAATGCGGGAATAAACGCTTATAAGGTCGCTGTCACGAAAGCTGAACTACATCTGCTACTTTATCTTGCATTTGTAAAGGTGTTTGCCCCACAACCTGAATTTCTTTATCCAAGCCAATATAACATGAATCAAGGCAGTTTATGCATTTCGGCTATTCACATTTCGGCTATTCACATTTCGGCCTGGTTGATATCTTCAAAACTATGTATTGAAGAACGTTACCCAAAGGCAGCCCGCAGACAGGCCTAGGTATTTTCGTTATTAGGGCTTACGGAAAAACATGCTTAAACAGGAAGCACTTATGTGTCTTGTTCCACCTAACACTTCAAAGATGTTCCCATGTTAGTTGTCGGAATTAAATCAGGACATTCGCACGCAGCACGAAATTCGACTTAACGGAGGAGGTACTTTCGCTGCACGCTGGCCCTCGAATGGAGCTGGTGAATGAAGTTACTTTTGTCTGATTTGCAGGGACTTATCTCTTGACTTGCGATACGTTTTTAGTCGGTAAGCATGTTGCCTTTTGCAACTATCCACACACGCGTGTGAGATGCCTGCATTCCTTGCTCACGTTGTGCATTTTATCCATCGTCGTTTTTTCCTTCTTCGAAAAAGAAACATTGACGCAACGCGCAGCACTGGAAAAACTTGCTCTCATACGTTTAAGTAATGTTATCGTGAGGCAGATTGCATGATATGAATAAATATGCTCTAAAACCATTAGTGAATGTCTACTGTGTGCACACCCATACGTTTTTACTCGCATATATGTTTATTTATTTTACTTTACTGACATAATCCAAATAACGTAAGGTGGACTAAGAAATGTAATTAAATGTCTTATTTAATGATATATTTCAGCGTTTATTTTTATATCTTCTATGGATACAATTCCCAATAAGATAGGCAATCACATAAAACTTTTACATGAAGTCTGCTCATTTCCTAAGGAATACAAAAGTTCATATTTCGTTACTGGATGACGCTGATTACCGAGATAGTCATCGTGCGTAGAATAGATGAGAAACACTGCTAACTTCTAAAGTAAAAGTAAATATTATTCCTTTTTTACGCTTATGTTCATTGAACTCTTGACATTTCCTGAAGAAAAATGTCATAAAATGTTATCGTGTCGTACGCGCAAAGGTTCCCAAAACCATGAAAGGTTCACCTACCTCTGACGCGTAATATCCGTTCGTTAATACTAGCTTATATTTGCGAACGTGTTTTGCACCAGTTTCTTTAGTAACAAAAAAATATACTTCGTCAAAGACACCACAGAAACATTTATACAGCAGATCCTTAGATGACAAGCAGTCCCAGTAACGAGTATATCAGGTAATGAGTGTAGCACTCGTAAAAGATTGGTTCGATTGCCGAGCTTCCGCTCAGTTACTTGGTTGTCGGTGCCTGCGGCTATTTGTGTTCACCGTTGACTCTTGGGGTCACAGCGTGCGTCCGCGGTCGCCTGCAACCAATCAGTGAACGATGCCGTTTGATTGGCTACGTTCCGCAGGACTAGCTTTGAAGGTGAAGAGATCCGTGCCGGAATGGATTAAACTCGTTAACTAGGCTTCCCCTTTATACGAATTCTATTCTCATGAAAATATTTTGTCCGATTATTCAGGCATACAATTTAGGTGCAAAATACTACTATTGGTCAGCCCGCCGAAAATGTATTTGGATATGTTAAGAGTTAAGGCCCTTTATTTGGTGGAAATTCGATGTAAGCGCTTGTTTGGCACTACGTTTCTTGTCGCCGACAAAAGCGCGAAATCAGTTAAACTGCTTTGCTTAAGAAATTTACCCGAACATGCAATTACGTTCGACTTGCTAGCCTTTTTTCTGATCAGCTGCCTTATGCTTAAGTAGACAGGCTGTTGACAGCCCTTTGTTTGCGCGAGATTAGGCGGTTGCGTAATGATATATGACGATTCCTTACCTATTTGCGCTAAGTTCTGTCAGTTTTACGCCATACGAGAGCATTAACAATTGAAGGCAATTTCAATTCCTGCAAATGTTTACGTATAACATTGCTGCTCGATTCTCTTCTACAATTTTATTGGAAGTTAGTGCATTATCTACCGGAACTGGTCAAACCTTAGAAATAAGTAATGGAAAAACCCCAGAGGTGGTCAATTTCAGGAGCATTGACACAAAGTTTTAAAACAGATTCCGGTATGGTTGCATGTATTCCGACCGTTTTAAGACCCATTCTCTGTCTGCCTACGTTATTGCACACCATAAAATAATGAACACTCAAGTAGCATCATTTATGTAAGCTGTCCTTATGAATACCTTTATATATTTTATCGAAAACCATGCATATAAAATTGTCCTTGCACTTTGCAAATTACATTTTCTTTTTTATTTAAATGAAATTGCTGTACCTGTTAGTCTGTTAAGAAAAGTATGTTTTTATTGCGAAAAGTTCCATTTAATGCTTCAAAAGCAGTTTTGACAAACAACAATTTTCGATCACCTATCACCAGGCCTTTAAATTGACCGAAAAAAATCCAGCTGGATGTATTGGTGGAAATCATTCATTTTTTGGCTCAATGCCTCTTGCATGATAAAGTGAGTGAGTAGAGAGCGTTGAGGTATGGATTGCAAGAACATTCCCACGGTGAGCTGTGCTTGAGGTCTGTACGTCAAACGTGCAGCTAACTTGTTAAAGTTCCCCGTAGTTTATGTTGTTCGCGATTCCCACTTGGAGTTGGCCAAAGGAGGCAAACCACCTGTATCAATTTCTTTTATGAGTAGAGAGCTGGCTTTGCTAAACGAATCATCACTGCCTCGGCTGCAGGTAGCAGGTGTTTGCGTAAGCATTCAGGGTCATGTGTTGGCGCCTGCTATTTGGCCTGTAAAGCCTCTCTCACCTCAACGTGTGCGCAAATTATACGGAAATCGACCGAGTTTCTCTTTTGACTAGCTAGACTGCTATGTGCTCGCTTATGTTCTTGTCTACGATGCACAAGGCATAGGCGTCTACATGTTCATTTCCAGCTAAAGAAGAAAGGAAAAGGATAAATTGAAAAATACTTTTAGATTCTTTAGGAAAGCCCCGCCTGTGGGCTGGAGCAAAATGGCTTGATACTTTTTTAACTGATGCTGCCTAGAGGAAGTGCTAGTCATGTGGTATGTCTTTGACCCATTGATGTTTGCTGTCCTTTTAAAATTTAAATGCAGTCTATAGAAAGCATGTTCAGCAATAATTTTTGGAGATACTATCTGGTACTTAATTAGGCCTCCTTCCAAAGATATATCTGAGGACTGGGGACTGAGTGGAAAGAAATGAGTATCCAAATGAATGCTGGAGAGCTCTGCGTCGCAATCGTACTGCTATCACTACTAACACCTTAAGAAGATATGCTGAAAACCAGTTAGAAAGCACTCGAATAAAGATGGGAGAACTAGAGCGTCACGTGTGCCAGCGCGCTGCCGTTCTGGAAACCCTCAATGACGAAGAAAGGCGGGATGTCATCAGCTACACAACGGTCATAGAAACTAACCATGGAGAAGCAAAAACATCGTCACTCCTACAAAGGTTGCATGGAAGGAAACCCCAAGCAAGACTGCCTAAAGACCCAGATCGTTACACATACAATCATTCCTCTTCGACGCTTGATAAGACAACAGTTGAGGCCTTATCCCTTGGCCCAACATTCTGAATACCTGCTCGAAGGGTTAATCAGTTAGAATTGGAAACCCAGTTTGAAAATCTGTTACACCAAACTTACGAATGAGAGCCTATCTCAACTGAAAGTATTCAGCAGTTAAAATCGACACTGGTGAATTGTAGTTACCAGTACTCGACTCAGAGACCAATCAGTCGCAGAGTGCTGTCAAAAGCACACATGGATAAGTTAAAGCAGTTGCGACCAAATAAAGACATCCTGATTACTAAACCTGATAAAGGAGCAGGTGTCATCGTAATGAACAGGTCGGATTACTTTCGAAAAATGCATAATATCATGTCAGAAAAGATGAAATTTAAGAAAGCAGACAAAGAGAAGGATCGCACGGATGAAGTACAGGCACACTTTACTGACTGCCTAAGAAGACTTCAAACGGCAGGTTTCATAAGTGACCGTGACCTCGAACGTCTCCGGCCAGTAGGTACGCATATCCCTCGCCTGTATGGCCTCCCAAAAATCCACAAGGATCGCCTGCCTGTTCGTCCGATCTTTGACATGCGTAGCTCGCCCTACCATACTATATGCAAGTGGTTAGCGGATAAACTCTAACTGCTGCAGCAGTAACTAGCACTTACTATCATAGAAGTCGCAGATGTAATCTACTGCTTCCACGACCGGGATGTACGTAAATAGCGACGAGACGTTTAAGGAGAGCAGCATCATGCCATTTAGGTTTATGCCCCTCATGTCATCAATAAATGTGAACGTGTCTTGATAGCTCCGTGGTGCTAGTTACTGCTGCAGCAGTTAGAGTTTATCCGCTAACCACTTGCCTATAGTATGGTAGGGCGAGCTACGCATGTCAAAGATCGGACGAACAGGCAGGCCATCCTTGTGGATTTTTGGGCCAAGAGATAAGGCCTCAAATGTTGTCTTATCAAGCGTCGAAGAGGAATGATTGTATGTGTAACGATCTGGGTCTTTAGGCAGTCTTGCTTGGGGTTTCCTTCCATGCAACCTTTGTAGGAGTGACGATGTTTTTGCTTCTCCATGTTTAGTTTCTATGACCGTTGTGTAGCTGATGACATCCCGCCTTTCTTCGTCATTGAGGGTTTCCAGAACGGCAGCGCGCTGGCACACGTGACGCTCTAGTTCTCCCATCTTTATTCGAGTGCTTTCTAACTGGTTTTCAGCATATCTTCTTAAGGTGTTAGTAGTGATAGCAGTACGATTGCGACGCAGAGCTCTCCAGCATTCATTTGGATACTCATTTCTTTCCACTCAGTCCCCAGTCCTCAGATATATCTTTGGAAGGAGGCCTAATTAAGTACCAGATAGTATCTCCAAAAATTATTGCTGAACATGCTTTCTATAGACTGCATTTAAATTTTAAAAGGACAGCAAACATCAATGGGTCAAAGACATACCACTTGACTAGCACTTCCTCTAGGCAGCATCAGTTAAAAAAGTATCAAGCCATTTTGCTCCAGCCCACAGGCGGGGCTTTCCTAAAGAATCTAAAAGTATTTTTCAATTTATCCTTTTCCTTTCTTCTTTAGCTGGAAATGAACATGTAGATGCCTATGCCTTTAGCACCGTAGATAGGCAAACTTTACTAGGCCTCATAAATGCAATGGCCGGCAGCGGAATTCCACTCCTGGTAGACACATGAATGCTCTGCTACCTTGGAAAGTGGTAAAGTCGTATTGATTTAAATGGTCATTTTAAACAACATGGTGCTTGTTTAAAGGGAGAAACTAGAAACATCCATAAAAAGTACAATGCGCTGGATAGAAATAGCAGACTGTTTAGGGAGACAGTAAGTGCCAAAATAACCAAATTACGTTCGTGGAACTAGGCTTACTTAGTAGTCTATTATAAAGTATGTCAATGCAAGTTACTGAATAAGTAAAAAATATATTGAAAATATAAACTTGAGGCCACATTAAAACAGTATTTTCTGGATTATTCTTGGATTAAATCTCTGTTTAGTATTCAGTCAAACGTCTGAAGTTTAACTAAGTTTTTTTCAAATGCACAGGCTTGATTATAAATTTTGCTGAATGAAAACCCCCAAATAACTACAGCGTTGGCTATAAATAAAGCCTGTTTTAAGCGAACAGGAAGTTTCGAAAAATACATTTGGTTGCAGTTAATTTTTAATAGTACATAATGTACGTGCAAAACAAATAACAGAATCTGTAAAAAAATACATCGAAAATATGTAAGCACAAATGCATTTCGAAAAGGTTTTTTTCAAATCTTTGGATAAAATGTCCCCTAGGCAAGTGCTTGAGGGTTAATTACATTGGTCAAATAGGCCAGCTCGATTCTAAACGTTTTTGGCTGACAGCGGAAAAACTTCAGTAATTTTTGAACCACAGGCGCAGGGCGTATGACCTTAATACAGTGGTCGCCTCAAGCACAAAGTCCAGATCAGCATAGAGCGCCGTTTGTCCCGCACTACTGGTATGCGTCTGTTAACAAAAGCAAAATTAGGAGGCGTCCTTAAACGATAGGCTATTTTTATGTTAATCTTTCCAAGTGGTTATTTCAAATGATTCTGCAGTTCTTTGCATCCAAACTGTCAACATAATACCAGTTTTCTGCAGGCGACGGTTTGAAGTGTATATGGATGCTTCAATAATCATAAACTTAATCGTCATAGTAGATGCTCACAGACAGGTGCCATTTTGAATGGAATTAAAATCCATTCTTAACTCTTTACGTCAGTAAGCGTGTTTCATTCGGACATTTCGCTGATGAATGTTAATTTCCTTCATCTTATTGCGAATTCAAATTCAAAGAATGACTTATAACAGTTTGAACATCTTTCCGGAGGGGCTTACTCAGTTGGTGGGGATGACTCCGAGACTGTTTGCATGAGCGTATGAATTCACATCACTTGAGAAAGGGTTAGATATGAAGACATACAGTCATGCAGACAGACTCGGAGTTATCCCCACCAACTGAGTTTGAACATCATTCTGACAGACCAAAAGACTGGAGGCGGAATAAGACACAGCGGCTGACACATTTGGGCAGCCCGCCTACGTGCGCTTACAATGCATGTTCGACGCATGGTTGAACAAGCTTTAATATAACCTCAAAATGAGCTATGCGAATCCAATCTCAGTGAGCCTGCTGTAACACTTACATTTAAAAGCTACCATTGCATTCTTTATGTCCTTTCGAGTGGACAATTGTTTCTGATCCTCTGTCAGTCTTCTGACAAAGTAGTTATATATAAGTAGTACGAGATCTAATGTGACCCCTAATGCCTGTTAGTTATGCTCTTACTGCTGTTTTCACTTTGAGCTTTTGATGTAAAAATGTGTCGTGTACAGATTTATCTTCTTGAAAGGAGTATAAATTCATTTTGCAGGTGGTAAATCAGAAAAAGGAAGGGAGTTAACCAGGAGAGGTTTATTACAGATCTGACATTTTAGGTAATTGTGTCGTCCACCCCGAACATCCAAGCTATATATAATGTAATCATAGCCGTAAATATTCAATCTCTAAAGAGGTATGGATGATACAGCCACCAGAAGCGTACGATCTCATGGTAAATGCTCTGCGTTCTTTCACTACTGTTCTTCCTTAACCTTTTGTTCATTTTCTGGGCGGCCTTTCTAACAAACGTCCGTTTCTTTCTCTTGAATGCGTTCAGTCAGCAGGAGGATCAATCAGCAGCTGTTACCCAAAGCCACAGTCTGCCCTGTCCAATATCATCGTGTTTGCAAACACCTTTCGACAGGATATCTGCCAACTGGTGAACTCAGAGCATATGTTGTTGCAAGCAGCGACACCTCTGTGTGTTAATTTGCAGCTCTACGGCTTCCTCCAGCCACCAGGCAACACTTCGAGCCTTCTCGGACCCAAACACGCCTACACTACCAGGCATACACTGAATCCAGACGACACCAGGACACCAGACTCCTTCATTCGTCTGCTGGCCAGCGAGACAGCCTCAAATCTCCAGCTCTACATCATCCATCTGCTGTTTGTAGAATTTAATTTTCACTTGCCTATAACTGAGGTCCTGCGCAGGCAACTGCGTACACTTTCCGCGGTGAACATGAAGCTGCTGCATCAGCAAAACGGTGGAGGAGGAGGAGGATACAGGGGGGAGGAGAGGGAGTCTGCTCAGACGGCCTATGTGGACTGCACCAGCTGTGAGCGGATGGAGCTGGGCACACAGCCTCTGCGAGGCAGCTGCCGGACAGTCAAGCGGGCCTTCAATATCACGAGCCATCAGCCGCATCTGGAGAAGTTGGGGGAGGCCGTCGCCACTTGCACTCAGCGTCTAGAGGCGCTAATGAAGGATTTAACAGTGACAAGGCAGGCTAATCTGCAGATTATACAGTCCTTTCCCCAAACCCCGCTACCACTTTCCTCAGTTTCGCCTAGCAGGTGAGCCGAATATTTTTCCTTTTTACCTAATCTCACTGAATGTGGAAAAACAGTTACTGCGCGGGTTTGAATTTGAGCAACAGTCTGTCGACTCCATAAAAAAAGTCCCGTGGTATGGAGTATCGCACCGCGGGTTTGTCTTGTTCCTTCTTCTTTTTATGAGAGCCTTTAGATGCGAGCAGATAGGTCCTGCAATACACACGAAATGGTGAGTCATAGGTTTGGGAGGTTCACTGGTCGCAATATTCGCTGGTCCAGGTGGTTCCTGGTAAGCATGGATTATCAGTTTGTTGCTGTCATTTCACCGCGAAGATTCTATCGTCTCTGTCTTCATTGTTATCTGAGCTTCCAGAAGCGTTGGTCCTTGTCTGTAAGCTAGTAGTTTAGGAACGGGTCTAATGACGTTGTTTGCTGACTTGTATCTTAAAAACCAGCTAAGTGGGAGGAATTCAGTCATAATGCTGACATTAGCGATGCATTTTAAACGTGAAGGCAACATTAGCCCCTAAGTGTTTGAGAAGAAGCAGATACGATCCCTGTGACAATGATTTTATTAGCCTGATATGTTGGATTCGCTCTTGAACCCATCATCAAAGACAGCTGCAGAAAACGATGCCAAGCGTTACCTGCTAGGCATTAACTATCCTGACGCCTTAGAGAAGATAGCATTCAGGGGTCACTTTTGCTCAGCTGCTGGACGGTAGCTAATGATCATGGATCATGGCCGATGTTTATCTGTGCGACGAGTGAAAATATCGAAGAAAAAAACGAAACCATTCGATGTCCGCAGATTCCTAAAAAGTAATTGGGAATTCCGATTTCGATGGTGAACGCTCCTGAATACCATGGACATCCCACGTCCATCAAGGATCGGAACATTCTTTTTTCCGCCTTTGTAACGTGGTAGGTTTACATTTCTTGTGATAAATACTGATTTATTCACCCTTCTGACGACATGGATAAAAGGTAAAAGTCCTGACAGGTGAGTTGTCAATTTTTGGTCGTTTATTGACAGAGTTGCAGGAGGCTCGGCTCGCCAATGATACCTCTGTTATTCTCTTTGTGCTTTGTAATGTTTTTTTAATTTTCTCACAAAATATTGGGCGCATTTGAAGTACATTACTTAACATTAACCTTTCTGGATCTGTTCAGTGAACGGGTATGTATGCATGAGCTGAAGGTTATCAACTTCCGTGAAGTATCCCCATAATATCTACATTTCCCTAGGGGCATTTACTGCTAGTAGTATATGAATGCTGATTTAATTTTCATAGTTACAGAAAGCGCATGCGTCCTGCATTTCTTTCCGTGTCTGCACATTGGCTTAGAAATATTTCCTTCTTCCAATTAAATAGCTAAAATAAACTGTTTCGTGAGCAGGATGTTGGCAGATTAGCATTTGTCCAGAAAATAAAAGTCGCAAAGACAGCAATTCAGGAGGCAAACTGAAAAATATGCCTATGCTTATTGCCAAGGACGAAAATGAGCGTTCAAATGCTAAAAGCATTTTTATGCTCTTAGTTTTGCATTTTTTTATTAAAGGCAAAATTTTCTACTACATTTATAAGCTAATTTGTTGTATTCCGTGTAGCTTCATGCCAGCAACCATGCTTTAGCTTGCCCCTCAATGTCAGTCTGTTCTAACTTCTCTGCGATGCTATCAGCTCTACGGCCACGCAGCTCTGCCCACACAGTAGGCGTGCTGTCTTACGGAGGTTTAATCTCAGCAATTAACCGTGTTTTCGTATACTAGATGGCAGATGTAGAAAAGTAAGGATTTATGCGATTATTTACCATTCGAGCGACACAAACACTAGCAAAGGCCCAGACACCAGGTGCGCACGTATTCTGCCGCAGCTTCACGCCGTTGCGGGGGGTCCAGCCCCACATTGGTTCCCCCAGCATTCCCGGTGTACGTTCTGGTAGGTATTGCCATTTAGAAACTTCACCTTTTTAGTTTCCTCTGAACTTAATTTCTAAACTTGGTACACATCAGTATATTCAAGGTTTACAGACGCAGACCGTTAGTTTTGTGTGACTTTTTGGAACGACGTCCGCCAGCCACTGCGGCACAACCCCGTAATATTCTCAAGTTTACAGTAGGCAGACAGAAGTATCATCTATGTACTTATTTTTCGTATTGGACTAAGGTGTCCTATCATATACCATAATCCCTTAATATGTTACTATAGTTAAGATGCCGGCTTTTAAGAATAAACGTCTTTGTGGTTGTTTTCAGGGACTACACTGTAACCCACGGGACTGCATACGTCCTGCGTACTGTAGTAATTTATTTTAATTCCCTTACAGATTTAAGTAAACTTTATAGAAAACATGCGTCCCGCCAAAAGAAAACCTGGACGGGACAATACACCAACTTTCATAGTTTTGTCCCCCTTAATATAAAATGAAATGGAGTCCAGGAATTAGCAGCTAGAGTACGACAGATCTGCTTTCCCGAAACTGTCGAAGCAGAACTTCAACAGCTGCAACAGACACATATCGAAAATGGATACCCGGAGAGGTTCATCCTCAGGAATATTGGCGAGCAAGCCAAAAAGCCTGATACTCAAACCGCAGAAAAGAAAGACGCATTCATAAGACTGCCTTTCTTAGGCGATGTAACAAGTGAGCTTGTCAGATGGTGTCTAAGGACCGCAATCGCAGGTGCATTCCCCGCGGCGAACTTACGAGTCTTCTTCATGAACTCTCCCCTCCTACGATTAGGAGGTAAAGACCAACTCACATTGAAGGCCACATCCATGTGTATTTACTCTTTTACTTGCTCCTCTAGAGCAAGATACATAGGCCAAACAACGAGGCACTTGGAAAAGAGGGTACGTGAGCACATACCGGCCTGGTTAAGTAAAGGTGAAACAAGATCAATCTCGAGTTCTATTCTGGCACATCTTGTCGATACGACTCATCGAATTGATACTAACGAAGTCTTTCAGGTTGTCTACCGGACGCCAGCTAACTTTTCCAAGGACCTACGTCAACGGGTGCTTGCAACAGCCGAAGCAGTGGCTATATAGCTAGCGAATCCAGTGCTGTGTTGGCAGAAGAAGCTGACAGAAGCCCTTTTCTTTTTCATGGCCGACCCCGACGCCAGGTGGCGATCGCGTCTCGCCCCCACTTTCCAGTGACAGTCGTTCGCTGCGCGCAAATAACAGCAATTATCACTCCATGTATCTGTCCTCTGATCAACCCCCACAACCTAACCCAATTACCTCCCCTACCCCTCCTCCTCCTCCCCCAACGTACGAACCTCTTCACGCCGACGCCGTCATGCGGGTGACGCGTAAGCGATGAGTTGTAATTAGACTTTACTTTTTAACCCTGTCTATCTGTACAGTTTAAATTACCCTGCAAATGTTGTGGCCTGATGATGATTTGCTGAAAACATATGTTTGCCAAGTTCACTTCTAAACTTAAAATATTTTATTTAATTCGGCTGAGAGAAACTCACATCTTTATCGGATTTTTACACTTCCAAAAATAGTAAGTTTCAGGTTAAGAGAGCTGCAATTCTAAAATGTTTTAAAAACCTGCACTTTTTGCAGAAGCTTTACATTTTTCGCGCGTCTCTTAAAAAATAATCATTCATCTACGTACATATTCATACAACATCTCATAATTTTGTAAATTTGACATGCGACTATTTTCACGCATAAGGATTCATATCAAGAATGGTATTTCGATGCATTTTTGTTTAAAATAGATTTTGATTTAGAACTACCTTAAAATCCGATGATAAAAAATGCTTGCTTCTTATGCACTTATTTTATAAAGACTGTTTTATATGAAAACAGTCATAAATAAGTTATGCAAACGCTCGCAGCCTGTCATGATTGAAATATAAAGGGGTTTGATGCATGATAATCACCCTTCAACCTAAATCATATTTTCTAATATTAAACAGATTCCAGATTTTGGTTAAAGTTTTACAACGGCAATTGAAACAGTTGCACTTGATCCTGCTCATCTGTCATTCACTATCCTTAGCTCTCTATTTGTGCGAAAATAATTTGAGGAAAGATCGTTGTGTCCGTTCGGGGTCTCAAAGTCACATCTCAAGTGCGCGTCATGCAAGATTTGGGCATCACGCATGTTGACACCCTGCACCATCCAGTTAATGTAAGCTTTTGTTTTACCCCTGAGTTCCGAAATTTGTGATTTCAGTAACGTCTATGCTAGAAAGCCCACAATGTGCTCCAGCTTGTCCCCTGTACCTGCCATCTCTATCGACGCAACACACCAAATAGAATTTTCAGTTTCTGTGTAGAGTACAATGGATCGTTTTCCATTTCACCAGGGACCGAATGTACACTTAAATTTTACGGCAGTCTGGAGGTAAAATTACGGGATAATCTGGTTGGTGTAAATGTAGCCAACGCCAAGGTGTTCTGCCTAATTATGCCTTTGTGTGGGTCCCTAAGGACGAAAATAAGAGCACAAACGCGTAATTGGTACAACAAATTTAGGGGGAAAAATGCGTGTAAACCTATGTCTATCGGGCTAATCAGATACTGTTCTGGCGTGAGTAAATGACATGATTGGATTGTGATTCAACGGCTGGCTGCTTCTTAAAATTTTGATTATTGATTGATCGATAGTCTGTGTTCACCGCATGTAGGCCGATCGATAACCTGCCGTGATTGCGGCTTGCTGTCTGCTTGCTAGCTGTCTGCTAGATGGCTGCTGATAACACTGATTCTCCGAGGAGTCCTCATCTATTAACTGATAGAATGGTTGATATGGTAGAATGGCAGATGATTAAGAGGTAAATAATAAGAAGGAGAAGCTAGGGGAAACAGCGAAAGGGTGGGTAAGGACCTGTTGTTATCGCCATTGGTTGTGGAAGCGGTAATATTGACTACAACGATTAAATAAAACTAAATACTTAGGAAAAGGCGAAAAATGAGATAAAATACTTGAGAATAAATGGGAATATAATCAGCTGTTTGTGCTACTTTTGGTTCTGTTGTTAATCACAAGAAGAACAAGCGATCACTGGAACAAGAGTTTTATTGTCCTGGCATTTCGGATTTCGATGGGAAAACTTAATCATAGGTAATCGTAGAAAAGAGTGAGGCATGCGCAGATAAGGAGTAATGTTGGTCATGATGATGATGATGGTTAAGATCATTACTGTCATAATGGTGTGCTCTCTACCATCTCCGATCCTTTTGACTTTAGCTTGGCACTGAGACCCTGTGTGGGAGTGACGAGTGAATGAGGTAGATGACTAAGAAGTCTGCTTGCACTTTGATGCAACAAAAGGCATCGGCCCTGCACAACTCTGTTTTGAAGCACGCGGTGGAAATCTTCAAAATCTACGGTAGAACTGACGTGGTGTTGATAGTGATAGTACTTGCTGCGGTGATGGTGGTGGTGTTTTGAAAACTGTGCACGAAATTTATGCGAAGGAAAGTCTTTCATCAAATGTTGCTGCAACTTGAAAATGACTATCGACAAATTCTTAGACCTTATTTAATTTCTGCATGCAATATTTGACCGAAACTTGACTGAGGCCTTTGCTTTTAGCCCACAAAATGATAATTCCACCAACGTGGTTTTTATTCACAGAGCCGCACTATGCAGCCAAGTCAAACCAATGCCTATCTATAAAATTTTTATGCTCTTGTGTTTCGATTGCGCGTTCTCTCTTTCAAACTAGTTGACCCTCCCTCTAAATTATATTGTTGTTAATATTTATTCCTTCTATGCCGTAAAGATGACGAAAAAGGTGCCATCACAAGGTCCCGGAACGTTAACTGCCTGAAGCTTTAGTCGTTCAAACCCATCCGCTGCGTGTACAGGCAATAACCTTAATGTTTCTTTATTTTTAAAATGAGCGATGACAGAACGCCAAGCCCAGCGATCATAGGTCGCAAATAGTGGACGTGTTTTTCCGTCTTCCATTGCAGTCCAAAAATTATGCAAACTGGAAAATGACTACACACTTACAGCACTCCAAACAACAGTATTTCTTGAAGTTTACTTGCGTCACTTCGGCCTTCTAGAAAATAAGTGGCCTGTATATTTGGACTTCCTGGTGTCAGACGAAACAGTTATATTTTCTGGGGATCAAGCAGGCGAATTGGAAACTTTCTTCGTCGGTATCTATATAAAAGGAAGCGGCTTTCTGTTATCTGAAGCATATATTTTTTTATCAGGTCATTTTTATTTTTTTAACCACGTTGGTGCAAGTAGCAATGGGGGACGTCATAATTCTGTCGGAATACTTTGACGTCATCGAAGATGTTGATTGCCTGATTAAGGAAATTTGCGGGATATGGTTGGACTCTTTGGTTTCCCAACATCCAGGAACAAACGAGCCTATTTTAAAATAAGACGATTATCTTAATACTTCAAAGCCTTCTCCTAGACCAGTGTATAAATTCTTTGATTTTTCGTAAGAATTGTGCGTCACTCAGGCAGTTTTAGGCCAAAGGATTTAAAGCAGATATCATCATGTACGCAACAAAAATATCCCAATTGAACTGTCCCCAAACCCTTTAATATCTATTCACCATCACTTTAGGATTTTGAGGCATTTATGGTTAAAAAATAACAAATCACTTGCTTATGTATGTGGAACGAATGAGCAACAGAGCAGAAGGGGGAGGGGTAGGATGATGAAAAGTCTGCATCCAATTCTTGTCCTGCGATTTGCCTACTCATTCTACCAATGCACGCCACTGAAACAGCTCCCTCGGAAGCCTGTCCTTTGTTTTTGAGTACACAGAAGTTTTCCTCTCAAAGTTTCAAAGGCCAACGCTTGACAGACTGCCAAAACACAAAGTACAAAATTGAGTTCTCGTTTTGTTTTTCCTGGCTAGTTATAGTAGACGCCCAATCTCTGGGTCTTCAGTCGATAGTTTCTTGCATAGCAAACTTTGCGTAAAACATCCTCTGCCTACTGTATTAGAAGCTGCCGCCATTTTTCATTGAAAAGAGCGGACATGTTGTAAACGTGATTGACTTTGTTATTCTAGCTAGCCAGTTACCCAACAAATAATAATTGCCATCATGCACAACAAGACAAACCATGTACATTACTGAGCTCTGCACGATTTTGCACGCAAACTCGGACATAGGTAAAACGTTTGTGTGTTCGTCTTTGTTAGCCATCCGACCCGGTCACAACGCTGCAGCCATCAAAAATATTTTTTATGCTAGTTCGTTAGATTAGCTGTTTAACGGCTGACATCAAGATTGTATCTGTGCGCTTCTGACAAGCGAATGGCATGGAAAAAGTAAACGGCAAAAGTAGTTTGTTTTGCCCACGAGGTCTCGATAAGTATGCTTTGTGCTCCGATTCACAAAGCACAGGGTCAAAGTGATGGGGCTTTGGCTTGTAGACATGATGTTAACTAAATTCTTCGACCTGGGATCTAAAACCCGGATGTTTTTGAGGTTTTATCTCTAATAAGAAAATGCTACGTCTTTGAAACGGACAGCCTTGTCCAAATGAATGAAACTATTTCACGCTTGACAAAAGATCGCACTTTTGGTGTGCCTGCGTAAGACAACATTAGCTGATTTATCTGAAGAAAACAAAAGTAGCCATTTCGTTGTCATTTATCATTGTACACCATGATATGTTGGCTTGATAAGTGAAGAAACTATACCCTTTTTTCTTGTGCTCCATACATGCAAGCTACCGATTGCTAAGGTAGAACGCCTAACATGAGGTTGCCTTTGCTGATAGGGTTATTATTCATGGCAAAAATGATTGACAGAACGTTTATAACAGGCAATCACAAAATGCATGTAGAAACCTAAAAATAATGTTTTTGCCCGGTGCTCAAACAATTGTGTGACTGCCTAAGGAGTACAATGGCAAGTTCGAAAGAGCAATAGATGAGCGCGCTCCGCTTAAATTGATCTGTCTGATCGCAAACGATGGTACAACAATCACATGTTATAACGGATAAAGCTAATTTACAAAAGTACCCAAGTTCGAGCCTTATGTTTTCCCAAATTTTCGATAGGCTTAGATTGGTGGATGAAAGCGTAACATCGGAAAGGGACTGTAGCTCCTCTGAACTTATCTGAGACTTCCCATCTCCTGAGGGATCAATCGAAATGCCATTTCGATTTAAAAAGATTGCTTAACTGGTGTGTTTATATTGATAACCATACAGCCCTATCTCAAGATATATCACTCATGGCAGGATACCGGCTTTTCATCGAATTTCTTTCGAATTGTCTGCAAAAAGCATACTCTGTGAAACATAACTACTAATGTAGCGTGTATTTTTTCTCGTTGGTTTTCGACGTTCTTAGAAATTCAAAGATATTTTATAGAAAACCGGTACCAAAATAAGAGTTCTGGAATTCATTTGGCAGCGGGTTCCGCCTTGTTCATATTTTATACTTAAAAAGGTATTTCTTAGTTTTATAAACTTCTTAAATTGACAAATAATGTGGAACGCTACCGACGGTTATACTTGAATTCAATTATCTAAAACG
Source organism: Ligula intestinalis (assembly GCA_036362985.1). NCBI lineage: Eukaryota > Metazoa > Platyhelminthes > Cestoda > Diphyllobothriidea > Diphyllobothriidae > Ligula > Ligula intestinalis. The sequence goes on along the minus strand of JAYGXS010000002.1, from coordinate 73,018,023 downwards.
ATATCTTTTATACATTCTGTCGAAAGATACTGTAACCTTTCGTTTCGCCGTTAGGCATTTATCGCATAGTTCTCATTAATTTTTTCAAAAGACATGAATAATTTTACTTAATTTTTTGGTACCATTACTAAATTGGAGAAAACCGTTTATTATGAATAAACATTTCATGGTCTCATCGAGCTCAAAAAAAGAAATGTTTTGAATTAACAAATACCATTTTGCTAAGCCACAATTTGTCGCCAAATACGTACAACAAATAATATTTTTAATGTTCCCTCTTTAGAATACATTCAAAGTTTTAAGAGCATTGAACATTTGCGAAATAAACACGGATTATTGATGCAACCAATTTATGCAGGTGGTCTGCAAGGAGCTCGTTCAAAAGCCGACATCCTTTCTTGACCAAAATATCTTGCTATTACATTGCATGATAAATAATTTTACAGCCCTACTTAAAACACTTTTCGAATCAAAAACGCATTATACCATTTTGGTTGACATTACATTAGAGTATTTACTCTAGCCACATAATATTGCTGCCGTCATGACAACTGCTTGGAATCCGGAACACAAAGCATACCCTGTTTTCTTTGTTTTTTGAACATAAGGTTTGCTCATGTGGGCAGGAAGCATTTACTGGAGGGAGAGATGGTGTTGATGCCGTGACTCCCCCCTGGAGACTGCATTAGCACGGTTGCTTGTTGTGAGCTAGGCCCCTTTTCGGGGAAGAGGACAGTAAGCTATTCATTTTACTGATTATTTTGCCTCTGTGGAGCAGTCAGGGGACTTCCCCCCAGTAAGAGACAGATCTCCACAAACGCCATTTGTCGGAGTCTTCATAAGAAGTAATCTGGTCTTTTCTTTTTCCACGCCCCATAGTCTGGTCTCACTGAGGATCAAAGTGAATGCGGAAATGAGACCTCCAATCACACAATTCGTCCCTTTCGGAGACGTTGCCTCTCCTATTTGTGAGTTCTATGTAATCTTGCTTGTTTGTCTCCCACCCTTTTATATCTTCCCTCTTCACCCCCCTGCTATGCCAAAATGACTAATCAGTGGCTGCAAAGTCCACTCTGTATGTGTTCCGCAACGTAAAACACTGGTGTTCTAAACAGCAGAACCAGCATAGTTGATTCCAGTGGTCACCCGGGATTGATTGTGGGCAATTTTATCTTCTGGAATGGGACTCTTTGAAGCAACCGAACGCTGCATACTAAGATGACTTCATCTTATTTTCATTGTATGTCCAGGTATTATTAACTGCCCTGTCTCTTGTAACAAATTCACACAACTGCTCACCTCTTAGTTGAAGTACAAGACTTATGAGCAAATTTCAAATGTTCGTTTAGGGGATAGTTGTAAAAGTTTAAACAAGTTTGGTGTGCATTCTCGTTTACAAATACCACCTACACAGAATTTTCATGCTGATATGACTGCAGCATAATATGTCCCTGTCCACCTTAGATATCACGAAAAGGCAAGCATTTTTCCCACCTGGACTCACAAACGTCATCCTTTCTTATCTGCCAGTTAGAAATTGCGTTTCTTTTCCGATTTGGTGGTTTACTTAGTCCATTTCAAAACCAATTGTAAAATAAAGACTTTCTGAGAGTTTCTCTTGAGCAAGTTAAAAATATTTGTTACGGGATTTTTAAAGTACTTTTATGTGTTAGGAAATTCAGTCAACGAAAACCATTGCCTCACAGTTTCATACATTTGAAGCGTAGTCAACATTCCGACGTAAGTGTTTGGCAAATATGGGCAAGACGGATATACTTCTCACTTTCAAATACTGGTCTTTGGATGGATGCATTTTGAAAAAATGGATTATACATCCGGACATTTTTATCAGGTCTTCTTTGGTGCAAATGAATGTTTTTTGCAGTCAGAAACTCATGATTGTATAAACAGTCGCTAACTTTTTCAAAATTTCCCTTTATAATTTGCTTAGAAATTAATTTCTTACTCTGAGTAGACCATTATATTCAGTTATGAATATGCCCAAAATATGGCTCAGGAAAGAAAATGGTGTGCTTGACGAGTATCAAAAGTTTCACAATAAGATATTTATTAATAGCGCTTGCTTAAGTAGCATTCTCGGCTTCCACTTCCTGCTGTTAGCTGTTTGAGACGCATCCATGAATAATACAATGCGCCCGAAAAAATGAACGACTAGTCTGGATTAAAACCTATACTTTGCGTTTGAAGTAGCCCTTTTGAAAGTTCATTAATAAGAAATTAGTTCGAAAGATTTCCAGAAACTTCACCTTTTACTGAAGTAAATTAAAGGAAAGTATGAAATTTTTTGTCGGCTTTTCCTCTTCCTGAAAAAAACTGTTTCTGTTATCGCTGCAAACAAAAGAGCGCGCTGTTTGCCTAAAATAACCACCATTTTGTCATGGTTGCTTACACTGGAGCTTTGTTCTTCTATTAACAATGAAATGAACGACGACCAGATAAGTACCAACATAGGGCTTTGACTGTTCAGCAGAAACTTAACCATTCAAAAAGTATCGTATCAAATGTTTAAACACTGCAGTAGTCACTTGCTGATGGACCTTTCCACGCTTACTTATGAAGTACTCGCAATTGATTTTAAAGCATTATTACAGTGTTGTAGCAATAAATAGCAAAGAGTTTGGAACTACTACTTTTTTACTGCTTCAGAACGTTTTGTCTTTTAAAACTAAACTTTTCGATTAATAACTGCCTAACCTGATTAAAGCGAAGGAAAAAATCAATTTTATCCTATGGTTCTGTGATGAAACAGCCAAAAACGCTTGAATGTGTAGATGTAGTCTGCCAGCTCTTCAAGCGTAGTAAATGACTTGAATATAAAAAGTTATTTCTGCTCACATTCGTAAATATTTCATTGATAAAATCATTTTACAAGATATTTGCGTGCAACCAGAAAATATGCAGCACAAGCTAGCGGAATAAGGAAAATTCATAATTTGTTAGTCGTGTTTAACGATTATCTGAATTTCCGTCATCACGTTATGCACTTCTAAAACATGAGCCTAGTATTGTGATATGAACTGTCTTGTTTACGGCATTTTTCCATTCCCTAATAAGCGTTTTTCCTAACCACCACAACAGTATTTGTAACATTTATTCTGCGTTTTCATTTACTTGGGCTGTTGTTTCGGTAAATGCTTTCGGGTTCGCTTCGGATTGGCTAGTCGTATTTCGTTACTAAAGGGGCAGTTCGGAAGTTGGGTAAAAAACTGCATTTACTCTGCAGATATTACAAGGAGCTATGATACTTCTTGCAACGGTTACGGATTGGAGCACCAGACACAATGAAAAGAGCACAACTCGTTACCTATTCATTGTCCATATTTTCACCACGTATGCATATAAAATGGAGGTATTCTGCATTCCTTGTCGATATAACCATGGTTGACCCTCACTGGTGAACGTTTGCCGGCAGTTAACGCAACTCTCTCTTCCGGTCTGCCCTAGTCCTCATTCTCGGGTCCGGTCTGCAACCGCACAACTGCTACTAGTCCAGGCAGAGGGCATTGCTGGCAATGATAAGGCAGATTGGAACGGCCATTTCTGGCTCATAAGCCGTCGTTAGTGAGTTGTACCCAAACCCAAGTAGTGCGTCACCAAATAGGAAAAAGTCATCTCATCAAATTCCAGGATTTGGGCTACGGGAGTTACATAAAAATTCAGCGATGCATAACAGAGTTGAGAGAACCTTTAAACAATGTTTCTGGAGAGATACGGTTACAGAGCTAGCAAGTGTCATTATATCTACTGTCTTACAATTTTTATGAGATAATTAATCCAACCAGTCACCTATATCAGCGCCTTGTACAAAACATTCCGTAGTCATATTCCATCCATCGTTTCATTGGGCGGCAAGTTGAGGAAGGATGACCCCAATTAGGTCATACAGCATCAACATTTGTGAAACTTTGTTTGACTAAAATATATTGTTAGCTCACTTTAAGTCTCTGGCTAAATGGATATTTCAGACAAAGGTGCTTTCCGTTTTTAAATAATGCTGCCGAAAATAATTTGGTAGTATTTTCGGGCTCCCATTGATTTATCATTCTAGTGAAATAAAATATCGGGAAATTATTTTCTTGAATGTCAGCCAGCTAAAAACTACTTACAGGTACAGTCGTGCGAATCATTCCTTAGCGGCTTGGAAAAAAGCTTACTTATGGTGCAATACGGGAAAATATTTGCCGTTTGAGAATGGCAACCAACCGCACTTCCGTATTCTGTGACCACCGGGGTACTCGCTGTGAAACTTACACTGCGACAAGCGTTGGTTGCCTGTACGTATAGCTCCCTTCATAAATATAGCCTTCATCAGGCAGCGTAGCATGACAAACGCAGTTTTTGCTACCAAAGGGTTTTTCAAGACTATGGTTATAAAAATAACCACGCAAACATTACTACGTTACACGTGCGAATTCACAAAGACAACTAGAATATTGATACAAAGGAAACGGTGAGTTCTAGGAAGCCGTTGAAATGTAAGGTGGTTGAGCGCTGAAACACAAGGTTTACAAATTCTTGCTACTTTGGATCCAAGCACCAAAACGCTATCAGAGGCAGCGATATATCAGGGTGGTGAAACCGGGGGAGCACGGTTGTTGTATACACTATGCAACCACACACGTGGTCTAAGTAGGAGGCCTCACATTCATCGCTGATGGTCGTACTTGATGGGAGGAGTGTCCGATTGCTTGCTAGTAGGCAAAAGGCACAACTATTTGAGGTGCAGATAACTTATAGTGTTCGTTATCCTCCAAAGAAAACGAAGAAGATACAGGACCAAATTCTATTGAGACTGACATTTTGGACACTCGCTTGATTCCATCGTTAGGCCCGGTTTCATAGGGAAAGGGAAGAAGTGAGACACCATGTAGATGGAAAAGCGTATTCTGTGCAAAAGTAATGAAGGATTGGCTAGAGGTAAGCAGCTGGATGAGCGTGCATTTGGCCGCGAGGTATGAGTACGCGACAGTCGTCAAAGTAGGATTCTGTTTGCGTCAGGCTTGAGGGTGACTGATCAGACGGAATTCGGGACGCAGGCACTGGTGCGCGTGCACGTGGTAGCAGCCAATAGGGGCTGGGCGTTGTACGCGGAAATGGATGGCTACAGGGCTTCCCTTTTATGCTTTTCCCCAGTTTGTGAGTGATCCCAAATCCAAATTTTGTGGGGTGGCGTTGACGCCTAGAATCACTCACGTCAGGCGCAATTACGGTCAAAAAATTGCTTTGGAACATTAAGAAGAGTAGTAGGACGCAGATTACTGAACCTGCTCTAGAGTCAAAAAAGGCATGTCAACTCGCGATGTATGGCTTAGCCGACAGGATGAAGTCTCTGCTTCATGTTCAATGGACAAAAATCTTGTGGAAGTTCACACTCGAGGTAGGAACGAATTCCATCAGTTGATTTTCTCCGGCTTGAAATTCATCAATGCGTTAAAAAACCCTCCTTCCCTATTTTGCCGTCAGATTACTCCTGACTTTTCTCACTTGTTAAGCCAGAATCGGGTGTGTGAGTTTGATTTTTATTTGCATTATCGACAAGCTTATTTTTCTAACCAGGACTGTGTTAATAAATTACGTGTTCCGCAGATTTCAAAATTAAGGAATTTAAGTTGTATTATCGCATAGCTCAAATTTTGGTTGCTGATGATGGCAACTAACTCAACAACGCAGCTCCCATGTTTCCTGCTCTCATCTCCAAAGACTACCCTCTTCATACAGATCATCACAATGTACGTGTAGCAGCCTTGCGTTACGAGGCAAAGGACCGCGAGGTCATGAATAATTTGCAGCCCCTGTGGTTAATTTAATAGTAAAGGGCCGCCCTAACCAACTTGCTCGCATGCAACCCTGGCGAGGCATAAGTGGTCCGCCGACACACAAAGCAAATAATGACGCAGTGCACAGCTGCGGCTGGGCTTAGGGCTCTAACATTCCAGTCAGATAAATCAGAAAGCCAATCGAGTCGCTGCTCGCTTGGAGACATGATCTAATTGGACCGATTTCACAATGCTTGCTTGCTTAAATGTCCCGTACTAGGAACGTTTGAAAGACATTCTTAACTTGCGCCCTTGTCTCCTTGTTGTCAATGGGGGTTGAAACAAAGCGTGCGGGACGTCCAAAATCTTGACTTTTGGGAACATTAAAATATAATGGATAAGTGAAGTAAGTTGCATTCCGAGATGATATGATGAAAAGAAAGAAGATCTTCAAAAAATCGAGTTGTACTCATTGTAATACGTCAGCAAGGCAAACCAAGTTTTCAATGACTTAGAGGCGTACACACCACTCGATGCGGACCCAACTAAAAAACAAAACGCTGTTATAATGAAGATGGTGAACGAACTCTCTCGTTTGAAACTCATCACCCCGCGGGGACGCCAAATTTATCAACCTTGGTGACCCTCTTATCGCACATGCGTATGGCCTTCCAAAAGTGCACAAGGCTGATGCGCCATTGAGGATGATAGTGCCGCTAATTGGAGCCCCCACCTACAACCTCGCCAAATGGCTTTACAGAAAACTAAATCCTTTGAGTGATGGATCGCAATACAACGTCAAAAACTCAGAGGCATTCCTGCATAGAATTCAAGGACTTCAAGTAAGTCCTGACGAATGTATTATGTCATTCGACGTTGTTGTTTTGTTTTCTTCTATACCGCACGTTTTAACCATCGATAGTAAAGAACGGTGCCTTGATGAAAATTCTCTCGATGTTTCGAAAGAACACGTGTTGGACATGCATAAGCTTTGTCTCAAGAACTATTGTCAATTTGATGGCAAGTACTATCAGCAGGTGAAGGGTACCCCAATGGGCTCGCCGATATCGGGGCTACTGGCTGAGCTAGCCTTACAGAGACTAGAAGAGGAGGTTTTTCGCGCTGTAGAACCAAAAATGTGGCTCCGCTACGTAAAAGACACATTCGTCATCATGAAGACTTGCGATGTCGAACAGATGCACCAGAGTCTAAATGGGGTCTTCTCAGAAATACAGCTAACCCGCGAAGAGGCAACAGGAGACACCCTCCCATTCCTTGACGTGAGGATACAAAGACTCGCAGATGGCGAACTCGTAACAAGCCTCTACCGAAAGGACTCCACTGCAGAAATCATCCTTAACTATAGGATTAACCACCCTGCGGCCCATAAAAGAAGCTGTGTTCGCACTCTTTTCCAATGGGCCCACCGTTATTGCAGTACCGATGATTTGCTCAAGAGAGAACTAACGTACTTGTACAAATTTTTCCGGGCCAATGGATATCCGACAAGCTTTGTCAAAAATTTTCTTAGACGTCGGGGTCAAGCACAAAACCTCCCTCCCAACGATGTTACATTGCCACGGAAATTTTATTCTCTACCCTACATGGATGGGTATTTGAAACCATCTCTCGGCAACTAAGTAACTTTGGAATCTCCGTTGCCCACAAGCCGGCAAACTCACTGCGCGCCAGCGTATGTCGAGTAAAGGACGTTCTACCCGTGAGACAACGAAGTAACGTCGTTTATCGTATACCGTGTGCTGGTTGCCCTTGCGTTTATATTGGCCAAACGGGCCGACACCTTGAGACTCGCATCAACGAACACAAGTCAGCCGTTCGCCTACGGAACCATTTATCACTCGTATTTACACACTCCATTGAGTGTGATCACCGCTTCAATTGGGATGCCACCGACGTGATCGCAATGGCTAATATGCGACAAGCACGAGAATTCCTTGAAGCTTGGCACTCGAATCCGGCTAGTATAAACAGGCACGTAGAGCTTGACTCACACTATACCGGGTTTCGTGCATGGTCTACTAATCGGGACACAGCCTAAAACAACAACTGGCTCTCTGTGCCTGGTCAAGTGGAATTTCTCTGACCCTTAACCAGCCCCCCTCCTCCCCCGAACACGCGGCCCATAGTCCAAACGCTGACACCCCCCTCCCCTCACTAGCACAACCTATCGCCGCGGGTGTCACGTCACCATAACCCTTCCACCCAATCCCCCCTTCCCCCGTCCGTCGTAACTTCTGCCTCCAAAACCTCTAGTGTGACATTCCCAGCCCTCACTTTTAATTTAGTCTGATGACGAACACGTGATACTTGTTCGAAAATTAACGAGTACAACTCAATTTTCCGAAAATTTTCTTTCTTTTCATTACAATATAAATAGCCACGTAAGTGCCTTGCGCAAGCAATGGTCTGTTGTCTTATTCGTCAAGAACCATATATTAGCCCTTAGGCGTTGTGCCTTCGAAAAATATTCTCTCGAGTGTATTTGGTTCTTTTGCTTGCATCCGTGTGACTGTTCATATTGCCTGAAATCTGCTTACTGAATAACTATAAGTAGGTGAAATGTTAGTACATTAATTAACGGATGCCAACTTTTCCGCAGCTGAACTTGTCGGAATTTTGAGCAGTGGTCTCGCCCTTTTTGCTGCAATTCTACTCATCTGGAGAATGCTTGAAGTTCGACGGCCATCCATTGTACCTGCTCTAGAGTAAGTTCCCTCGTCACTTTAAGATATGCCTTTACTTCTCCATTCGCTATTCTTCAATAACACAAGGCTGTTGTGTGTGTCAGCATGTGCGGGGCGTTAAAAAACGTTTAGGAGCCATGATAGCCTCTCAGGAGGTCACGACTGGCAATACGAATAACTTTCAATTCAATCAGTTCGGTACCTTTTTTGCTTGAACTGTATTACATTAGGGAAAGTAGAACGTCGCAAATAGTGTAACCCATACAAAAAATGACGCTGCGGTTGCTCAACCGTAACTTAACGTAAACTGAGATACCTCACATTCTTGTATATCCGAACACTGATATTCAAATGATTAATTTAACTTTATATCGAAAATGTTTATCACGATAGCATTAGTTAATTATCAAAGAATCCTCAGTAATCGTCGCACCTCGGGTCTTTCGGTTGATACTGTTCACTTTTGAAGAAATCAGTTGGCAGACATTATCTTGAAGTGATTAATTATCAAACTTCCTCAATGGCATTGGGAATGGACTGCTGAACCATTTAGTGCATTTGTATATGTCTTGTATGTAAGAGTAAGGCAGACTCTTCGTTCGCACACCGTCTGCATGACGGAGTCAGCGTGCGGGAGGTGGGGGCCTAAGGTAGGATTTGATCACTGATCACTCTATTTTGAAAACGCGGAGTGTGCGTGGTTGTTATCAGAGGCTGGGATGCCGCGCGATTCCCGCTAAAGACAGCTAGAGCAGGTCGATTACCTGTACTAACTTAAATCTAACATCAATACCCTCAATTTAATAGCTGAATAGCCACTGCTTCAGCTGATTTTGGATTCCGCCGTCCAAAACCATAAGATTACCTTACTGATGCCCGGTAGACAATTTCAAGGACTTATTTGGCTTTAACTTCGTGGATTGTACTAAAGTGAACTTTAAATCGATTGATCTTCCCCTTTCCTGGGCAGACAGATAGGCCTTTGTATAGCGTCGGTTCCGTTCGTAGAAGGAGTGAGTTTGTGGTAAATATGCGTAATGTATATGCATTTTTCCCAGGTATTGATTTAAAACAGGCCTAGACTGCTGGATTTGTAATTGCCAACAACTTTCACGACAACTTTTTTATGCAACACATCTTTGCATGACACAGATAACAAATGGACTTAGATAAAAAAAATTGGGTAGGATTCTGTCATGGGGTCGTCTGGGGAAAGTGTAAAATGCGCCCCGCAGGCATACGAACGAGTGATTTTCAGGGAGAGGATGGGCGGGGCATACCAGGGAAGAAATTAGAACCCAATTTGAATGCCCAATTAAAAGTTGCAATGGCAAGTTGGGTCACATACTCAAACCTGGGGAGAAGACACTGAAGGTAGCTTTAATATCATCGCTAAACCCCCGCCCGACCAAAGGCAAACGCGTGCATGTAAGAGGGTGTGCGAAAACTTCGGGAGAGGGCACTGAGACAAATTTTCCAGTGGTATCACTAAAACCAACTAGAAAGAAGCTTAACAAACCAAAAGGCTGAGGGATTAGGCAAATCACCCTACTTAAAATTTTTCAGTAAGCGATAGTTCTCGTGGGTAGTTCAAAAGTCTAATTTTGCTTAGTTTGCCAATTTTAACAGTTATGGAATGTGTTTGCCTTCGGAGAGCCATTCTGCATTCTAATGCCATCAGAAAATCCCTGCTAGGTCGACGAATGGCGCGTAGAAAACCAGAATTGTACAGGTAATTCAAATTTCATAAATATTTAAGTAGGTAGCTATCATACATAAGGACCCAAAAAAGACCGCTAGAGACAACCTCACCAAAATTTGAATTTACACAGAAACCAATGTATAACAGCAAAGTGATTTTTATAATAATGTTGACTTTAAACTTGAATATAGGAAAAAAATCGGGAAAATAAGTAAGCCCAATTTAACTTGGGATTATAGCCACATGGTCTAACTGCTTACATGGGTCAGGTTTCATCCACCCTATATAGACTACTTCCATGAAGCGCAGGGTCCGATTTGTTCATGCCCAAAAAATTATTATGAAATATGTTGTACATCAACAGGCTGGCCATTGTCCAGCAGATTTTTTGTAATTCATTTTCTTGCTTGAAAAGCCAATTCGATAAATATTCAGCTGCGCTGAACAATGATCCTGCTGCTTTGTAATGAATTCTTTTCGAATACATTATTAATGTCATGCAAATACGGACTTCGTAATGAAATTCGTCGGCACTGATAACCCCTGTCGTTTAAGCTTGTTGTATGAGGTAAAGGCATAAGTTCTCTGCGGGAATAACACACAGCATAACTGTCCGTAGACGTTATCTTATCAATTCGACGGTTTGTCTCCTACAAAATGCAATGCCAGCAGTAAAGGATACCGCAATTTCAATGTGGCAGGAAAGCGAACACAACGCCAAGAGCTATATCACGCCCAGTTCTGATAAGTACCGCCTAAATTCTCTACTCTGTCCCTTCGAACTTATCGCATGGAATTAAGGTTCATAGAGAAAACCGTAGCAGCTGTGACCATTCCCGGACGTGTTGTTGGCAGCCGCATTCGCATGGAGTTCGCATCATCTGTGAGTTGTGGTCCCGGAAGCCGAAAGCAGGGAGCACTCGAGTGGTGCTCGTCACTACAAACTCAACTATTGATCTATCGAGAATTCTATGAAACGCTTTGCTTTTTTTGTTCTAGAGAGCCAGCTATCGCTAACAGTCCTCTCACTCATTCAGCTTCCGCTCAGAGGTACCTTCAGCCAGCGTCCTTGACAATTCAGAGTGCAACTTGAAGAAATGATGATCACTTTTGCTGTGGTTCTTTGATCTCCCCTAGCCTCTCCCCTCCCCTATCAAAAAATCCCGGTTCGCGCTGACCGCGCCCCCTACCAGCTCCGTTCGCCTCTCAGGCAGATGTTCGTGTTTTATCTTTTTTATACCCATGTATAAAACTGATCCATCCAAAGCTCCCTCAAATTTTAACTTGTATTTTAAGAAAATCTGTGTACACCCTCTGTTCACTTTTCTTGTCTTGGTTTGTTTAAGAAAGGTGTCAGGTGGTTATGAGGTTTGAAATTCTTTTGGTGGAAAACATAACCTCAGTTTAAGTAACATCTCTTGCTAAAAGATAATCAGTAGGTCAAATACGTAGGTATTGAATGAAAATAAAAGCTTTTTGGACGGGAATATTACAAGTAACCAAAATAAAACAAGAAAAGTGTATGGTGATGGAAATTCCGGTAAGCATTCCCTAAAAATATCACCACAGTAACGAAAAAGTCCAGGGCTGTGTAAGACCGGACCGGTGGCAATAGGAGATATGTGGATGCGGCATATCAGGGTAGAGTAGTGCGTATAAAATTAGTAAAAAATAGGCGCACCTATTTAAGTAAACTAATTTCTCACAACGAAAACGTGCGCGATCATTCAAATAAATAAAAAGTAACTGTAAGCAACTCGAAGGCAATTGAATTAATCACAATGACAGCAATAATAGCGCATCAGAAGCCAATGAAATGTGCAACCGATAGGAAAAGGCACTGAAATATAATACCGTGAATTTGCGACGATCAGTTGGCTCAAAATCGTATATTGATCCTCAGTCGAGTGTTCCTGATTTAAGTAAAACCACGACAGGTAGACTTTTTGCGCGATTGTTTTCCAAACTCCTTATAGTGCCTAATGAATTTGGACCGACGTTGCAGTACGTTTAGCCGAAAAGTTGTCACATGTCACTTAAGACCTTTGTGTGCAGAGTGCAGTGAATAAAATGGAAATAGGATGCTAAAAACGGCCAACAGCATTTGACCGATATTGTAGTACGATATACCAAAATGGTATAGCATGTTGCTAAAGCTTTCCATCTAGGAAGTTCAATGTACTGAATACGTGCCCAAGTAAAACTGTACAAACATGCACGATTATATAAAATAATGATGAACGAAATGAGTCATTAGTTTCGTGTATCGAACTACCGTATTTTGATGTTTAAACTCTGCTACACACTTATGGCGAAGCCATACTTTCGATCTTTAATCATCAGGCCTTTACGCTGATAAAAGGGAGGGTAGGGCACCAGGAGATTACATAAACCGTAAGTCCTAGGGAACGGAATAGATAATAACACGCGACCTCTGAACGCCCTCAATCCCTGAGTCAGTGCGTACTGCTTATAGAACTTTTAAGCGTCTGTTGCTCTACGTTCCCTTATATTAGCGTAAGGACATACCTTAGCCAATCTGGACAGTACTGCAAGTTCTCCAGAGATAAAAAAGCTGAACTTTCAAAACCGGTATATCAACCAGAAAGCAGATAGGGAAAGCTGGGCGACCCACTGATGAGCCGGAACCCTCGCAGCTGTGTCAAGCAGCGGCAGAATACCGGCGAAACACGTGTCTGGGCCTTTAAGCAAGTACCTAGGCTGTTAATATGGTAAGTTACAACGTTAATTTATAGTACTGCAAGTGTTGTGGCAGTGTGCTTTACTGCGTATCATCTCTCTCCCAAGGAAAGTGAGCAAGGCTCTGTTGTTGAAATTCCCAACAACCAAACGAACCGAACGAATGAATAGGTTCGCGTTCCAGGTATTTGCGTAGACAAGGTGCTAGATTTTAGGAGCTAGCATTTTAAAGCAAGCCGCACTCAAGGCAGGCTATCGATCGGCCTACACGCGAGTGAATGCATACTGGCACTCAGTCAATCAATAATTTAAAATGAACAAACGAATGTTTTATTTGCTGCAGTCTCGACAATCGAAGTGTTCGATCCAGAAGACTATCAAAAACAACGCCATGTGGAGATTTAGTGAATTTCTTAATTCGGATGGTGTAGTTGTGTACCTTCAGCAGAAAGATTGGCTGCGTGTTCGGCTTCGAACTGATAGCGTAGGTATCACGGTCCAGCAAACCCTTGCGTAGAATGGCAGATTTTTCGCTATTTCATTGCAGAATATGCAAATAGGAAGCATCGATCGGATCAAAATCCCTGTTTTTCGAGAGTCACTTAAGTTTGACGAAAATGCTAAATGTATGTGACCAAGCATAAAAACAAAATCAAGCCAAAAGTGGCAATTAATGAAGGCGTATCGACGCGGAACTAAGAATGCCCCATGAACGTAGTACAAGAAGGTCCCGCCAAAGTCGACGGATGTAGGAGGGTGCAAATGCTGTTATTTTTCGGTGGTAACTGATTGGATAAACAATAACAATTGGACGACTTACTATCAAGTACGCGGACAAAGCTGCCGAAGCCGTAATCTCGTGATCACGAGCCTAGGAGGAGCGGTGGACTTGGTAGGTGATAGAAGCATTAATGTCTGCCGTAGCCTTTAGACGAAGACAAGCACCAACGAATACGGGGCCTGTATGTTCTAGCAATGGGAAGTTGGTAGGAAGTACAATGAATGTGCGAGCGGGAAGGTTGGCTGTAGTTTGCATATTTAGAAACTGTGAAGGGCAAACCGGCTGTTGGTTCGGTGGCCGACGGATGCGGAAATGTCTGCCAAAGAAGCAAGCGATGGAAGTCCCCCAATCATGGAAAGGAAGATCATAACCCACCGGTAGAAGGGGTGGTACTTGAACGTGAGGACGAGTTTATCGCATAGCTGATTGGGTATTAAAAACAGTCGATGCTGAGTGTAGTCGTAATCTTTAAGCTTTAGAGATCCTCTTTTACTTATTATCAAGGTATACTTTCACATTTTCAGTGGGCAGTGGAAAAAAATGGAAATTCGGGTTACTGAAAACGTGAAATAAGGTTTTAATTATAAGACAAAGGCACTTAAGGCTTCTTAAGACATCCTGCCGATAAATTTATTGCATTTAAGGAAGGTTTTTACCCAGATAAACAACAAATGGAAAGTCAGTCAATTTCAGCAAAATTAAAATAGCCAGCGATAA
>JAYGXS010000002.1:72977808-72991763 GCA_036362985.1 Ligula intestinalis | reverse complement strand
ACGATGCAAGCCTGTACGCTTTCGAAACGTCAGGATATTATACCCATTATTCCCGAGATCGCCTCTTCTTCTCATTTATGTCCGGGGACACGCATTTTCGCTTCAATCAGCAATATATATATATATAGGCAAAAAGCTGACTGATAACGGCTAATCCACCAGAAATGGCTATTCCAGTTTCCATTGTTCCTATGTGCAATGTTCAAATGCTTGATTTTTTTCGCCTTCGGAAGGATGTAAGAGTACGTGAATACGAGTGAAGGATACCGTCCCGATACCCTTCGATACCGTCCATCATCAACGCTTGCTGCTTAAGCTGCGCAGCGCAGGCGTTTGCGGGAACCTCCTCCTATGGATCCAACACTTTTTGACAGGACAATCACAAAGAGTCCAAGTCGGTCGCCAGCAGTCTTTGGGTTTACCTGTGGTGAGTGGCGTCCCACAAGGCTCAGTTTTAGGTCCCGTATTGTTCCTCGTTTTCATCAACGACTGTGTCAGGGATCTAGACTGTGAAGTCACCTTGTTCGCCGATGACATCAAATTATGGAAAGTTGTCCAAAGTACGGCAGACGAAAACCATCTACAAGCCAACTTGAACAGATTGGAGGACTGGTCAAAGCTTTGGCCAATGCCTTTCAATGTTAGTAAATGTAACTTTCTTCAAATCGGCAGTTGTAGAGCATCCTGCACGAGAGTCTATTCTTTAAATGGTACTCCACTGCAACAAGTTGAGAGTCAGAAAGACTTATGTGTGTGGATAAATTCTTCACTCAAACCAACGCTGAACTGTACGAAGGCGGCGAAGTCGGCCAGATCTATGTTAAAGCTGATTAGACGAGCCTTAATGGGGTTTGAAAAAGACAGCTTTTCCAAAATCTTTGGAAGCTTCATTCGGCTGCACCTGGAGTTCGCTATACAGGCATGGAGACCATGGACTGTCAAAGATTGTACTGTCTTAGAGAAGGTCCAGAGGCGAGCGATAATTATGGTCAAAGGTCTATAAACATTGCCCTATGAAAGCAGACTGTCCATTCTCGACCTATTTCCCCTTTCCTACAGACAACTCCGAGGGGACCTCATATTAACCTTCCGTATTATGAATAACCTGCACTGTTGTTTCGTTCCTGGTGATTTCTTTGCCCAGACTAACACGCCAACTTTTCGCGGGCATTCCCTTAGACTACGCCCGGGCAAAGCAAGGATCGACGGAAGAAAATTTTTCGTTACTAACAGAGTAGTTTCAGCGTGGAACGCTCTTCCAGAAGAGGTTGTCCTCTCCACTTGTATCAATGCATTTAATAGTAGACTGGATATGTATCAAGCGCAAACGCAATGATGGTAATAACTCCTTCATCAGATTACAATGAATCACTTTACAATGAATCACATTGCTTATCACATACACTGCATCAAATTATACTACTCGCGATTTGCAAGTAGCCATATATTGTCTGTCATATTTTTGTGAAGATTGTCTCGTACATTTTAATTTTTTCTGTGTATAAACTTATTTCCTGTTATCCTGTTACCAACAGGGAGTTCAAAGGCATTCACCTATCTTTCCCTCAATAAACTGATACTGATACTCTGACATTAATGCTGTACGAGTCAGCCAAAACACTAAACAATAAAAACACAAGTAACCACTCCTCCATAGGATATTGGTGAAGGATATACGAAAGTCATTCTTTGTAACCGAGTAGTGTGAATATGTCGAGAGGAATGCTCATTGTCAGAAACAAATTGCATGACAAAAACCATTAGACTGGAATCATAAGGACATTTCATAAAAAACTAAATGAAAAACCTGCGGGAGAAAAGTGCGCACCTCTGTGGACAGCATTAATGTGCTCATTAAGATTTGCCTTCTTATTAAAGCCTCTGCCACAGACCTCACACGTAAATTCTCGCTCGTCTACAACACAAATAGAAAGGGGAATCACATGATAAAAAACCAAGGCTAATTCTGGCATACTTAGTCATTTCCACTAATGAAATATGACGTTTGCATTAAACCCTTCAAATATGGTCCTGTCAAAAAGAAACTTTACTGCTTCAGACGTAAACTGCGTGCATCACAAAATATACACATAATAAGTATCCGTATCTGTCTCGCACTTATGCAGATAGCCAAATCAGGTAAAAAAAACAATTATGTACTGAGAGCAAGAGATACCGTGATGGTCATTTCTGGCTCATTAGCCATCACCAGTCAGTCTTTCACGACCTAAGTATTTGACTAGTGGCAGGGGAACAGACAGACCTAGATATTTCATATAAACTGAGAGGCAGGCATCCCAAGAAATTTAATTTCACGAAAAGGTGTCCTTTGGGAAAATGAGTAAGTTTATTTAGCAAATTTTCGACACTGGCTACGATGGATACTTAACACACTTAGCTAGTACACCCTAAGGATAGGGTCGGCTACCTAGATAAGAAAAAAGCCATCTACAAAATCCCATGTGAAGCTTGTGACACGTTATATTGTGACCAAACAGGAAGATCCGTCTCCACACACATCCACGAGCACCAATTGGCAGCAAACAGACGTCACCGTTTTTCTGAAGTTGCTATGCATTGCCTTGACACAGGAAATACCTTTGCATGGGACAAAACACGTATCGTCGGAGTTTGCCCCGCCAAAGAAGGCCCAGAATCTCTTGAAGCCATGCACTCCGATGATTTATGCATCAACCGGCGTATCAAGTTAGCTGGAGTGTACAAACACCTCAAATAAAGGTGGAAGAGACTGCAGCCGATAAACATAGACCAACATGCAGGGCAATGAGCGTCCACACCAGTTGCCAATTAGCCATTACGCCATTGCGACTGCTAATCATGTCCACCCACCACGATGTGACGCAGATTGTAACTCCCAATTACCGCCCACTACAGATGACTATAATACTGTATCAGCACTTAGAAATGCTAACTGTTCTCTCAAGTCGGACAACGACCTGGGGATCCAGTGTCGAAGGTTACTGAATAAACTTACTCATTTTTCCAAAGGCCGCCTTTTCTTGAGACCTAGATATTTTCTGTCATTGACGCCGAATATCAGCGCCAAGTTGTCCTTACAACTGGGAAATTACGTGGTCAGGAATGAGTGATTGCCACACTAAATCGTGATTTTTTGACTTGATGTCATTTTTCACTTCCACTTCGCTTGGAGATTTTTGCAAGATATTTTAAAGTAGCATAAGAGAGGCTCGGAGAAGGTGGTGAAGCGAAGTCACAGTAAGCACTCAAGGAACCGTCTGCATAATTTTGGGTCCCTTGATCTTACGAAAAGTTTCGATGGCTGCTGTCTAGAAAATTCCTATTGTCCATGAACAAAGTTTCCTACTATAGACATCCTACTGTACAAATTTCGTTAGCCTAGTTATTGAAAATACAGTAAAAATGGGCTTTCAACGGCGCCATCAGATCGCAACGTGCAAAAGAAAATTCCGTGGATGAACTAGCCTTCGTTTCGTCAAGTGGTTTTATTAACCACCCAATAGAAGGGAGTATTGCTATTGGCTCTATGGGGATTTTATACATCGGGTTCTTTCCAAAAACTGTCCAAGGGGAACCGCGAGAAAAAAGTGATAGGCAGGAGCCATACTGAAATTCAAAGCAAACAATGGAACGAAGAACCTTCGGCAGAAGGGTACGCACTTTTGTGGACGGCACTAATATGCTGACTCCTAGTTGGCCTACTTGCAAAGGCTTTGCCGCACACTTGACACACAAAGGCTCGCAGTTCTACAATACAAACCAAAAGGATAAGCAACGAGTGAGAGACTGGGACTACTTCCTTGCTCATTAAATTACAAATGTACAGTAAACTTTACAAAAACACCATCAAAATAAAGCAAATGTACATATCTAGACCGAAAAATAAAGCATATAACCAACTGACGAGGGCTTATCCACCCGGAATGTCATTACAGTCTCCTGGTATTTGTATCAATGTTCATGTGCTGAATTTTTCTTGCCGTCGGAGAGCGGTGGGAGTGCGTAAGTCTGCCAAAACATTAGAAAATGAAAGCACAAGTGACCACTCCTCCCGAGGATATTGGTCGCCCTTGATGAATGCGTTCAAAAAACCAAGGTAGAGCTGTCCGAAGGTGAGACCAATGGTGCAAGATATACGAAAGTCACTCTATATAACTTAGTAGATTAAGGTAGTGAGGGGAAAGGTGACTGTTAGAACCAAACTGCAAGATCAAAGCCCTTAGGCTGAAATCTTAAGAACATTCAAAGCAAATAAGAAGCCGGCGGGAATATTTACGCACCACTGTGGAGGGCATCAACGTGGGTATTAAGAGTTGTCTTGTGATTGAAGCCTTTGCCACATACCTCACACGCAAAAACTCTCTGGTCTACAACACAAATAGAAAGAACACTCACTTAGTCATTTTCAATAGCTACGATAGACATTTACAGTAAACCCTCCAAACATGGGCCTAACGAAAAGCAACCTTACTTCGCCAGACCTAAACTGCGTACATAACAGAATGTTAGGCATTAAGTTCTCCACAACTGTCTCAGCAGATTTATGGAGACTCGCATTAGGGGAGAAGGATTATGGGACTGATAAGATTGCCGGCAAAGACAAGAGATGCTAGAATGGTCATTTCCGCCTCATTGGTCGTCACGCAACTCGAGACCCAATGGTTAGAGTGTTGGAATTTCGATTGAAAGGTCGCGAGTTTGATTTTACGGTAGTGCACCACTGAGGGGTGACGTATGAAAGGCTGGCGACGGCTTATAGGCCGGAAATGGCCATTTTAGTATCCTTTTTCTTTGCCGGTAACGTTATCCACATAAAGTACTAGCCGTTGTGCGGTTATTGGAGGGGAGGGAGTTTGGGGACTCAAGGCAGAGCGAGATGTTTGAGTTCCGTTAATGTTCGGTGAACGTTAATCAACGAAGTATTTGCCTACTGACATGGAGACCGGAGAGACCTAGATATGTGCTGTTACTCGGATGCGGTAGTGGAATCGAAGTCGCAGTCAGCGCTCGAGAGAGCAACTATATAATTGAGTCCGCTGATGTTCCTAGAAGTGTCGACCGCTGCTGACTAGTAAACTTATATGGCCCAGGAACATTATTTTCTACTAAAGATAATCCACTGTAAGGAATGCATTAGCCTATTTATTTAAAATAGAGTGAGAAAATTGGGTCGCAACGGCAACGTTTCGCCAGCGGTGCTGTTAACCTTCGAATGGAAGGGAATATTACTACGTCTCAGTCTAAGGGGGGCGGCGTCTTCATCGTCGTGTGAATCCTAGAAGCGGTCTAATAGGAACTTCAATATAAAACTGATAGACGGAAGGCATACCAAAATTCAAAGTAAACACGAAAAAAACTTCGGGAAAAAGGCACGCACTTTTGTGGACGGCATTGATATGCCGATTTAACCCCGACTTCAATGCAAAGGCTTCCCCGCAGACCTCGCACACAAATGGTCGCAGTTCTACAAGACAAAGCAAACGAGGAATCAATTAGTAGGGGATTGGGACTGCTTCTTTTGGGATATTACGGTACCTTCACTAATTAAATCAGACATGCACAGTAAACCATTCAAAGACAACCCGGAAAACATTTACATGCCTACGAGCATCCCTAAACGTGGTATGAAGGTATTAGCAATAGATTTTCAACAGTTAATATAAAATCCAATGTCGCAAAGAGGGTCAAAGTGGACTCTTTTAGCTTTATGTTAGGAGCCGGTCTAACCCTCTCGCTGGCACGAAGCCCTGGCGGCTCGCTCCCACGCCACGTTCTCCATCCGCTCACATGCAACGCACGTGATAACACGCAAGCTGCCGCTGGAATTAGCACTCTCGCACGCCAGCCAAATGAGTCAGAAAGCCCGTTCAGGCGCTAACCCGCTGAGGACAGGCTTTGCTTGCCTGTACAGTAAAAGCATTCCATTCTTGCGCCTTTGCTGTTGCGATCTCCTTTGGGGACTCGAACGAGCCATTGCTGGATCGCAAACATCTTGGCTTATGGTTAATATGTTGGGAAGACATTTTTCGCATGTAATTTGCCGAAGCCGATGGTGCTTGGGAGGCGTGCCCATTATTACGCAAACTGAGCCCCAAAGATCACGAATAGTATACGGACATGCTTCAGCTAAAAATAACTCATGACCTCACCTTCGATGAAACAACTAAACAACTGTCAGACACCGTCCGGGAGAAGTCATCACTGTTCACTATAGGATACCAGTGTTTGAAACTGGAGAATAACAATACGGACGATTTTCGAACGCTCGCCAGCATCATAAACCACGAGTGTTCCAACGTCCTGGGGCTGCACGAAAGACTCTGACGACCACATTCAAAATGCTGGCCAAGCCGCACCACACTTATTCGGCGCCAATCTGGTCTGTTGCGATCGGCTCTTCCAGCCTCCGCCGCCTCTAGGCAGCGCAGAACGCTGCCCTGCGCACTACACGGGCTACCATAAAATGTCACCTATCAATCATCTTCATGCAGAGGCTTCTGTCCTGCCAGTCGCCCCTCACAGCACACTCCTAAGCCAGCAGTTCTGGTAGACCTTCTCTCAACCCAGCCATGTTAATCACTACCGTTGCCACGCTCCTGAGCCCAGCCGCGACGTTCGGCCGTCTATTCGAACTCTCCACAAGGAAGTTGTCGCCTCTTCTCTCTCGGACCTACCTGTTGATGGCTCTGCCACCAAGACAGGCTTCCAGTGTCTCCACCAGAGAGCCGTTATCGAAGCAAAACGAGGGCATCATTCCCCGGTCCCTTTGGGCGGCTATCCACCTCCCATTCCGGCCTCACAACAGCAACTCCCGAGGGTCAGTCGTTGTACTTTGACTCAACTACGCAGTGGAAACTCAATGGTCCTTTGTCTATACCAACACCGGCTCGATCCGTCCACACCCGACTGCGACGTTTCTCCACATGACTGTCAGCATTTATTCGCCTAAAGTTCCCGGCCAGGCAGCCAACTCACCCCCGCGGACCTTTGGCTCAAGCTCGCTAAGGCCGCGGCTTTTCTCCGTGTCCCAACTGCACTCACTTTGGGCCCCGACGGGGACTCCTGGTACAAAAATAGGCTACGACACACACATGTCCATGGTGTACTCCACAGCAGGATGATGCAGGGATGGTAACTTGCGAATGAATTAGTTTTCACTGGCATCGAACAGGAGGACTAAGAGTATTTCTGGAGGATTGCTCTGGCTTACGGGAGAGCTTGAAGGAGACATTTCTTTTGGATAAAATTCAATTCAAAGGAGCATGCTATCGCACTAAACATCCGAACCTTAACTTAAGTGACCTTAACTGGATTAAGAAAATTGACTTCCCGGATCTCCACTAACCGAATTTGTAATACTGTGCAGTCAACTTGGCCGAGCTCCGTCAAATCTAATCAGCTGGCTGCAAAGCTGATGTCGACTCTACAGCCTCCGACTATGGAAATGGCACCGTGATGGCACACGTTTTCCCGACAGCACATAGAAGGCTAACTATCATGCGGCAAGATCACTTCCTATATAAAAGGAGCTTCTGAAGCTGTCTCTCGTCTGCCAATACAAGCTAACATACAAGTCTCCGAAAATATTTGAGAAGAAGTAGATGTGATCAATGGGAAAAGAATTTTATTCGCCCGACGTTTCGAAGTCCGTCGCGGAGCACTAGTCAGACACGTTAGCAGGAACGCGTAATTAATGCACAGGGAGTTGCGGCATTTATAGGACACAGACACTATTCTGGTCTTTTCATTTAGCACCTGCATTGACACACCGCATCAACTTAACGAGCGAAAATCAGTCCAGTGTACTTTTCGACTTCGACCCTCTCCCATTCCCGAACCTATTGACATTCTGCCCACCGAAGTATCCTATTTTCGATACCTTGGTGTTACACTAGCATCCAACCTTACATCTTCTCTTCATATAGAAAGTCTTTTTTATCAAAATCCGTTAACGTTGATATTATATCCGCCACTTGCGTTCATATCACACACCGCAAGCCCTAATCTGGCGTTTTGTAGATGGCTGTATTCTCCCCTTTATTCTTTGCTGCTCTATGGTTATTTTTCCAGCTTTACTTAGAAAAGATCTAGTCATTTTGAAACGTAGCCTCCAAAAGCTCTCTTCGGCTGCCGGTATTTCCTATATTTCTTTAGCTGACATTATAATACAGCGCCATTTTAAAACAGTCAAGCAATTTGCTGATCGCATCCTTAATGAGGTCGCTCACCCTCTCCACTCTGAACTAATGAATGCGAAGTCTTCCCGTCCCATGCGTCGAGGTTTCCGTCATGTCTTGCCGCACATCAGCACTCGGTACTCCCATTCCTAACACGCTACCTCACCTGTGAAGAAGCGGAAATTGAGAAATTGAAAGCCGATCTGTCTCCATAGTTGATGTGGATATCGTGTAAAACTTGAATTGTGAGTATTGCATGACCTTTGACCTTTTAACATGACGCTTTATTTACCCTATCCTTTGCTCTCCGTGAATAGAGCCATTTTTGTTGAAAGTTCAGGATTTTACAATCCTAAATATAGCATATTTCTTCTTCTCTCTCTCCCTCTCGCTTCATTCTACTGCATACTTATGATGATTAGCAATTCCCGTTTGTGCGCTAACCGCTTAATGGCAGGCATGCGGCGTCACCTGCTGAACGTTCATCACACGTCGTGGAATTGGACGTGATGATTTCTCGGTCAGCTGGTTTCCTGGCGTCATTGTTAAACGATGCATTGGCCTGTGTATTAGCCAGCTGGCCACTTGCTTTACCCAAACTGAGTCTCAGCACCGAATATGGATTAGGCAGTTCGTTGCACTTGTTTATGGACCAGGGGTCCGTGAAACATGACTCAAGTAATTCGCGACTCACAGGATTCACACCTCTTGCGAGAATTTCGGCCTCATAAAAGTTGAATGTTGCCGAGTCTCGTAAAATGAGCCACAGTTTGAGAATGACCGTCAATTCTCCGCACAGCTGCTGTGCATTGGATAATTCACGTCTTGAGAAGTCTGCCAGTTTCTCCAACGTAGTCGCTTTACCGACTGTTAAGACCAGCCGGAGTAGATATAGCTCATCGATCCCAGGGGACAATACGCCGCCGTGTGATGCAACCTGAGAAAAAGCTGCCCCCTGTTGAAGCCAACGCAACTCAGTACCAATTATGTAGCAATTATACGGACTGCAACTATGTTAGGTGAACAGGAAGATAATTACACCCCCGTTTACATGAACACGAAATTACTGCTGGGAGGCTACACCCAAACTCAGCTTGTACCCTATATTGGAGAAACCGACCATACTTTTGACACTAAAGGGTGTGACTATCTCAGGTCGAGGCACTTCAAAAGCGGATCGGCTGACGCCTGGGGCATGGTATTCAGATGTCTACTTTGTCAAGAGGCACCTTAGCCTTCCTGCGGCCTACAAGTTCTTGTGCCATTACATATATAAAGCCCAGAAAAAGGTCACATAGAAATTACGAAATACGAGCGAAGACGGCTCCGCAACGAACAGACCGGGAGAGGAAGCAGGTTTATCAACGGCCTTCGTGGTGGTGACGAAGGGCAACACCAAAGGCCTCAAACTACACCAACATCCATAAAAGGGCTGAGACAGCGAACGAGAAAAAAATCGATCAGCCCAAAATTAATAAGCCTGGCCAATCATTCAAATCTCTAATCAATATCGGTAATTAAGGCCTTGAGAATGGAGAACCGTCAAAACTCACCAAAACTTCAACTTAAATTAAAAAATTGTTCCGGTGAACTATATTAAATTCTCAAACTGCGTAGTTGGTACATCATCACTTGTTCTGGTATAAGTGAAACCAAACTTCCTATAATCACTATTCCATTATCTTCAATTTGACGCCATATAGTGAAGAAATATAATCCAAAAATGGATTGGTGTGGTTAAAATAAAACCGAAAAATTGCTACGTAACATAATAGCAGAATACACACTAAATAAAAAATGAAACGAATTAACTAACCCATGAAAATAAACCAGTGTACATAATGCAGCAAAACTACAGCATTCAAAAAAGCTACCAACACAAAGCAAATAACACGCTTCAACAGTAATCATCCCCAGTCTCACAAACGTAACTTCGTTCGTACTCCATGCCAAAGGGGTAAAACACATTGTAGCACGCCAACTGATAAAAGACCTGAACGAAAACACTCCATGACATATTTCGAGCCAAAACATACTCAAGCTCCTTTATTAAACAAAGCAAGCACCCAATGAAGAGACAACGGCCAAAAACAGCAAATTGAAGTCTGCAGGGTCATTTCTTAAACAAAAGGAGTCTTTGAAGCAGTCTCTCGGCAGTTACGACCTGCTGGAGAAAGCATATCGCATCGATTCCAGGGGAACAAAAAGCCGCCGTGCGATGCAGCCGGAGGACAAACTGCCCTTTTAAAACCGTTTGTAAAACAATTATTTGTTTTATTTCAAGCAAAATGCCTTTATTATCGTACATCGCCCAGGGGTTCGAGCATACCTGACCTAAAAAGTGGGTGAGGGCAAAAAACGGTGAGTTTGAAGCAACTGACCTAATGCCACCTTTCCCGGCACTCCTCTGTCAGTCGACGGTCGCAACAACCCGCACGCACTCCGCTTACCCAGGTCCAACCTTCTCAGAGCCGAGTCACGACTTAGTTCACAAATGGAGCTATCTCACGCGCGTCAGCTGTCGCGGTTGAACATCCTCGACTTACAACTAGGAACCGACCAATTATATGTCCAACACTCTACCAGCAACGTCTTCATACTGACACACAGAAGCACGCATGTACATGACTCCCTCTTAATGTGGCCCTTATTCGCACTTTTATGCATGTGCGATCCGAGCCATCAATATTGAACTCTGACAAATGCAATGAGGACTAGGTTTTGTACGATAGGCGTTAAGAGGCCCATAGAGTAGTCTCACCATTGTCTTCTTCTTCTTCTTATAATTCGAGGAGTGTGGGACGAGGGAGAGAGAGAGAGTGCAGTGCAATTGATGCAATAGAAAATGACCTACATACAATAGGAAACTGACAACATGTACTAAGTAATGCAAGGAGAACCCTGCTTTCGTAGAAGGCAAGAGCAATGGCACATGATATCGGGTGCTTATATTAAAAAGATTACACGATTCAATCTTGCATGACTGTCGCAAACTAACTGGATGGCAAAAACCTTTACGGAGAAGCGATAACGATATTAAAAGCAAAAAATGGAACAGCAAATCTTCGTGGAAAGGTACGCACTTTTGTGGACGGCATCAATGTGATAAGTCACGTCCTTCTTGTACTTATAGCGTTTGCCGCATACTTCGCACACAAAATCTCGTCTTTCTATAGAAAAAATTGAAAGGAGAATCGATGAATAAAAGGCCAAGACCATGTCTTGGTAACTGCACTGCAAACAGAGTGGATTGAAATGTCTAGGTCTGCTGCCACGGATCATCACGCACGTAGAAGAACCATCGGGAAAATCGTCGAGGCCGGCTAGATCAGAAAAGATCCCAGCAGTAACAAGTACGGGATGATCCACATCCTTTAGACTTCGGTTCAAAAGAAGCTTAGCCCCGTAGGGACTTCTACAGGGTCTTCAGTCGAGAACTTCTTCCTATCTGCTTAGCCATCAGCATTTTTGACTTGCAAGACGAAACGAATAGGTGGAGACTATAGCAAAGTACAGTGTCCGATTCTGACAAACATGGAGTGCCGGCCGTCCTATTGCAACAAGAGGACTGTACACTGCAGGCATGGCAAACGACTAATGACCAGATGGCTTAAGTGCGATTGAGGGAAACCTTGTTAATAAGTGTTTTCTTCGTGTACGCCCTGACATCAATTGCCGACCTGTACCGAAAGGAGACTTAAACACAGCTTCATGAATCTGTTGAAATACGCTTTCTTGCCATTACATAATAAGCGTTACCAGGACCGAAATTTCCGGGCTAAACGCTGTTTATCGGAACCGACTGTTTGTAAGTACATGAGCTGCCAGCGTCTCCACATACATTTGTTGCGCTCCTATTCGAAGGAGCGTTATACGACCAGTACGATTAACTGCATTGTAGTATTTTAACGTCTTCACGATGTGTAGTCCCAAAAGGTTACGCGCAGTGGTCTGATCATATCTTTCTAAACTATATGCAGTGTCATGTGACCTTACTGTATGAAATAAATCGGAGATATAATACGAAGGCTTAAAGTCAGCAAAGCTCCCTGAAAAGACGTCGCACTCACGCGGATATGCCCTTAACCGCGAGGCAGCGTATGTAAGCGTCACACAGGAAATAAACGTGACATAGCATGAATAATAACAAGATGCACTGAAATAGTCAAGCAGGAAAGGGGATATATGCATACCTCTATGGACAAAGTCGACATGACGCTGTAGTAGGCCACTTATTGCAAAACCATCACCACAAAACGGGCACCTGTGATTTCGTACATTCGGGAGAGAAACCGAACCTAACTTGAGAAAGAAGAACATTTGAGTCTCGTTAGCTCAGGCGGTATTTACGGAAATAAGAGTGACAAGCTGCCCTAAACACATACAAGAAGACAGCTCCGCCGCTACAACAGCGTCAAAAGAAGACTTCGTCTAGTTAGTCGAAGAACAGAGCAAACATATCGGTAAGCTGAGTGTCTTATTTGTTGGGCGATACCTACAAACACAACAGCGGCAAGTTGATGCTAAAGCACCCAGCAGTATTACAAGTCGTAATAATTTCAGCAGCTTAGCCGCCAACCTTACTCGCCATTCCCACTGCCAGGCCCCAGCCACTGCTTGAACCGGCCAGTTGACAAGTACTGGGAATAGGGGCAGCTACAAACCTACCTAATGTCCTCGTCTGCGCGTACCACGTACAGCACCTGATCATCCAAACACAGGCGACGGATTTGCGTTAAGGCGACATAACATTATGACTCCTTCTCCCTCCCTCTCTCTCTCTCCCTCTCTCTCTCTCTCTCTCTAAGTAATGTACGCATGCTAAAGGAAATCAGCGTCTACAGACTTCTGTAACCATAACTGAAAGTGATTATCTGCTGCCAGGTCACATCTCTTAGTTGTGACACTGAAAGGAATAATTCAAATAGCTTGAATCTCTCAGCAACCTGCTTGCAGGTGAAACGGAGGGACCTCTTTCCCTTTATTTCAGCAAACATACACACAAAAGTTTAATTCTCGAGTCCGACGATGGTCACCGCGTACTTCAGAAAGTTAAAAGCATATAGAACGACAGGCACAGCAAGATGCTTTTTTTATTTCGGTAATGGAAGAGGATAAAGACAGGTACTAAAACACTCACTCGGAAAGCGTTCGCCTCCCAAATTATCAGCCGTTTTCATGCAAAAAGTTTCATCTAGCTCGCACTTGGGATAAGTAATCTCTACAACCGCTATGATAGTTCAATTAAATAGAAACCTGGGGTGTTTGGCGCAACACCTACTCCTGTAGTAAAAATTTCAATGGATGAGTATATATCGTTTTTAGTGATAAATTTTTTTGTTGGGGCAATAAACGCGGCCGAGGTTGGGTGTAATGAAGTCTTGATTTCATTTGATAAAATTGACGATGTTGGAGACAGTGGTGGTTGCCACTCATTACCGCTGGCCGTATAATACCTCTTACTGCATTCCTGTTGTTGAGGGACCCTCAGTGCACATTCTTCTTTGGTGTTTACTTCCTCCTGTGGAACGTAAATATGCAATAACAAAAATCATTAGAATATAAATTAAATTATTCATACGAATAAATCCTGCTGCACACCATAATAATAAGGATTAGTGGTTCAAACTGTAGAAAGAAGAGACGGCAGCGGTTTACCAGAAATAGGCTACCTGTTTTATTCTAACCAGTAACAAAGTCGGAACCGCATTCAACATCGTTCCTGAAAAATCATAAAAATTGGTAGACAAACTTTAAACAGTTGGTCCTATTCGCGAG
>JAYGXS010000002.1:72955061-72970168 GCA_036362985.1 Ligula intestinalis | reverse complement strand
GGGAACACGAGTCACAGGAAGGTTGTTTAGGGAAGGAATCCTTAATTCCCGATGGTCCTTTCTCGGGATCATGGAGAAAGCTGCCCGGAAAAGATGAGGAGAACCAAAAGGTTAATAGATTCAGCGTTAAGATAAATGTGCAGTCTTCGCTTGACTGCAGATAGACCAGTTGAAGTTCGAATATCGATTAGCAAATTATTCCAAAGGCAGCTTTACATTGAAGCCAAAAAATCCTTTAGAAGTGGAAGAAGCAGGAGGAGTTATAATTAACGTAGAATTTCTTAGGTTGTAAGGGCGAGTAAAGGGAGTAAGGGCAGACATGTTTGGGAGATTTTAACTATTACTAAGGCGAAACATGAGAGAAAACCCTGCTTTCAGTCTCGTGACCCAAAGAAATGTCAGTTTCTTTATCTGGCATCCATTTGAGTTGGAAGTATTTGAAAATGCCGCATAGCGGAGTTTTTTAGTGAATCGTGAGTGGACACTTTAAATTTTTGAACGGCTAGATTCGTTCATAAGACCAAAAAATGGACAACATAATTCGAGAATAGGATGTACATACACACCAAAAGTCGTAGCTTCATTTCTGGAAGGTAAATATTATAAAAGATAAAGCCGCATATCTGAGCAACTTTTGCTGTAATTCTATCAGTGTGAGGTGAAAGATCTAATTTATTGGTGTTACTTAAATCTTAGTCTTTAATGTTAGCAAGGGCTACGAAGATGGTAAATAAACTTTGCCATCTGTCTTAAGAAGACATATTAACCGAACTTGATCTATTTCCTCTCAATTATAGGCAAGTCCGCGGTGACCTCATCCAAATTTATCGAATAGTTAGAGGCCGTGAGTGCGCCCTAGAATTTGACGAATTCTTTAAATTGGCTCAGACGGATCATCTGCGGAATCATCCCTTTAAACTGCAGAGAAAACCAGCCCACATGGACGTTCGACGGACCGCCTTCTCGCCGAGGGTCATCGGAGCGTGGAACGGACTCCCTGACGAGGTGGTCCTCTCAGAAAGTGTTGACATTTTTAATTACAAACTTGCTTCTCATTTGCTGAGAAACTTTGACAGATATACTAAACATCGTATAAGGGTCTAAATAGTGGTTATGCCTGGATCACTTTAACCATTGAATCGAATCCCAGGTTGGAGGTAAAAGGCAAGATGCACCAGAAGGAATGTTTTATTGTCTCCAGAGCTCCCAGTTGCAGTTTCATGTGGCAGTGGCTACTGGCAAAGTCAGGGCTGGTCCTGTATTTGTCCAGTTAGGCCTGAGATAGTAGACTGTGTGTTGTGTGGGATTATGACAGTTGCTTAAGTAAGATAGTGGAGCAACTTCAAGTGCTCTTTGAATGGTACGTTGCAATTGTCCGAGTAGGTATTGCCTGCCAAGCCCCTCTGCTGTGTGGCCGTGACTTCTCGTGTTCGAGTGGCACGCAAGAATGTGCGACTAGCCGGGCGTGCGTATACGTGCGTGTGCACGTATGTAAGTGTAGAATTGAAATAGCAGAGGTCAACCGCCAGGTAACGCCGGAACGCCGAAGGACCGGGGACGCTGGGGCGGCTGTTATAAGTTAGCCGGAAGCAGCTTCAAGTTCAAGCCTCGGGAACGGGGTCACCAGTGAAAAAAACATTGAAACAGTTGTTTGTGAGGGCGCAGGACTCTGGGTCAGCGAGCCTTGGAGAACGAAGTGGGATAAGTCATGTTGCTCCCTCCACAATAGTGTCAGTCGCAGCACCTTCAACTAGCTTACACTTACCACTGATTGTAAGCCTATGTTTGCATTACGTACTATTGTTACTGTTAAACTATTTTGCGATTTTTGGATATGAATAGAGAGCTCAATGGCAAAAGCCTCCTTCCCTTAATAAAGTTACTTGAAGTGACATAAACACATTGAAAGTAAGATATAGTTCAGTATAAACAGCACGTACAAAAATAATGAGTTTTTGGTTCTAATTTTTATGAAAATGCAAATAACAGTAAGATTCGAACCCACATCAGCAAGAAAGGCTTAAATACAGCAAACGCTCTACCAGTTGAGTTTGGCCATTTTTCTCAATGGAAACCCTGATAGGACACGTTAAGAATAAACCAAAAACACAGGGCCCTGTGCGCCAACGCGCTGTCGTTATGAACTGAGGACAGAAACTAGAAAAAATCCAGCGAAGGTTTACCAGAGGTCTGTGTAAACGCGATGACGCCCGAGACTCCTATACAATAATGTACAATAGATATGGTCTTAAAACCCTCTGGCAAAGGCGACTCCAAAATGGTTTAACTTTCCTATTTAAAGTGACACATAATCAGAACATCCTTAGCAATAATATGTTAACAAATCAAAACGGTTCCCGTTCCACTAGAAACAACCAGCATACAATTCATAACGCTAAAGCTACGACGGCCCAGCGATCAAATTTCTACACCATAAGATATGCGATCATATGGAATGCCCTACCTAACGATATTCGAAAAAGCCACAGTTTAGCCGAATTTAGAAGAAAGACCAAGCAGTTCTTCTCAAATGACATGACGCATATATTTCTGAATAAAATAGGACACTTTGCTAACCAGTTCTTTGACGTCCAATTCGGACCAAAAGGGATCTAACGGTCCAGGAGAGTTCTCGAAAATTTTGGAGAAAACAGGCAAATGCTGAAAGCTTTCCAGTCGACGATTTCCAACGCTGATAAAATCAAAGCTTAAGCAAAATTGTGCCTTGCCTCCTTTTCCAATCCTTAAAAATAAAGTAAAAAACAAAAACTAAGAATAATTTATCTATTCCAATATTCCTCTACTAATATCTAAATGTTTATGAAAAATTATTATGAAGGAAAATAATTTTCTCTTCAATTATACTAAAATATATATTGTTTCCTCTTATAATGTATCAGAAATATAAATACTAATGATGTAAATCTCAATCTCACTTAGATATTCGACAAACGAAAGGCCAAATGTCTTCTGCCGATGCACTTGAATGACGATGGAACTTCGCAGCTGCCTCGACCCACCTCAGACATCTGCAACGTCCCATCTAATTAGCAAACTTGTGCCACCGGACAATGATTGTAATCTCCGTATCGAGCAGAGCCATGCATACGGTAGATGCCATATCATCAGCTGATATTTTCACCTTCAAACTGACCGCGGCTAAGTATACCTCAGTTAAAGGACAATACAGTTTTTCCAGACCCCAATTATTCTTACTATAAAACCGTTACACCTACAATGTATTACTTTTTTATTTTTTTCATGTTTTCCTCGATTTGTTCCCTAGAAGTCAGGTTTTTTTCACTTAAAACAAACTCCTTATTTCGCACACTATTGACCTAGCAAAAGACCAAAACAAATACAATTGTCACTGCGAAAGAAGGGGTTTGGGTTAGGTTTTTTCCTGCCTTCCGGGATTTTTTTTGACGGCGCCAAAGATGTGCTTTACAAATAAACCTTATTATTACAACATTTATCAGCTATACTTTGATCATTTGAAAAAAACGTGGTGACGCAAGGAAAGTGTCAGTTCTAAAAAGGTGTAGGGCACGAAACCAAAATCAAGACTGAACTAAGATCCAAAGTACTAAATACTTAACAGTTCACCCATGATACCTCATAGCACATCATTTGACGCATTATCCTTGAATGTAAAATTCTGCGTGCCTGGTTATAATATTTATAGCTAAATTCAGGATCTGAAGGGTATCTCCGCATATAGGGTAGAGAAATTGAAAGTAACATTGGTGAACTGTTGTATAAAGTACATGAACAAAAGCCAAACAGGCCGGTGATTGTTGACAGAAGCGTACGTAGAGAAGTAAGTACAGCTGCAAAAGAACAAAGAAAACTTCGTTTAGCATTTTCCTCTTCGAGGTCTTCGTGGTCACTATTGATGGTTATCGCGTGGTCACCAATGCATCAGTGGACTCTT
This sequence comes from Ligula intestinalis, assembly GCA_036362985.1. Taxonomy (NCBI): domain Eukaryota; kingdom Metazoa; phylum Platyhelminthes; class Cestoda; order Diphyllobothriidea; family Diphyllobothriidae; genus Ligula; species Ligula intestinalis. The sequence continues at coordinate 72,966,234 of JAYGXS010000002.1, read as the reverse complement.
GAATCTGTTAGATCGCATCTCGGTGATTTTGCCTTGACTTCTGCTGTCTTCTCCTGTTGTCCCCGATGACCCCTTCTTTTTTTGAAATTTCAGCTAAGTCATCCCGACTGGTTTCGTGATTAATCTACTTGTTGCTTCGAAAAGTATGAAGATGACCCTTTCATGCAGTAGGAAGCCTCAGAATTCTGGACCCAAACGGTGTCAGCGAAAGGCAAACATGATTACTGATATCAGTCTTCAGCCTGACATCAGTATTCAGCCTGATCTGATTGCCGAGCAAATAGATCTGTCTGCAATGAAAAATTGCAACGAGTTTATGTTGAAATTTGGGTTCTCTCAATCCTTGGGACCCTATTAGATGGAATATCTCTGCAGTTTCCTCTCAGGAATGCAAGCGTTTAGATACTCTCGTTAACTTGGTCGCAAGTAAGTCAAAGGATAGACAAAAAGGACGTACGATTTTATTCTGAAAAACTTTCCGAAATCAATTCGTCCACTGGAGGTTGCAATGCATGTTCTCTACTCCTGCGGATTTAACTATAAAAAAGCAGAGGCTATTTGACTGTCATCTCGCAGTAAAAACCCACCCATTTTAGTCAAGCTATTTTCACCAATTGAAATAGACGCAATTTTTAAACAGCAAGAGCTTGTTTTAAATAGCTGAGAAAAACGCAGTATTCCCTTTTTCACGATCTCACTCCAATAGAACGAAGAATAGCGTCAAGTTCTTTTAATAAAATCTTTAACTCACCGCAACCGGCTCAAGTTCCTGGTCGTAGCCCTAGGAAGCCTAGCGAGCCATGCACTCTTATTTATGGCAAACCTAGATTACTGCTCCCCAGTACAGCAACTGTCTCATTCCCTTCAAGTCACCAGACATCCCCGCCTACTTCCAACTAAGATGCTTTCCCAGTTGCCATAGCTAGTAATTTTGGTAGCTCTCCTAGAAATTCCGAAAAGCCGTCTACGTCAGGTAGACCAACAGCTTCAATACTCGATCAAATCCTCCCAAACCTTCTCTCCAATCATCCAATTCAGGTCATCGAAAGGGTGGGATCTGAAACCCAACCGCGAGCATGCAGCCTTCCCAAACACAAATATGGCCTTTACAACAGGAAGATAACAAACATCTGGGTTACCCTACTTATCACAATTATCAAACTGGGCCAGGCTTTCCACCGCATAATCCTCATAGTTACCTTACCTCGCCCACCAGCCTCTATTTCCCGTCTTGGTTTTCCCAATTTCCCGGTAACTATCAGCAAGCTCACCATGGCACTAATCCCTAGGGCCCATAGATCTCATAGAGCTATCAACCTTCAGCTTTTAGCTATCCCCCTCAAATTTCTGATGTTAATTGTCCTGCTTCAGTTGATAGCTATTCTTCAAACTTCCAACCAAATTACCCATCTCCAAATTTGTATTACTAAATAAAGATAACCCTTGTTTGATTACTCAAGCTACACTAGATATCATCTTGCTTAATGCAAGATCTGTTTTAAATAAGATGGCTCAACTTAGAACTATTGCTTTCGAGCTAAAGCCAGATGTTATATGCATTACAGAGTCGTGGACCCATCCACTAAATTCTGATGCTTTTCTCATAATAGACAAGTATGATTTCTACCGTCAAGACCGCCCATCTAAGCGTGGTGGCGGTTGTTTTCTCTATATTAAAGCTATTTTTAAGCATTTCCGTTCGACTTAGATGCTGAGTCAGTTTTGGGCAATTACTGCTTTGCATCCATTATCCTGTCTCCCCGTCAAACGGCGATTATTGGATGCATTTATAGTCCCCCTAACTCACCTTTGGAAGATGATGAAAAAGCTTTGCGAAATATTTAGGCTGATTTCGGAGTACGCCTTTGATGCTAAAGTTATCGCTGGGGATTTCAACTTTCCCGAAATTGATTGGTCATTGAACTGTTGTCAATCCAGATTTCAGCTCGTCCTAGATACCATCATTTTTTCAAACTGGTCTCAGTTGGTCTATTTCCCAACAAGGGATCAGCATATTTTAAATTTAATTTTCACGAATGACATTTCCCCCCTTTTATTTGACTACAATCAGAACCTCTTCTCAAGTGACCATTTTTTAATCCATTGTTGTCTTCCACTTGCTTCTACGAAAAAGGCTAGCACCATTCGTACCTATCGTGCGTTTGACCTAGCTGATATTAATTTAATTAACAGTTTTCTGGACTCACAAGACTGGCAGGAGCTTTCCTCCACGAACAGTGTTATAATTCTCGGTGGCTTAATGACGGCAATTTCAAATAGAATGTTGCAATTTGTGCCGATCAAAATGTTAAGCCTTATGCTTCGGACCCCACCGTTCCTCATTTTCTTTTGTCTAGACTAAAGGAATTGCAAAGATGGTTGAAAGACCAGTCTACTAGTTCATTATCTGTGCACCTTAGAATCGCACAGACTTTCGAATTAGCGTCTAAGATTCATCTTGCACGTGACAAACAGAGGGAATCTTGCGCACTCAGCGAGTAAAACTCTGCAAAATCTATTGCCCAAATGTTCCGTCGTCCGTCCTCCACTAAACGAGGTCACGAAATCCCCCTTTTACTGAATGAAAATAAAACCTTTGTGCAAGATGAGTCTGAGCAGACTGAACTGTTCAATGCATTCTTTGCAAAACACCTTACGACGGAATCTGAACCACTCCCATCGTTTCAGCCATGCTCAGTCAATACTATCAGTACCATAGATTTCTCCATAGAAGTAATTCGTAAGCACATTATCCATCTAAAATACTCGCGCTCCTTGGGAACTAACGGCCTTCCAAATTCACTTATTAAGAGAGTATTTCGCTTCCTCTGATTGCTAAGTCATCTATTTTCAGCTTATCTTCTAGACGGTTTCTTTTCTGACTCATGGACGATATCTATTATTCTTCCAGTCTTCAAGTCAGGATCTCGTTCGGACGTAGATAACTTCCGAGGTGTTCATAAGACCCCGGCCCCAGCCAAACTTTTGGAAAAAATCATTTTTTATCGAATTCTCGAATTTTTGTGTAGAAAATAAACTATTAAACGCCTCACAGCATGGATTTCTACCTGGAAGATCATGCGAAACTTGCCACGTGGCATTCCTTAACCTGGTTACCTCACTTCGTAATGAACAGCAATCAGCCATCGTGATTTACTTTGACCTTAGTGAAGCTTTTGACAAGGTGCTGCATAGGCGCCTTTTAGTGAAACTGGAAGCCCTAGGCATCAGGCCTCCCCTCCTCGATTTCATTGCCTCTTACCTGTCTAACCGCAGACAGAAGTTCTTAGAAGGCAAAAGCTACTCGATGCCTCAGCCGATCACGAGTGGCGTTTTACAAGGCACGGTTTTAGGTCCCCTCATTTTCATTCTTTACATAAATGAAATTTCAACAGTGCTCAATAATTTGGAAAATTTCATTTATGCTGATGACCTTAAGTGTATTTACTCATTTTCTAAGGACACGGCCAGTAGTTGTGTTGATAAAGTAAGCGCAGACTTGCGTACCCTCTCAAGTTGGAGCGCTACATGGCAGATGGAGTTTTCTCCATCCAAATTTATTTTCATGTGTTTTGGTCCTGCAAGGCTTCCTGGACCCATTATCTTCCAAAATAGTCCACTGTAAGAAAGATCTACGACAAAGGATTTGGGTCTTACTTACACGAATAAGCTTGCATTATCACCTCCTGCAGATCAAATTTCTGCCAAGACCGCACAGATATGTGGGTTTATATAGCATATTTTTTTCATTCCAGAAATGAAGTTAAAACTATACTGCATGTTTGTTCTCCCTATACTAGAATACTGCTGTCCGCTTTTTGGTCTCATAACTCAGAATGACCGCAGTAAGATTGAAAAGGTTCAGCGAGTTTTCACTCGTAAAATATTTTCTGTTTCTGGGTCTGGTGTGTGTTATACAGATGGATGTCAGTTAGCAAACATTTAAATTTCTTTGGGTAAGATGAATCGAAACTGGTATATGCTTCCTGTTTCGCGTTAACAGCAATCCTAATCTCCCACAAATTAACGCTCTCCTTCCGGTAGACCGACCTTAAGCCACTAGTAACTCTTCCATGATAATTTATTTGTATATCTAACCCTTTAGCAAATGCACATGCCGGTAGTTGTCTTTTATACCAATAGGTCAAAATATGCATTTTTATACTATTTCACCGGCATAACCTCATTCTAGTTCCGGTAGATTTACGTAAAAAGCAAGTTATCTTTTGCGTTAATACTGAATAATATCTAAAAATTTGGTAATATATCAATTTCCAGCAAGAAATAGTTTGTATTACTCGATATACTATTAGAGATAATTTTCATCCTGCGTAGCCTCTTCGGTAATACAAATTTTCCGTCGAAATTTCGTGCATAACTTTGCTTAGAACATATCCTATCACTCACCTCTTATTCAATATGATACCCAAGCCACAACTGAGACGTAAATTAGTCCGTAATACCAATCCTCCTAAGGATAAACCCATCTTGAGCATGAGGAAACTTGATTTTGATGCTTCAGACAACTTTAGCAAGCTTTATAACCAATATGCTTGTCTGTTTACGGTTCTTGTGCCATCTTTGATGGAAAGGTATCTACGCTCACTTCTCAGCAATGTGAGAAACTAGAGCCTTTCGTCAATATGGTGTCTACTGAGACCCGTGATCGGCAAAAAAGGAATTTTAATTTTCTTTTGAAAAATGCTTCAAAAGATAAACAACCTATAAATGTTGCTGTTCAGTTTCTTTACTCTTGTGGCTTTAATTTTAAAGTTGCAGAAGCTAAAAGACTCTCATCCCAAATTAAAAAACCGCCAATTCTCGTAAAACTTTTTTCGGCGATAGAAGTAGACCTTATATTCTCTCAGCATGAACGGTCAGCCAACTTTTTAAAGGAAAATAAACTTTACGTATGCAGGGATAAAACGCCAATGGAGCGTCGGGTTTTATCCAAAATAGCAAATGAGGATACTGGCTCTGGTTCATTAAAACCAAAAGTTATCTCTGAGGCCGGCCCTCCCGCTCAGGTGAGCCCACATCCCTCTGGATCAATGTCAGTTTCCCCTGATACTTCTCCCATTCACCTTATTCGTGATTCGAGTGAGATTGTAGCCTCGCCAAGTCGTTCTCCTTCTAAGCTAACCATGTCTGTGATAGCTTTAAATTCCGATAAACCTACGAACGCCCCTAGTAAATCTACGTCAGTTTTCAAATTCGGCAATATGATTACTGATAACAACTCAGTATCTAACAACGACCCAACCGTTCAAGCTAGCACTTTTCCTATCCCAAAACCTCATCAACATCCCCAAATAATTCAGCTAGCTAATAAAATTAACCAGTTTTCAAAACCATTCATGCAATTTTCGAAGGCAAATTTTCCGTCAAATTATGATATAATGCCTCCAAATCCTATTTTTATACCCCCTCCTGGTTTTCCCATGCCACACTTCAGCCGTCCTTTCTATGGAGCCCCTTCTAATATGCCTTTCTACAATATGCACCGTTCATTTGATAATCATTACTTGACAAACTGTAGACCAGGGCCAGTTTGCTTTCCGCCTTTTGTTTCTCCAATGTCATTTCCCTTTCCGCCACCGAGTTTTCCTTTTTTATAAATACTGACGAGCGTAACCTGCATTTGAAGGATACGCTCAGTAAAGTCTCCCTCAATGTGAGATCAGTTGTTAATAAGATGACAGAACTTAAAACAGTAGCATTTGAGCTTGATCCAGATGTGCTCTGTGTCACTGAATCTTGGACACACTTTCTTATTTCTGACTCGACACTCGCCATAGATAATTATAGTTTGTACAGACAAGACCGCATTGAAAAGCGTGGTGGTGGTTGCCTTCTTTATATTAAATCATATTTTGTACGTTTCCCGTATCACCTGCGCATTTCGTCATTTTCTGGAAATTGTTGTTTTATTTCAGTCATCCTGCCACACAATAAAAAACGATAATTGTGTGTGTCGACAATCCCCCCTGTAACTCAAGTAATGTAATGCCGCTGTGCGAAATGCTTTAAAAAGTTGCAGAGACTCAATTCGATGTCAGAATAATTGTAGGTGATTTTAATCTGCCAGACATTGACTGGCATGCAAATACCTGTCCACCAAGATTTCAGAAATCGGTTGACGCTATTAATTTTTCAAACATGTCAGAACTGGTCAGTTCAGTGACCAGAAATGACAACATATTAGATTTAATTTTTTTAAATGATGTCCACCCTCTTTTTATGAATTTTCATCGTGATATTTTCACAAGTGACCATGCCTTTATTCACTGTCTCTCTTTCTAAAAAAGCCTGAGGTAAAAGGCAATAACCTCGACTTTGGTAACGTGAACTATGAATTAATAAATGATTTCGTAAGTACCCTAGATTGGCATGGCATATTTTCAACTAACGATCCCTACTTATTTCAGGAGCTATTGCAAAACCTTACAGAAAATATTCAGGCTCTTATCCCACTTCAGATTTTTAAATCAAATTCAGCTTCTTCTACTGTGCCACATTTTCTCCAAAATAGACTTAAGAAATTACAAAAAAGCTTAAGAATAAGTCTAATAGCTCTTTAACTGTTCACTTAAGAATCGCGCAAATATTTGAATTATCACTAAAAATAAGGCTTGCACGAGATAGGCGTAGGGAGGCCACAGCATTAAGTGATGCGAATTCTTCCAGATCAGTTGCTCAAGTCTTCCGTCTTCGGTCGTCGGCTAAGCTTCAGAAAGTCATTCTGCCCTTACTCAGTGGCAAAAATCATTTTGTTACAGAGGATTTGGAGAAAGCAGCATTTTTTAATTCATTTTTCGCCAAGTTCTTTACCATCGAAACTAGTCCCACTCCTATAGTCCCCCTACTGTGTGATTCAAATGTCAGTACCCTTAATTTCTCAACCCCTTTTATTCAAAAAGAAATAAGTCGTCTTAAAAATTCACATTCCGTAGGAACTGATAACATTCCAAACTCACTCATCAAACAATTAAGAGATTTCCCACCCTTACGTAGTCAGTTATTTTCAGTGTTTCTTGAGAATGGCTTTTTTCCGGACTACTGGAAAACTTCTATTATAATTCCCGCATTTAAATCTGGTTCCCGATCAGATATTCACAATTATCGCGGTGTTTATAAAAGCCCTCTCTGGCTAAACTCTTTGAAAAACTAATTGCCAAAAAATTACAGATTTCTGCATAAACAATAACATTCTCATCTCCTTTCAGCATGGCTTTTTACCGGACCGATCTTGTGAAACATGCCACATGTCTTTTCAAATCTACTTACTTATCTTCGTAATGATCATCTATCTGTTGTAGTCATCTATTTTGACCTTCGTTAAGCATTTGATAAAGTTCTTCCCAGGAGGCTCCTAGCCAAACTAGAGGTTATCGGATTTCGTAGTCCTCTTACTGACTTCATCAGATCTTATCTTTCAAATCGACAACAAAAGGTTTAAGTGGGATCCTCATACACTACTCCTAGCACAATTTTGAGTGGTGTCCTTCAAGGTACCGTGCTAGGTCTGCTGCTCTTCTTGCTTTGCATAAATGATATCTCATTGAGTGTTAAACATTCCCAATCTTATATTTATGCAGATGATCTCAAGTGTGTTTACTCCTTCTCTAACTCTACGGCCGCGAGATGCCTAGAACAAATTCATTCTGATCTGCACGCTCTTTCGGCGTGGAGCTCAACATGGCAGATGGAGTTCTCACCTTCTAAGTGCCGATACATGTGCTTTGGGCCTGAAAGGCTGCCACAACCTGTTATTTTTTAAGGTAACCCAATGACTGAATGTTCCAGTATCAAGGACCTAGGATTAAGCTACACCAATAAATTAGACCTTTTTTCCTCACGCCGATAGAATTACAACCAAAGCCGCACAGACTTGGGGCTTTATTTCGTATAATTTCTATCTTCATGAAATGAAATTAAGACTTTATCGTATGTTCGTGCTTCCCATCTTAGAATACTGTTGCCCCTTTTTCGGTCTCATGAATGAAGGTAGCCGTTCAAATATTGAACAAATTCAAAAAAATTTCGCACGAAAGCTGCTGTATCCGACAACTTCTAATACTTGTTACTCAAATTGATGTCAATTAACAAAACTAAGGTTCCTTTGGGTCAGGAGATTGAAAGCAGGCTTTTGTCTCCTTCTTTGGCTTAATAATAGCACAAATTTACCCAGAACTTCTGTCATTACCCCGTCAGCCGTCCCTACAACCTAAGAAACTCGGCACTTGTTATACCCCCTCTTGCATCTTCCTCATGTAAACGCTCTTTGTTTTTTTATTCCAGATATAGCTTTCTTTGTAATAACTTGCCAATCGAAATAAGGTCGTCAACTAGACTTTCTGTTTTCAAACGGAGACCGCACATTTATCTTAACACTGATTCTATTAACCTTCTATTCTCCTCATCATTTCCGAGCAACTTTCTCCATGACTCCGAGAAAGGACCATCGAAAATTAAGGAGATCCGCTTGAAACTATTCTCTCTGTCTCGTGTCCCCTGAGAACCTAGATGTTTCCATTAACCACCGCTGAATTAACCGAAGCTATGCAGAAGTACTCAGTCTAAAATGCTGCAGTTTCGTTGACTACTTACCTTCATCAGTCCACCCACACCTATTTCTGCTCTACTACAATGTTCCTACTACTATCTCCCTAAGCAGTTTTATTCTCTTACACACTTTTTGAACATGGAGGCCCGTTGAACACTGTCTCCATTTTCGCTGTAAGAGTTTTTTAAACTGCCATTAGTTTTAGTTTTAAGTTCAAATTACCTGCCAAACATTGCTAAATGTTGCCCCAAAAGGACAATTTCTGCTGACATCATTTCGACCTTCTACGTCTACTTGCACATATTTTCGAATTCTTTTTTGAATTTTTATTTTATGTTTTAGAAATTAACTTTGTACAGATAGTACTGGCGCTGAAAAATATAAATTCCAAATTCCAAATTTACCACCCCGTAGCTCCACATCTAACCGTTCTCGCCTTTTTTACCTAAAAATATGCTTTTATTTGGGACAACCTTCCAGTCGATATTAGGCTGTCTTCTACACTATCGATTTTTAAAGGCAAATTACATAAGCATTTAAATTTAGAAAAAATAAAGTCGTTACTGTCTGTTTCCTATCCAAACACGCAAGTTGTAGATTTTGAAAAGTGTCCTCCTGGCACTTGAAGCTGAGTCAAGCATCACTTCCAAGGGCTGCGAACTATTCTCCGTTTTTGCAACCTTCGCTGTGGTCTTCGAGGTCACTATTAATGGTTATTGCAAACTTTTCGATGGACTCTGAAGTCAGGTGGTTCGCATCTCGGTGATGTTGCCTTGACTTCTAATGTCTTCTCCTGTTGTCTCGGATAACCCCTTCTTAACTCAACGCTATATTATTTTTTCCCATGACAATAAACGTTTCGAACCCTCAAAATTAGGTCCCAATCAACCACATCAAACCCTGTTACCTATTAAGGCAGTTTTTTCTCATATAGTTTTTTTGGAAATAGGTGACCCGCTGAACTCATCCACCGATTTAGGAGTTTTTTTACTACCGATGACAATCGTTTTATAAGAGTTCACTGTTTATCATTATTATTTTTATTTTTACGATAGCACTAAGTTTGTAACGACAGGGCCCCTTGGGCCTTGAATATACAAATTATTATTATTCTAAACATATATGATTCAAGGTCGGCAAACATACAGTGAAGCAGGTTTTGGAAGTCTGCAAGCCTGCTTTGTTTGATTATAACGAAAGTACCGTCCACTGCTTGGCACCAGAATGCAGGCTCTAATTGGTCGAAGGCGACTTCTTCCAGCTCCTCTAAGACCAGTTCTGCGATGAGACTGGAAATTGGGAATCTAATTGTCGTCCCTTTGGCCTTTTTTTATGGTTAGTCATTAAATGTGAAAAATTGCTTTGGCAGAAGACGAAGAGTTGTATAAGATGGTCAATCTCACTATCACTACCCACTAGAAATCAAAGAGAAATAAGTCGTCTTTAAGATTTACATTCGGATGGAACTGATAACATTTTAAAGTCACTCATCAAACAATTGGGAGATTTCCCACCTCTACTGAGGACAATATTTTCAGTATTTCTTGACATTAGCTTTCTCCCGGACTACTGGAAAGCTTCTATTACAATTTCTGCTTTTAAATCTGGTACCCGCTCGGATATTTACAATTATCGCGGTGATCATAAAACGCCCTCTTTGGGATAACTCTTTGAAAAACTTATTGCCAAATAATTAAGGATTTTTGCATGAACAATAACATTCTTAGCTCCTCACAGCATGGCTTTTTATCGGACCGATGCTGTGAAACAGTCAAAATGCCTTTTCTAAACCCACTTTCTTCTCTTCGCAATGATCAATGATGGAGAAACTAATCAAAACGGAACTAATGAGACATATTGAAGAAAACAACTTGCTTAGGGCAGCGCAACACGGACTCCGAGGTGGCCATTCTTGTCTCAAAAACCTGCTAACATCCATGGAACGCTGGACGAAATCTCTGGAAATGGGTTCGTCGGTCGATGCGGTCTACATTGACTTCAGCAAGGCATTCGATAAGGTTCCACACAGATGACTTATATCAAAGCTGCATCAAATGGGTGTGACTGGAAACCTACTCAAATGGTTAGCCAGCTTCCTCACAAGCAGGCGTCAGCGTGTTTGTATTGGAGACACCATAACAGAATGTTAAACCGTATCCAGTGGGTTCCACAGGGAAGCGTTCTGGGTCCCATTCTATTTATAGTACATGTGAACGACTGCATTGACTGCCTCACCTGTGAGAAAGTCATATTTGCAGACGATCTAAAGATCTGGAAGTCCATTGAAAGCTCAGAGGATGGACAGACCTTACAAAACGACTTGGATCGCTTGCAAAAGTGGTGCGAAAAATGGCTACTGCAGCTGAACTAAAACAAATGCCATGCAATCCATTTGCGGTCTAGTCACAAAAAAATGATGCCATTCGAGTATGAATACTCGATCGGAGGTCATCAACTCGAGCTAGTGAATGAACTACGAGATCTAGGCGTACGCATGACGCCCGACCTCAAACCGTCAACGCCCTGTGCTAAAACTGCAAAGAAGGCTATGGACATCCTCGGAGTGATCAGAAGGTCCTTCCTCTATTTTAATGAGGAGCTTTTTGG
>JAYGXS010000002.1:72935483-72947487 GCA_036362985.1 Ligula intestinalis | reverse complement strand
TAGCCTGATTGCGGCCGCTTCTGCCGTAGCCAAGAGACGCTGTCCAATAAATTTTGAGTAGCTTGTGGGTACCTTGTAGATAACTCGGAAGGCCTCTTTGGCATCCACGCGATGGTCAGAGTCTACCAGATGCGCTAGAATGGAACTGTTAACACCCTTAAGTTGACCCTTTCCTAACCATGCTGGGATGTGTTCTCGGACTCTTGGACAAACGCCGACTCGTGCGACCAATATATCCCGCCCCACAGGAACAGGTAAATGAATATATGCACATGGATGTGGTCTGGGCTGGCAGTTTGTCCTTTATCTCTCCGTATAGGATAAGAGTGGTCGAGAAAAGTACGTGGGCGTTGGCTGCTGGGAAGGTGGTTGCTACAGCTTGACTCAGGCGCCTCCTTAGAAGTTCGCTTGGTCCGTCCCCTTGAAATGGGACCCTGATAACTATTCGCTTCTTCTTTGCTGTTAAAATTGCAGCGATTAATCGACTGGGATACCCATTTTGTCGAAATACACATTCAACAATCCTTAGCTCCTCTTCTATGCTATCATTCGAGCAGATCTTGTTCGCCCTTTGCATCAAACATCGTACTAAATTACGTTTGAAGTTTAACGGTACGAAGCTGGCAAAATGGATGGATTGCCCGGACCACGTCATCTTACGATATACCTTCCGTTGAATGCTCCCATCAGCCCTTCTACTCAGTAGTACATCAAGGAATGGGAGTGATCCAGATTCTTCTACTTCTACTGTAAATTTGATAGACGGATGCATCTGATGCACTTTATTCATTAGAGCTGAAAAGTCGGTTTGGTCTGATGCAACAGCGAATATGTCATCTACGTAACGTTTGTAGTACATCAGATTATTTATCTGGTGGCTAAGTTGCATAGCCTCTATTTTGCCCATGAATATATTTGCTAGAAGCGGACCCAGGGGTGATCAAATGTTGACCCCATTTCGACCGCCCCATTCCTCCTCCCCTGACAACCGTCCTTCTTTTTCTACTAATCCGCATAGTCCATTTACTTAATTACCCTATAAATGTAAAGGCCTGATGAGAATTATCGAAAACAAACGTATGTTCACCAATTCATCTTCTGAATTTTTCAATGGGAATTTTCGTAAATTTAAGACAGTAGTAGTTAATTAAAATATCCAAAGTAGCACGGAACGGTGGAAAATAAGTTACCAAAGTTTCTATTTCTAAAGGGAGATCAACATTGTTCAATTCCTATTAAAAGCAAGCGAAAACAGTAGGATTTATTTGTAGAAATAAAGTTCGGGAGAGCTTGTCCACTGTCATGAATAAGATGACAATTTGAGAACACAGCGTTTTGAATTTTCCCAGAATCAATAATAGCAAGGTCATTTTTTAACGCGGAAAATATTCAAAAATGATGCTACCTTTGCACTTGGAAAGGTAAATTAGGGACGGCAATTAACAAATTCAAAGGTTGGTTAAATGTGGGCATGCAATTACCACGACAGTTGAAGATTAGCCACATGGTCTCACTGCTTGCATAGGTCGGGTTTCTCCTGCCGTATAAAGGCTGTTACCATATAGATCAAGGTACGATTTGTTCGTGCTTGAACAAGAACTCCGAAAGATGTGTTGAGGCCAACAGATTGACCACCGTATGGAGGACCATGACACTTTGTTTTCTTGTTCAAAAAGCCAATTAGGCAAATTTTCAGCGGCTCTGGTCGCCAATTGCCTTTGCATACAGCCACTGTACTTGCATCTGCACATGAATTCATAGACACAGGTTTGAGTGCCCGACTGACCCGATGTTTAATAATTAAAACACTCAAGAAACAATCGTTAGATAATGAGGATTGATCGTGGACAGTAAAAATGTTAATTTTCACGTGTTTTTCCTCCTTAGCACAAAACATTTGTCCAGTAAACATTAGTCAATCATTTCTCAAATCAAGAGTAAAACTAGATACAAGCGAAGATCCGTATCCCAGGAAGCAATTGAGAAGAAGAAGACTCGATCGCTGGGACAATACGTTTATTCGCCTTTAAATGATATCACTTGGCAAGAGACTTACCCCTTTAAGTTTCTCCAAGAACTGTGTTGACGAGCGGACCGTGGTCTCCGAATCAGCGGTCAGAAATTTGAGACGCCGAAACAGCCACTTTGCTAGCCCGTACGTTGGAGTGCCTTTTAGTGATACGATAGGGCGGAGAGGAGCAACTTCCTTGTGCACTTTGGGGAGGCCATAGAAACGGGCCAAGGCCGTTTCTTGTGCCCTCGCCATGCGTCGGTCGGACGGCGTTATTGTACCCAAGCTCTCTAGACCCAACAGGGTCGAATTTATTTCACATGTCAGCTTTTTGATGGGATTGGTTTCACAAGGAACATAAAACTGACGATCCTCCAGTAAGTTTTTCGCCTTCTGAAGGTAGTCGGTTCTGTCGAATGCGACTGTAGAACATCCCTTGTCGGCTAGCATAAGGGCGATGTCCCGGTCGGCCTTGAGTGCTCTTAATGCAACGCGTTCGACCTTGGGGAGCACTTTCCGCGGTTGATGAGCCATCAAGAGGGACGATACCTGGTGTAGGATAAGGTTCTTCATCTCCGTTGCTTCTGTCTGATTTATGACTGATTCCACAGCTGCAATCATGTTAGCAGGTTTAGCATCAGCTATGTTGAATGAGGCTTCGTGCGGTACAACCTGTATTTGCTCCTTCGTCAGTCTTTCGACGACAGGTTGTGTCTTTTCTGGATCACGTTGGATTGTGCGGTCTGTGGAATTTGTTCTCCAGTGCCGCTACATGAATTGCTTGTTTGTCGCGGGCTCGTTCAAGCACTCTCTGCCAAAGCAGTTTTGTGCTGTCCTCACCCATGAGCTCACAGCATTTCATCTTCTCATGGTCAATTAGCTGGCGATATTTGCGGAGCCTCGCATGGCAATCTTGAATGAACAGGCGGACCATTCTCTTGCCAGTTCAAAAACTAGAGCTTTAAGCACTCATTTAACAACGCAAATCACTGTTTAACTTTCACATCTTTACTGAACGTACTGAAAAAATTATGAAATTTATTTAGGTCACTTCCGAGTCGGGAAATCGATGTAGCCTCTACCATATGTGCTATTTACACCATAGCACCATTAATACGACGGCTGCATCGAGGAGCATAAGTTACGGCAATGAAGTTGTTCTTCAGATAAAACCAATGAAATTAACACACGTGCTTTTGCGCGGATGTGTTCTATTGGCCTCACCGTCGCCTCTGTACGTTTGGCAGTTTTGATCGGTCCATGGACCCCAATGCTTGGACACGATCATAAAAATGTGTTTAACACATTTTTGAAAGCCTAAAAATGCAAGTGTGTATAACAAAGGGATTAATGGGATTTTAACCTGACTAAGAGTACACCAAAGGTGTTTGGAAACAAGCTAGTGAAATTTTTACATACCCAAGGAGTCGGGATAAAAAATCTCACGTTGCGTTTTGGTTAGGACCACAGTCGTGACGTCGAAAAATATTGCTTAAAAATAAAGTGGAAATTTTTACCCACTTCACATTCGACATCACGATAAAATGGATTGGTAGGTAATGGGGCTATAAAAGTCTTAGATACCACTTTCCCCTAGATCATATCAGGCAGCAAATTTCATATTGAAAATTGAAATATATACAAAGGAAGTTTAATATTGCAAGAGGTATAGAATTACATAATAGAAAGCGATGCATGTGAAAAGATTTATCGATTCATCGGCCACTGGGAGAGACTCGTGGTCAGTATTTTATTAAAAATTTAAAGGAAATTGTTAGGATGAATACGATGTGGTAGCAGAGGATAAGGACATAGGACACTTACTTTTTGGGTGTCTTGCAGTCAACAGGGAAAACTGCAGCTTTTACTGCAAATGTTGACAACTAGACGTTACAGGGCTATTTAGTAGAAAACTGAAAAATGCTGGTTTGCGAAGAGGATTTTTGGAAAACGTTAACGAGAAAAGAAAACGTAATGCCTGATTTGGCAACTAAGTAGACACTTTAACCGTAGCTTATTCTGAACAAACTTGAGTAAGCTACCTCCCACTGTCGGACATGTTAGTTCAAATATGGCACTCGGATGTCCTTTGCTATATGTAGGCTCGAATTAAAAAGCAGAAAACCTCAAAAATCCGGAGTCTTCTACTTAGGTTGATTGCATCGCTAAATATTGATTGATTTACAGAAAATCCGATGTTCCTTTCGATTGAGAACATTTTTAGTGAACAAGTTGCAGCCCAACAGACCAACAATTAACGGCCAATAAAGCGGTTACCAAATTTGAAGGGCTAAACTTGATTTCGTTGCGATAATTTCGAAGACCTGAATATCACATACGTTGGACAGGAATAAGCGCATTTTGATCAATTAGGTTCCTAAGACAAACAGGTCTTGAATGAGCAACAGGCAACCACTTGATGGGCCGGACCCAATCAAGATATGTTAGTAGGGAGCAGAGCAGTTCATTGCCTCAGCAGGTGGCCAGGGACAGCGAAATATGTCCGAGCGAAATCTCGGACGACAGCCCTCCCACATTCTATGCACTGCACAGTCAGTTTGAGCAAGCGAAAGTCTATGGAAAAAGAGAGGGCAATGAGGATCAAAGATTTATGAAACAATAATTCCCTCTTATAGTCTAAAACACAGGGACGTAGCCCTCAGCTGGAACCCAAACTCACAAAAATACCACGGCACTTATGACAAAAGATAGTTTAAAGGCAGTTAGCCAGTCAGTTAGGAAGCCATGTTACGCACCGCGCAATCGGTGCGATCGATGAACGTATTTAGTACTTATTCAATGACAATAGAATTCAGAGTGCGAAATCTAGAAGCAGCTTACCAAACTACTAGACAATTAAACCATTTTCTGTTTATAGGCATGGGAGGTAGTTAAAACATGTAACTGATCAACACACGCGGATAATAAGCTGCCACAATTTTTATAATTCAGATGATATAAGTAAAAATCTCTTAGATTCCTGTCTCAAGCTAGTCTATAACTTGCAGGTTCGGAAGGTAATCAGAAACTTCGGAGGCTTCATGATGAAGGCTATGCAGTTTAATGGTCTTAAGATTAATAGCAGGTTAAAGTAGATTTGAATAATTCATTAGACCCATACATGAAGCTATCCTTCCTCGCGGTGGAATTCGAATCCACTAGAGCAGGGGTCGGCAATCTTTTTGACTCAGAGAGCCAAGAAAGCAAATATTTTGGATTATATTTCAGTGGGAGCCATATAGTATATTTTAAAATGAACTTCCGTTAAATGCGGGTAAAGTAAGCCTCTGAATTTATTCTTTGAAATAGTGTTCTTATAATACTCATTGTTAGTGCGACTTCTTGCGCTGTATGGATTCACTGATGGTTTTATACTCTGGTTGGTAGTTGGCGAGGTTAAGCTTCATGCTAGTGTTGATTCTTTCATCCATTAGACGTGATCGTAGAGTGGACTTGATATATCTAAGATATGAGAATGACTACTCACATGCACCAGTAGATAAAAACAGGGTCAATACAGCAATATATACACGCTACAGTGTGTGGTATGTGACCGGTAGCATGTTCAAAGTTTTCATTATCAGCTGGTGTTCGGGTTGAAGTTTTTTAATTTCTGTCCAAATGTGCTTGCTTGCCAACTCCGCTTCATGCCATGCAATTCTTAACAAATCCTCATTGAGTGACTTGGATTTATTCACCCACATGTCTGAGGTCTTCAGGTCAGCTAATTCTTTTTTGAAATCTCGAATGGAGACACCAAGAATATAACTTAGGTCAACTGGTCGGTTGAATGGGTGATGAACTTAAAAAGACCAGCAATTCTCGAAATTCTCCAAAGCGTGCCTTGAATGAATGTAAAAGACTGAATGTGAAGTCAGCTAGCTGTTGGAGATCAAAGTTTGGAGTTCAGATGTTTCGTCATATCCACGAAATAGTAAAATGTGAGAAACCACTCAGGTTCGGCTAGCTCATGATGCTCAGTGCCCTTCATTTCAAGAAGAGTTCGGCTTTCGTTCAGGCAAGCTGCAAAACGGCTAAGCACCTTCCCTTTTGACAACCAATGTTCATTGCTGTGCAAAACCAGATCATGATAGTTCTTTCCAACTTCGTCCAGCGGTGTTTTAAACCGTCGATCATTTGAAGTTCGGGTAATAATAAAGTTGATCACACGAGCGACCAGTGGCATTACTTTGCCAAGCTGCCCGTCACATATCTGAGCACAAAGAGCCTCCTGTTGTAGAATGCAGTGGAAACGTAGGATGCGTCTATTTTCATGTTCACAGATAAGCTCCACAAATCCTTTGTTTTTCCCCATCGTAGACCGAGCACCATCAGTACACAATGAGATAAGTTTATTCATAGGTAGTTTTTTTCCTGAGCGAACTCCATGAAAGACTTGAATCAATCCTCATCTCTTGTGAAGCTTGTTACTGGCAGAACCACAAGAATTTCTTCGTGCAGTGTATCACCAGCAGCATTTCTTGCGATCACACTGATCTGTGTCAAAGGGCTTACGTCTGTTGACTCATCCAAAGCCAGGGAAAAGAACGGCACTGCATTTATGTCTTTCACTTGCGTTTCCTCAACTTGAGTCGCCATTATGATGGTACGCTCATGAACAGTTTTTGCCGACAAAGGCATGTCTTTTTATCCGTTTTATTATCTTGTCTTTGTTCGGAAGAGCATCAAAAAGTTTACTGGCTACATCCAGCATGAACGTTTTACTAAATTCGCCATCTACGAATGGTTTTCCGTTCCTAACTATTGCTAAAGGTCCAGCAAAGCTAGCGAAGTTATGGTCACCTTGATGGGCCCATACACGGAGTTGCTGCTGGCTGGTCTGCATCCTGCTCATAAGCTCTTGGTAGGCTTTCTTTCGGTTATTTCCCGCAGGGTATTTTGATGCAAAGGTATCATGGCGTGTGCTGAAGTGGCGCTTTACGTTCAACCGTCTGATCGATGTAATATTGCCATTGCAAATTAGACACACCACATAATCTGCTCTTTCCAGAAAGGCGATTTCTTCAGCCCATTCGTCCTGAAATGTACAATACTCCTCATCTCTTTTTTCTTTTTACCATCTTCTTTGTTGCAGAGGTTAACTTTGGGCAAATGAGAGAGATATTGTAGCTTTTACAGATGTGCGATCTACTATAACCACTACACTAAGAATATTCCGCACGATGAAGGAAAGCAGTCAGATATTCGGATCGGTTTATTAGTTCACAAGACAAGTTGCCGCGAATGGACTATTTGCTTCATCTGGGGAACATAAACACGAGGCTTCATACGTGACAAACACAGCTGGCCTATGCGCGTAAGGTAGCCTTGTCTGTCAGCGTGACCTTGACCAAGCTGAGGTCAAGTTTGCGGGCTGTCGTGCTTTGGTAGAGCCTCTGTTATTTAGCGAGCTTGTCACCGCTGTTGGGACACAGGAGAAAACGGAAGCAGCTGCTGTCAGCAAGCCGGAAAGGGACCAGCCAGGTAAAAACTAGGGGTGCCAAAACGCCAGAGTTTGGTTGAGATTAAATTGATTCTAATACGCGTCTCGGCGGCGGCACGCCATTGGAGGTGGGGTGGACGGCCACACTGCCTGCTCTCCTTTTCGTTCTCCAAGACCCACTGCCCGAAGGTCATGCGTTGTCACAAACAACTGTTCTAGAATTATATTTCGCTGACATCCCCGTTCCCCGAGGCTTGATCTCGCAGCTGCTTCTGGCTAACCGGTAACAGCTGCGCGAGCGTCCCCTTTCCTTCGGTTTTCTGGCGGCCCCCACAGTTGACCGCAGTTTATTCAGTCACGCACACAGACCCGAGCATACACGCACGTCCAAGTAAGAAAGCCCACTTATGGACCATTTGAATACCCCACCTCGACCGATGCAAGAAAAATCTTTGCAGGCGACAGCCCCTAAGGCAATTGCATGACACCAAGAACAGAAAACTTGAACCTGCTTCACAATCCTACTGAAGCAGCTGTCACCACTGTTTAAAGCTCTCTCAGGTCTGGCTGGATGCAATCAACACTAGCCCTGGCTTCGCCAGTGACCACTGCCACCTGAGACAGCAATTGGGAGTTGTGTACATAATAAATCCCTTCTTCTGGTGACTTCTGTCTTTTAACTCCCAACCTGGGATTTGGCCTGATGATTGTAGTGATCCGAGTACGACCCACTGCTTAGACCCCTAAAGAGTAACCAAAATCACAAAATATGAAGTTTCTGAGAGAGCCACAGACAATGATCAAAAGAGGCATATATGGCTCGCGAGCCGTAGGTAGCCGACCGCGGCACTAGAGCATGGGGAAGGTTTCGGTAAAACCTACTGCAGTATTCTGTAGTTAGATTACTTGATGCAAATATGAGTACAATTTTAACTAGCTCAAGTGCTAAGCACGCTTGGCCGCAATGAATAGGGCAATTATTGTCACCAATTACGTATGTATTAGTGATGAGGCCCCAAAATGAAGCTTGTATCTAAGAAAATAACCTACGGCAACGGGTTTGTTTTCCAAGCAAACCAATGACATTAGCCCACGTGCTTTCACGCGGAGATGTTCTATTGGTTTCCTTCTCGTTTCTCTATGCTTGTCAGTTTTGGTCGGTGAGCTAAATAAACGGGGATGAGTAGACGTATGTTATAAACCGGAAGGCTCACTATTGGTTATTCCATAAATGGTTACTAGGTACCTGTTGTGTCCCCGTTTTAACGAACAACACTTAGGCCGTTAGAAATGGAACAAAGTGTTTTTTTTTTTGGTAGTAGTGCTCAAGAAGGTTTATTAATTTTGCATAAGCTCGAAAATGAAGGCCGCGATAAGAAGGTGATTGAAAATAATTTGAGTATTATTTGGAGTATGCTGAATTTACTTGAAGGTAAACCAATAAATTTAGTCAATGCCCAAAATGCAAACATGAAAACACTCATCTTTGCGTCAAAGTCTACAATGGTGACATTGGAACATGTTTTTTATTTGCACTTAAGTGGTCAGAGTAAAAATTCTAATTCAAAATTTATTCTAGAGAGCTTAGGATATAGTATCTATTAAGACTACTTCCATCTGGATCCTATCGAGAGAGAGAGAGAGAGACAAGTCCCACCCCAAAAGGCATTGACAAATAAACCAACTGGAATTATCAAAAATTATTAAATTCAATAATTGCTTGTAAGGTTCATGATTGGATGTCTGAATTCAGCGGCCAGCTTTATCTGGCGAAAGGAAGAAAGTGCATGTGGTGTCTGTATAGTAATTCGAGGTAAATTGGGGGCAGTTGCAAGGTTAAATAAAGAAATGCTGATTAATCTGAATGTACCATGTTAAAATAGCAGAATGAGACAAAATATGAACATTCTTACCTGTTAGAACATTGAGCATAGGACTGTATTCACAGAGGCTCCTCCAAACACCAAGGCGTGCATAAACTGCATTCTTATACTGATTTTCGTAAGTACACATCTATACTCCTGTCTTGAGTTGAGTTGAGTTTAGCTTTCATATCAAACTTTCATGTTTAAAGGAGCATGCAGGGGTCCAATAACATAACATGAGAATGTTAGATGAAAACACTCTGAACCACTTTCTTCTGGTTTGGGACATTGGAACTCTTATAAAAGTGCCAAGTTGAAGAATACGGTTTACGAAAATGTATAAGCAAATATGCTCCTCGTCTTCCGTTCAATTTAAAGAATATGCCAACGACAGTAAAATAAGCAACCATCGACGCAGTTATTCAGTTGGTTAGACAGATTTCTGAAAGATATTATTTTCTTTTTTGTAGTAATTCTAGACACTGAACGTTTACTGCGTCCTGCTAGGCCCTGTCGACCATTGGTTCAGATGAAGTCCATCGTGTGCAGGGACGATGATGGGCGTGTGGATTAGCATACATTTATTTGCGTCGTATCTATCGCACTCCTAACTTTCATACTCCCTTGAGTTTAAAATCTAATCGGATTTAAGAATAACGGTTGATGGATGAGGCACAGTGGTTAACAGCGATATACAACCGGAGTACGCGCAGCGCAAGCGCGGAATCAACGATTCAGGATTGCGTACAACAATACTGTCGGGTTGGTTGGTCCCAACTGAGCGGGAGTACGTTAGAGGCCATGGTAAAAATCTATTATATGGAGCACTACGACCGTGTTTACTTTGTATAGCCGCTTACTTACTTTTATGATAGTAAACGTGCTTTGATTAACTTCTTTGGCGCCGGCAAGTTTACTCATCCCATTACAAAGAAGTTATCGCAGACTTGCTCCATGTCCTGACCGGAAGATCGAATAATCCCGTCAGTCGGCAGCCCTCTAAGCGATGCTTTCAGCGCACCAATAGTTTCTACTGCGCTAATGTTTATGGGTGCGGGGTGTTTTCATCCTGATTCTTCTGTCCTTCAGTCACTAAGTCAGTGTTCGAGACTGGTACTCAGAGGATGCGCGGATTGCGGTCTTGCCAGTGCTAATCGTGGTGCAAATGTGACCGCTATTTTCACTGCTTGCGGAAAGTATAATACCCGGTCCAAAAGAAATGACGGGTTTCTGCCTACTTATACAGCCGTCAGATATCTGCTCGAAAACAGGCTTTTTGAAAGTTATTTCTCAGTTGCGGATCCGGCAGACATAAGCAGTTACAAGCTTGATCTTCATTCTGAACAGTAAGAGTTCATACATCTGATATATTAATCAAATATGATATTATTTCATAGATTTATTTCCTCTAGTTAAAGAACTCGACAATTTGGGTAACGTCTGCTGTTGTTTTCACGAGTAACTGCCCGCGTTCCAGAAAAGTGTCGATATTGGTCAACACCTCGATGTGGACTAAAGCCGAAACAGGAAAAGCCATCCCAGCCGACAATAATCACGATAAACCCTCGGCGAGCATAAAAATGACGGCGTTTAGACCTCAGTTCTGTTACCTGGGCTGGAATGCTGCTATGTGAACTAAAGTTAACTGGTAAAAGATGCCGTGCATAGTTATGATTTCTATTTTCATCTGCTTATGGAAATGAAACAGGAAGTGGCAACATACAGTAGATTGCATATCTGATGAAATGTAAAGAGCAACATTCAAGGTTGTTTATTTGGTTCATTATGCTCACCTGAGCCACAATACACTCTTGATAAACAAGATTTTATTTCTGGTCAATAGATTGAAGCAAAAAGTGACGGAAATGGACCAAATTGGACGTTTGTCGATATCCATGGCATCTTATATGCTAGTAAATGCTAAGGAAAAACCTTTTAGTTGTGCACGTCTTATTATAAAAGAACAATAATAAAGACCAGATACTTTGTAATTATGAGTTAAAAGAAACTAATACTTTTTCGCGTCCATGAAACTGAGGTTAGTGCAATTATGAGATAACGCACTACTGTCGGCAAAAGAAAAGCCAATAACATAAAGAAAATTCAATTTCGCAAATCTGATAATTTTACTTCCATAAAATTAGGTAATAAAATTTTAAGGCCCTACTTTGTTGTGTTAGGAAAATGACATAAAATAAACAGCGGGGATGACTGCATGCGGCTAAGCAGGTGTGGGCCACGCCAACTGTGGGGCTTGTAGAAAGTTCTTTTGTGCACACAAAGCGGGCTTCATCCGCCTGATAGTGGTAGCTTCTGCTGCTGCTAGGAGGCGCTGACACAGGGAGGTCGGATAATTTGGTGGGACCCTGTAGATCACTCGGAAAGCTTCGTTGGAGTCCACTCGATGTCCGGAATCGACCATTCGTGCCAGAATAGAGCTGTTTATGCTCTTAACTTTACCTTTTCTTAGCTATACCGGGAGATGCTAATTTATTCGTTTGGATAGGCGCTGGCTCGTGCGACCAATATAACCTGATCCACAGCAGGCAGTTAAGGAGTAGATGCGCATTGAGGTGGTCTGAGCTGGTAACCTACCCTTACCTTTCCCATGTAAAATTGGGTTGGTTGAGAATAATATCTGAACTCTGGCTGCTGGGAAGGTTCATGCAACGGCTTGGTCTAGGC
>JAYGXS010000002.1:72920002-72935383 GCA_036362985.1 Ligula intestinalis | reverse complement strand
GACCAAAACACTGAAAGGAGGACCTGAAGCTCATTACAATCAAGGGCCAAACATAATTATAAAAAATGGGACGGAAGAAATGTTCCTTTAAAATATATAAAATGATACGTCTAAGATAACACCCGAAAATTTTTCTTTGTATTTATAAGTCACTGACCGACCTATTCATATGTGATCTTAGGATATATCGTATTTATGTGACCTCCCAGTTCGCGCAATTAAGCAAAAATTGGGTTGTCTTAGTCAAACCATATTAAGATTGAAGAAGCAACAGGCAGCTCTCGTTAACTTATATTGAAATAGGTTCTCGAACTTCAGGCTATTTGATAAAAGCCGTACTTTGCATTGTACGTTACATGGAAGCATATGCATCCAAAAATCTTACAAACGGATTATTTGCGAATAAAATTCTACTTAAAGTGCTTTATTTATTCGGATATTTTGCACAACCAGGCCTTCTCTGTAATTAAAACTGAAGTGTACTAAGTAGGCCCGATTGTTTACTGTTTCAAAATTGTTGGCTCTTTCAACAAAATGTAGTATTTATAAACGTACTATTACGTCATACACCACAACACATCTTTTTTAATAAAGGTGGTCTGCTTACTGCTGCAAGACGCTGGGGAACGCAGCTTAGGCTCATCTATGTACCTGGAATGGTCTCGTAAAAAGCCCGTAGGCATGGGCTATATGCATGCCGCGGAAATGCTGCTACCTTATCGTTTTGGTTAGGATGACGTTGCTGCTATGTATAAAGGCGGTTCAGTTTACTACAATAGACACGCTAGTTTATGATATTATGATTCGCACAGGAGACTATACGTGAATTTTCTATGATAATCAGGCATTGTTATTGCCAGAAAGTTGTAGAAATCTAGATGGTACTTCGTTGGCCATTAGAAGGATATCATACATAGGAAGTTTGTTGAATACATAAAAGGGAAATTCTTGACAATTTCATGTGTAATAAGAAAATCTTGCTAGGATGAATAGCCTGTGTCAATAGAAGGGTTGGGCGTGATAGATCATTATTTGTACATGCAAGAACCTTTAAAAGAGTACTATCGCTAGAAATATTCTCACAGACAATTCATTTAGCCTAAAATGAGACTTGAAACAATGAGCCCTTTTACTTGCCGCGAATGCGCAACAGTTCGACGGTCAATTCCAACGATGTCCTACTCCAAAGCCGGGTAGTGTAGGAGCGGTGACTTAAGCGCGAAGTAGTTGAAAGTTAAAGTAGATTAGTATTGCATCTACTCCACTCACACTTCTCTCACCCGTCCGGGCCTGGTGTCCGGAAGCGGGATAGAGCGTAAGCAGCCGAAGCCGATCGGTCTGGCTCAGACCCCACGGACTGAGAGTTCCATAAAGTCCGCGGGTCGCTGGTGCCTTAGTCTGTACCTACAGGTGTCACCAACGCACGCTGAATGTGGCTGCACTTATCCCAGCTCACACAATGCGGCCTCCGTGTCACCCAACCACTTATACACCACCTGGTCATAGCCTAGACTTGGTCACATATTTTAGAAACAAAAACTTAGCTCGGGTACCAGAGAATAGGAGTCTACAAAAACCGGCAACCACAATCTTTTCCAATTTTGAGGACCCAGCCATCGGCTGAATTGGTCAGTGGACTGATAGGGGTAATGGGCACGAGTTCTTATAGATAAATGGACCTACGCCTTTTATGTGCATAACCTGACCTCTCAAACAACGGCACTAGGATTTCGTACAACGGCAGGTAGATGTGGACTTTTGTGAAGTGACAAAGCTCACTTATTCTCATTCACAATGTTACAATGCCTTTTCGAGAACGTGGTCGTCATCACATGTGCTTTTGATGCCTATTAAAGGTTGATAATAATAATAATAATCGTCATAATAATCATCATCAACTGTCGACGCCTAATTACGTCTTGTGTGAGCCCCCAAGGGAGAACAAGACAAGAAGAGGGCAAAAGCAGAAGTCTTTGAGCGTTATTGGCACAACATATTTAGAACGACAAACGCGTGTAAAGCCACATCCATCAGATACTGCTCCAAAGTGAGTAGTGACACGACTGGTTTGTGCATTAGCGACTGGCTTTTGGGATTTTTAGTCTGGCCACAGCTTTACATATTAAATTATTAATTTATTGACTGTCAGTTGCGTTAGCCACGTGTAGGCCAATCGATAGCCTGCCGTTAGCGTGGCTCGTTGCCTGTCTGGTTGCACGTTGATATTAGCTTTGTCGCCAGCTGATTTGATTAAGATGAGACCTAAAAATTACCTGAGTAGATTTATAAGACCTTCGACTATTCTCCCATATTCCGCAGATTTCATTTTCGTGAAAAGATCAAAAGCACTTAGTTGGTATTGTTATCTGCATTTTTTTGTTGGTCTAGTAACCACGATACTGTACCGATCTGATGAAAATTTATTGAAAACGAAGGGCTCATTGCCAAATAGTTTACTACTTGTGTATATTATTTACCTATCTGAACAGATATATGTAGGTGCTACAGGGTCGACGTGCATTTGAAATTGTTCATTTCTGGCTAGAACGCTAGTTAACATGCAAACATGTTTTGCGGATATTCTATTTCAAAGTCACCAAAATATTTAGGAAGTTGGCCTGAGGGAAATTTCGAAAACTTAACGCTGTTCGCCATCATTAGTTGTTCGGCCATTGGGCTTCAATAATTTTAACCTTAAGTATACGGTAAATTACTTTGAACTTATGCAGTAATCGCCTTGCATTAGCTTGCGAATACTTACTTTGCCCTTCCTCATAGTGGAGCTGGTTAAGTTAGTTGATTTAGAAGTACATTTTACTTATACTTTCTTATTGAAGCAATTCAACAAACGCTGATTATTAGGAACTAGCATATCTTCAAAATTTTTTGGTTGTCTTGCAATGTTGAAACACGACGTTTAATGTTTCCATGGCGCTAAAGATACGCCCAATCGACGGGTCGACAACAGTAAATAAGCCGTAACTGACCCTTTCGAATTCCTTAGTTTGTGTTCATTCTTATAAATAATGAAATACCTACTAGAAGATGCAAGTAGAAAGGTGTTTGTGTCTGTTGTTGCCCTGTTGGTGTGTGACAGTGAGTGCGGGGCAGCGGCTCGAGGGTGCTTGAGTTAATATGGATAGACGAAATGCACAGCATCTACCTAATCCCCTTGGACCGGTTTAGTTTGAAAATCAAGAAGATAGGGGGCAAAATCGGGGCTGTTGTGGCATGAGCCTGCGTCGATACCTGTCACCAAATTCCCACGTTTATCATTTGTTGTGGATAGAAACTCCAAGAACGCCTTACGTGCACTTATTCGGTCTCCGTTTTGATCCAGCGCATCTACCGTGTGATCTGTTGAAGTGGCGCATGCATTCAAGGCAATACTGACTGCACATTAGAAGCAGGCTTGGCGTAGGTTAGGTAGAAGTGGCGGTGGTGGTGGAAAAGTCTAACACTCCGTACTGATCCATCGATGTATAAAATGCCATTTTAACTAATATATTAATAAAATATGAAAGTATTTCATAAATTTATTGCCTCTTGTTAAAAAACTCGACAATTTGGGTAACGTCTGCTGTTATTTTCATGAGTAACTGCCCGCGTTCCAAAAAAGTGTCGATATTGGTCAACACCTCGATGTGGACTAAAGCCGAAACAGAAAAAGCCATCCCAGCCGACAATAATCACGATAAACCCTTGGTGAGCATAAAAATGACGGCGTTTCGACCTCAGTTCTGTTACCTGGGCTGGAATGCTGCTAAGTGAAATAAAGTTAACTGGTAAAAGATGCCGTGCATAGTTATGATTTCTATTTTCATCTGCTTATGAAAATGAAACAGGAAGTGGCAACATACAGTAGATTGCATATCTGATGAAATGTAAAGATCAACATTTAAGGTTGTTAATTTGGTTTATTATGCTCACTTGAGCCACAATACACTCTTGATTAACAAGATTTTATTTCTGGTCAATAGATTGAAGCAAAAAGCGACGGAAATGGACCAAATTGGACGTTTGTCGATATCCATGGCATCTTATATGCTAGTAAATGCTAAGGAAAAACGTTTTAGTTGTGCGCGTCTTATCATAAAAGAACAGTAATAAAGACCGAATACTTTGCAATAATAATGACCAGCAATAGGCATATTAAGTACTAAAAATAACTATGAGAAGTGTAAAGTGTTTGTTAAGATAAGGTAAAATGTTCCAGAGAATACCAAATTTCCGAAGATGTAGAAATAAGCTATAATTTGAAAATTAAAGTTTAATCTTTTTGTTACTTGAAAAAGAAATTCAACTGATTTCTTAATATCAAAAGAACGTTACTGAAGTCAAAACATTTTTTAAGTATAGGCAGTCGAATATACATTAATAACTGGTCCATGCATGAGTTTATGACATCAAGAAATGTTCCTAATTGACATCCGAATACTTTTATAATCTTTATAATTATTTAACGCATTGCGGAAAAGCCCGATTATTAAAATACAGGTTTCTTGAAATTCCTGAAAAAATCGAAACAGTGAAAAAAAGGTCCTAAGCTTCAATGAGGAATAATTCCTTTTAAGTTGCGGACAGTTTGACTATCGTAGCTGTTCACAGTTCAGCACAATGTTATGGTTTTCATTTTGCTGCCATATATGTAGTCCCTGATCTCGGTACTGTCTACCGTTCGAGGGTATTCAGTCGAGCAGAAAATTGGCAGACTTCTTTACCTCGCGCACCAAGGGTCAAGTACCCAAACGGAAGTAGGCACTAGAGCCCTATGGTGTGTGATTTCAATAAAGTTTCACACAGCTATTCACAGGCTACGTCAAAGCTGAAAAATAAATGGTTACTCATTCAATTTAAGTAGAGTATTTAAGCAAAGTTTACCCATATATTTGAAGTCAGCATCATAATTAGTCAGGTTCAAGAACAAATTCAAGGTATAAGGACCCAATTCTGTTCCTTGGGAACAGAAGCACCAAACATTTTCTATTAAGTGGTTATCTCAGGCACTCAGAAAAGAATGCCCATACGCTTGTGCATGGAGAATTAAAACCCTCAAACGAGTCTGTAAATTTGGACGTTGTGCGGGGACTTGAAACCCTACAGTTTTGGCTTCTTGAGACAAAGTGCCAAAAAGAAAAGGGCTTCTGTGTACTCATGGCCTTGACATCAGACGTTCAAACAAGAAACCGGAAGTAAATAAGTGAACGTCCAGGCAAAATTGGAACACACGATATGGGACAGGATGCCAGTGCGCTTGATAGTTGACATTACGCCAAAGCCATGGTGACAACAATCCTACTGACCGAGCTCGCGTTGTGCCAACAGTCAAAAAGCCTAATAAAATCACGGTAATTAATGACTCAGACTCTTGGAACACGACCCGCAGCATTTTTTATTGCTAATGCAGTGACATGAGAACTGCTTCCTACAAAATACTGACTTCACAATTATCGCCATTTCCCTTATTTTCAACTGGTCGGATGAGGAGTTCAAATAAACATTAAAAATTTGCTGCAGAAAAGCTCGCTGTTTTCAGCGATTGCATTTACGTCTTCTCAACCGAAGTTACCAAAATCACCCAATGCCACACCAAAGTCATCCTGTGTTAGAAGTTTAGCCAGAGCGAATGCCAGCAGCCGTGCAAACCCTCCTGAGACGTCGTGCCGGTGGCCGGCTGTTCCAGTGATTCCTTTGTCAATGCGAACTGCCTCCAAGGTCATATAACTTCATTGATGACTGCGCCCACGCGACGACCTTAAACCTCTAGACGGGACACAGACGCCCGTGAGTCCACGCATGTGCCCAACTGGTCGCAGTTCCCCAAGGGCCACTTAGGTGCCTCAAGTAGCAGGTGTCCTTATTCCAACGCGCCCAATAACGCCACAAGCGAACGTAATGGACAATCACTCAAACGTAACTGTCACTCCACAGATAGTGTGTTGCAACATGGACTGAGAAGGACACCGCCAGTCCGGTCCATTTCTGGGCTTCGCCCTGAGGCGAGATATTCAGTGCGCTAGCTTTATGCCAACGGCAACTGCCCCCCAAGACAGCAACTGCGGCTTTTGTACACAACAAACTCTCCTCACGATGCATACCAAGGTGGCTGCCCTTCTTATTGTGTTCCCACCGAAGGGGTTCCAACGGGTGTAAATAGGCGGTGACAACACGCAGATGCCACCGTTACAACATTATGAACCTTGAAGCATAGTGTTCCCGGTGAGAACGTGAAGATAGTAATCAATGCAAAATTTAATGGAACCATACATTTCATGAGAGCTCTTCAGTTGCATCCACTCATTGCGTTGAAGGATCATGAATGGGTAAAAATACGGAATTGAATTTGTACAGAAAGGTCATAGGTCCTAATCACATACCGGAGGAAAGTTCAAACAAAGTGGAAGGGGAAACAGGGAAAATGAGTTGCGGGGAAACTGGGGCAAGGGGAATGTGCAAATCTGGGGGCCTGTAGTTACCAAGGCGAGGCTAGGTTAACCACATGTTCCAACCATTTGCATAGGTCCGGTTTAGAGCGTCTAAGATAAGCTGTCTCCAGGCAGCGCAAGATTCGAGATGTTCGTGCTTGAACAAGAATTCGGAATGAAGTTATAGGGTCTACAAAATGACCCATGTCCAGCATGTGTTCAGTAATAGAGGAACGAGGGGAACGGTTTTCCTGCTTGAATAACCAACTAGGCAGATGTTCATTGGCTCTAGTCATTTGGAAGAAAAAGTATTTGCAAAATTTAACCACACAACTCTCTACAGACGATATGTAGACAATGTGTTCACGATTGTGAAGAACCTGAAAGAAGCTGAGGAATTATTGTCCACTATGAACGACGCCAACTCCCAGGTTGCATCTCACTCAACGGGACCCGGCCAGATTTTCAAGTTTGATGAGGCTGAAATCCTTGCAAGAGGTGAGATCCGCGTGAGCCGCGTGCTGCTTAAGTCATGGTTCTCAGGCCCCCAGTCCATCAACAAGCGCAACAATTTAGCGCTCCCATACGGTGAACTAAGAAGTTTCCTGAGTCAAAGAATCAGTCACGTGGGAGGACCAGACGTAACAACAACTCTGACGACAGCGCGCATAATTGTCACGCAATCATCAAACCCGCATCCGACGCGGGCAAGAACGCTGTGGTAATAAATGAGCTATCACCGCACCCATTAAGACCTCAAGCGGTGGCTACAGGAACTGACAATTATAGTACGCATGCGAGTGACGGCTACGAACTATAAAAACCGTGCAAGCTGTGCATGTCTCAGACTTGTTAACGATTACCTATGACTAAGGATTTCGTACCCCAATCCTGATGCTACCTGAATAGTCTGGTGAAATCATAAAAAACTGGAGCCATCTCCTTCCACACGAACACACACAAGCTTTGTCAAGACTAGTTTCGGCCTGCGTGGCGTTATTGTTGTACTTATGTGGTTCCCTTGTATAGAGGCAGGCGAGTTGCCCGACTCCATTCGCTGTTGACTTCGTGTGTCCAGTGTTGAGGTTTTTACACGATTTATCCTTTAATAGTTTGCCTAATAGTTCCGTACCACCTTGATAGTTTTTATCACTGGTTTTTGACGTAGGCGTGGCTGCATGATACAGTCGGAGAAGTCAAGAGACGAAACAAGGGGTATGTGAGGTGCACTTCTTAGACTACTTTAGTTTGCAAAACTGGCCTCTTCATTAAAAAAATGAAGCAAAATAGGCACTAATTTTGGCGAAATGATGAGTAAGTTTATGAGGGATGAGGTATAAGGTAATGCTATAAGGTATGACAGAACCAAACTTTTGATCAATATGCATTGTGCTGTGGAAGATTTCCAAGATAAGTTGGAAAAAGTGGAAAAATAGAACCTTCCAGAAATGGAAAATGTTGGCTGAATTTGCTTAAATGGAAATGCAGTTTATTTTGGAGAATCGTATTTTTTCAGAAACAAGCAGACATTTAAGCTTTAGTGATTATTTTTAGCTCACATGTGAAGTTTCTTTGCACAAAATGCAGTAACAAAAAGTTTTTATTGGCAACGTCTTTGACCGCACCATTCTACTTGCGCATAAACAATGTGTCCGCATACGTTACAGCAAAGGGAATGTAAAACAGGTCTTGTGAAATGCAAGCCATGTAGAAATAAAGTTTTCAGGGAAACTGTATATTCAGATCATGTGTTATTTAGAAATGGAACAAAGATAAATGATAGGCATTTTAAAAATGACCATATATTTGGACGGATTTTTTGCATTCGCAAGCTTAAACCAAATTGTAGAACTAAGCCACGTACGCGGCAAAAAATCCATTATAAAGCGAAGCGTAAGTTATTGCGTCTGCAGTAAAATTGAATCGTTTATCTTCAGGTAACTTAAAGAAATTTTAAGTCTCCAATTTAATTGTGACACTACCTGTAAAAAAGTTAATATACACAGAAATTCGTCAGCTGATTATCCAGTTCGAAGATTTTTTAAAGAAGTAGCCTATTATACAAAGTGTTATTATCAATATTGAAATAAAAATACCAGAATTACGTTGCGGACATTATTTATTCTCGACAATGTGCTTAGCTTTTTTGAAGCATTTCATAAAAAATATATTCAAAACCACTTTATTTCGGTAAATGCCTTTAAGATATATCTTATTTTAAAGGTTGTTATGTAACCATCGAAAAGAAGCAGACTTTATGTGACCACTTCAAGCGATGGAAATATTCAATACATAGGTATTCGATAATGGTTACATTCCATTTTCAATTTGCAATAATATTTAAATTTACTTTTCTAATTTTTAGGTATTTTTCGCTTCTGCGGAAACTGGGAATTTTGGAAAACTTTAGTTTTTCTTAACAAACACTTAATACTTCTTATATTTCTTTTAATTTTTCAATTTGCCCAATGCTGATCATAATTATTTCTAAGCTTTTGGAAATGACTTTCCACCGGTATACGAGGAATTATTTAACATTTTCAAGGTAAGACAAGTTTCTTGCAGCATTCGAAAAACTGTAATGGCAGGCAGACGTTCACCGATCAGTTACAGGATTCACTCGTCACCTTTTGTGCCCTTCGGGCTCACTCTCGAGCCGCACCGCAAGGTGGCTAATTATGTAGGCAGACGGAGACAAAAAAGAAAGACTAGGGAGCCTTGAATGGTCATTTATGGACAATAAGTCATCACCATACCCAACCCGAAGTGGCTTCCCATATATTTGAACCCAACCCGAGGGTTGGACCCATGACCTTGTTAGTTACGAGTCCAACGTGCTAACTCCTGCACCACCCCTGACGGCTTATCAGTCACAAATGGTCACGCTAGTCTGCAGTATCTTTGTTCGTTATGTAATTATACTCACTAGTGATACAGTAAAGGGTTATGTCAAAGGAAGGAGAGTACACGATGGCCATTTCTGACTTAATAGTCGTCATCAGGAAGCCTTACTCGGCTATAGGTTGGACTTAACTATGATCCTTACCCTCATTATTTGAGCACTGTGCATGCATGTGTCCAACTCTCTTCCATGGGTCCAGGGGTCCTGCTGGTTGCAATCGATAATACTCACCAGCGTGGCCAGTGTCTGTACTAATCATGCTATGCAATTTATTCATCCTATCGTGCCTTGGGGCTCAATCTAGGGCACTAACCGGCAGCAACAGAGCGACCAGTGCTCATGTGGAAAAATATCGAATAGCATCAGGGTGATTGCCATGACTATTTCTGGCTTATTTGCCTACGTCAGACAATTATAACAGAACCCGTCTCATGCGTGTGTGCATGAAGGTCCGTTCAAAAGTCCAATGCACATTATTAACGCTGTAATCGGGAGAGTGTCTTCACCTTAGCCAAATCTACGAGTAAAAATGAACTAGAAAAAGACGATTTGATCGCTGGGACAATACTTTTATTTGCCTGACCTTTTGATATTGTCGCGGATTCGTCACCAAAGACACTGTCAGAGAGCAGTAGCAGATACGTAGAGCAAGCTTTGACTACAGAGAAGGCTCTAATTAACTGACATAAAAGGTCCGACAACTAGAAATAAATATTTTGGTTCTCATTTCTTCAGTTTAACTAAAAATAAATCAGAATTTTCACTTTCCTTATCAACTTGCTGCTGGGTTAGACTTTCTAAAGACGGCAACACCAGGAAAACTGAAAGCCTTTCATAAGTGTTGCACTTTCTTCACTTTTAAATTAGGCATTTTCCCGCTCTTGTATTTACCTATCTGTTTTTTTTGAAGTTCAAAGTAACAGTCCTTAGCAGTTATTGGCATAACTGTAGCGCGTGGTCGACCATCGCCTACTGGTAACATAACGTGTGCAGTGTCTGTTTAGTGCGTTTGTGTTGCAAAGGCGTAGGAAGTACTGTCTAATTTGGGTCAGACCTCATCAAATTAAATGCAAAATACTTAGAAGATTTAATTAAATTTCTCCTTGTTTTTTTTAAATTTTCTGAAAGGTGATATTTAAAAGGCAGAACCTTGCATCAAATTACTCTAGGTTTGGGAAATCCACAAAAACTGTTCTTTTCTTCTGCAAGGGCTATCATTGCAGTTAAAACTAGCACTTACATTTCGTTAAAATGTAAAAGTGTTTTGGGACGATTTGCGCAGGACTAAAATCGGCATTGCACGTAGGATCTTCGTTGAAGGGAACTGACAGATTGAATTTATTAACTGCACCTGCAAAGCCATTGGTTTCAAGGGAACTCCAGTTTGTTGGAATTTCGAGCTCTGTGATATAAAAATAAAACAGTTTGAATTTTGTGGCTACTCTTCACTAGATAAGTCAAACGTATACTCAAATCGAGAATGCAATTGACACAAGTTTATTATATTGATATCAAAGCAACGTCAATTTGAACAAGCGCAGGCCAATTCACATTTTTTCTGGTTCTTCTTAATAAAGTATTCCGAGTCAAGCAAGCCAGTACTTTGGTGTCTCTAAGCTGTTTTTATGACAAGTATAAGATGTTAAGAATCAGCCTAACCGACCATCAC
Organism: Ligula intestinalis; assembly: GCA_036362985.1. Lineage (NCBI taxonomy): Eukaryota > Metazoa > Platyhelminthes > Cestoda > Diphyllobothriidea > Diphyllobothriidae > Ligula > Ligula intestinalis. The sequence continues at coordinate 72,924,387 of JAYGXS010000002.1, read as the reverse complement.
GTCATGCGAAAAGGCCTTGAATGATCCAAGGCTTGTAATCTTTACATCAGTCCTTTGATGATCAAATTGTTCAAAAAGGATATGAATTTTTCGGAAGGATTTCTCCGACTCACGAGAAGCTTAAATGTGAGGTTTACATGGATGAACTTCAATACAAAGGCACACGCTACTTTACTTAAAAGGGGAACGTAAGGAGTCAGCCTTACCGATTGCCAGCATAATACCGTAGGCTGTTCTGATGAATCGCTTTTTTGGACGACAGCCAACGGTGATTCCTTTCTCAATGCGTTCAGCCTCAAGGCTATGTGTCTCTGCGTGAGCGCGCCACCCTGCAGCTACGTAACAGGTGACCTGAATGCTCGAAAACCCTCGAGCAATCCAACACACTAATCATTCAAAACTTAAACTCGCTTCACAATCACTTATAAGCAACTGCCACATTTCACACAGGAACTTGCTGAGACTTGCTGACACCCTCAGGCTTGACTGGACGCAGTCTACATCAGCCTGGCTTTCGTCCGCGGTGACTGCCCCTCCGAAAGAGCATCGCTGGGTTCTATGTACAATAAAACCTTCATTTGGTAGGCTTCCACGTTAAAATCCTCGTTGCTGTTTTCTACGCTTAAGATTCAAACAGAGCGTAATCATACGATGACATCCCTGCTTGTCAACATCACACCACAACACACTATTTTTTGTTCTTTAGAGATGTAAGTGGAACGTACAATCTGCATCTGAGAACATTCTTCTAACTGAACTGTTCACTGTGCTGATGGAAACCAGCTCACGTTTGCACTGCTCAAATTGCGGTTGGGGAAACGTTTGAGCATGCAAATGATATTTTTCTGCAAATCATAATAAATTTAGCGCAAGTTTTCATTGCATAAAGTTAAAACAAGTGTGCCGCACAGATTTACTTGAAACCCATAATTTTCATAACGACTCACCAACAACAACAACACATCTTTGCCTAACGGTTTGTAATTGACCGTAAATTTAATAAGTAACCGTACGGAAATTGTACGCTGCAGCGAATAACAATCATGAATGGTACTGTACGAGACAAAATTGGGAATGTAAAAACAAAAATTAAAAGTATCTGGGCGCTGTAGTGGAATTCATGGTCCACCTGTTTGCATAGGTTGGCTTTATACCATCGCATAAATGCTGGTTCAAAAGAAGCCCATATTCTGAATGACTTTTGCCCGTACAGGTACTAGGAAGGCTGTATTGGTGTCAAAAAGACCGCTATCTACAAGGTGCCCCATAAAAAACCCCTAAGTTTGTGATTGTTACGGCGGCCGGACCGCCCATGTCGTCACGATCGATGGCGGAGAAAACAGAACACCTGGGTCACATCCGAAGTGAAGCCGCCCCCGTTGGTTCGCACCCGCATTCATGTCGCCCACGCCATGTTCCGCTCAGTGGTGAGGAGCACCCACACAACGTGGGTGGTGGTCGCAGAGGAGAAGGTTCTAAAATGCCCACCTGCGCACCATATCCCAGGAATATTCTGGAAAGACGCGTAGACCCATGTCACAGCTAAGCAATTTCCAGCGCGAGGTCATCGTCCTATTCCGGAAAGAACATCCAACATGGGGGTTGCAGAAATGTCGGAACATTTTGCCTAAATTTTTTGGTGCCATTACAGCTGACCAGTTTCGAGGTGTCGCGGCTACATTCAAACAAGGTGGATCACCTGTAGCAAAGGTGCGTAAGCCTGGTAGTGGCACTTCTTGCAGGCACGATCCCCCAACAAGGCGAGCAGTCTTGGAACTTGCCGTAACTCCACCAGATCATCACAGAAGACATTCAAGTCAACGTGAAATTTGTATAGAACTGGGATTGTCAAAAGGGTATGTGCACAGAAAAATTGCAAAATCCAATTTAAAATGTTTTCGACGTATTCAATGCCATGTTTTAACTGAAGCACACCAGCAAGCTCGAAAGACAAAGTATGATGCTATGCTTCAGCGCTTCGGTGAAGGAGAAAAATGGAAACAAGTGTGGTTCTCAGATGAATCATTATTCTGCTTGTCTGCACCACTGAATAGGCAAAATGAACGCATATATCGTGCAGTGTAAAGTCAAAACTGATATTCCTGATGAAGATTTGCTGGTGGAGATAGACAAGCAGCAAACATCTATCATGTGCTATGGTGCTGTTTCCTGGCAAGGCAAAACAGACCTCTATTTTATTGACGGAGATGCTGGGCAGGAAGGTGTTGCACCGAGTCGGAGAACGAAAAAAACACATAGGCAGCTAGAACCACAGGGTCATTCTCGCACTTACCTCGTACATGTGATCCGCAGTGGAATCTGGCAGCCGTTCGATGCGACAAAGCAGCCACATTTAGAGATATCACTGTTTTCTGTTGCAAGCGAGAGAGAGGGCTAGAAGAAATTCCCTAAAAATGCTGGTTCACAACTTCTGCCAGCTGACTAGCAACTTTTAATGCTCACTCTCTTATGCATAAACCAAAGAACAATTGATTAGAATGGAGGACAGCGCTAATCCTGGAAATGGTGCCCTTTGAGATCGACATCACCACACTCAGTTAAATGTGTTTATCCGACCAAGACTGTGTAGATGAGCTGTATGCTTGTTACACCTTTTGGCTTGGCCGCCCAAAGTCAAAGCGACGCGGGGCTAGTGTATCGTTTGCCCCCCCGAATCGCCTGATGAACCTCCAGCTGCCTTATTGGGGTGGCGAATTCGCCCTTTTCGTCAGCGCCTTCGTCTACCCCTAATGATCAGAAAAAGAACAGGTTCTCTGAGGACCTGCAAACTGTCTTGGCAAGTGTACTGAAGCCGGAAAATTTGCTTATTCTTGGTGATTTCAACGCGCTCACATCGGCACAGACCACACTGCCTGGAGGGAGGTGCTAGGTCTTCATAGTCTCCGCAAACTCATTTACAATGGCATGCTGCTCGTCCGAGCATGCGCAGAGCGCAGCATCATCCAGAAAAATACCTATTATAGTCTTCCGCTGCAGTACAAGGCAACCTCGATGCATCCCAGATCCTGGCAGTGAAATAATCTGAACTATGTTCTATCCGGTGGTGTGACTAGCAGGTCATGCTGGTGCAAATGACCGGGCTCAATGACTAGACGAGCTTTCGGTCGCAGAGGAGAACGCCTCCGTAGATAACCGATAATTTCAACTACGGGGCACTGTTCAGTCCATCGCCGGACGTGTCCTTGGTCGTGCAGGCCGTCAACACCAGGAATGGTTTGACGAAAAAGATGTAGTTATAAACAATCTGCTCGCTGAGAAGTACCGCCTGCAAAAAGCCTCGACGACCGCCAACGGCAAGGCGAAAAGGACAGCTCAAAAGTCTTAAACTCAGCGGATACACACTGCCAATGCTCAATCAATTTTAACATGCGCACGCTGTCAACATACCTTTCGTGCACGCATTGACTTGGTCGGTTATCTCCGAAAGCAGTCCAAAATCTCTCCGATGGAATCCAATTTCACGGCATCAAACAATTTAATAGTTTCTCCTGTGCCTAGCACTTCGCTGACGACCACACTTACCACGGAAGCTTAACCACCCAATGCCCGCTCCCCTTCCCCGCGACTCTCTCGCTGTCCACAACACCGACCTCCACGGACACCACATCCCATACTTTATCCAATGCATCACCTCCCACCACCAGCCTCATCTGACGCCTCTGGGAACACTGGGGGCTTAAGCTTAATCTACATTTAAACGCAGGCCTGGCCGATTACTTGGAAATCCATCGCATGGAAACCGGCGAACCAGTTCCTGGAGCACCATCACAGAACCGATACTGCCGCCTTTACTGTTCACACGTGCACTCACGCATCGCACGGGCTTACTAGGTCACATGTGTATTGACGAAAACCTGCGGTAAATGCCGTTGGCTGCAGCACATCACTTTTTGGTCCTCATTGAACACCCTTATCCCACAGAGTCTCTTCAATATACAGCCACAACACATAAAATTTGCTCTCAATACACCCGCTGAAAGCTACTTACATTTGTTGAAAGTCAGCCGATGCACGAGTGGACTGATCATCACATCGAAACCTCAAAGACAGGCATGCGCATTCAAACACGCAGTTGACCTCAAAATTAGTGCCCCCGAGGCAAGTTAGAGATTGTTCTGTCAAGTTGATCTGCAATTTTCTACGGTAGTTATATAATATTGTCTCATTTACCAGTACTACTTAGTGTAATCCCTAATATTTACACCACAAGTACGTGAATACTATTGCCCTCAGCAGTGATTTAGCCTTACCTCTTTAGCACCATCACTATTTTTATTTTCGACTTACTGCCATTGTAGTACTATTGATCTTAATGAGTTTAGTAGTACTAGTCTTACTAGCTGAAGCCACAAACGCAATAGCCA
>JAYGXS010000002.1:72908582-72919992 GCA_036362985.1 Ligula intestinalis | reverse complement strand
AGTGAGCAGACGGATTTTGCTTGAGGTATAATATCTTAAGGACGATATATTTAATGAGGTAGCTTTCATGGCTTGCAAAATTCACTTCGCTGATATCAATTGCTCTCCTAATTTGAATCAATAAGTAGCATTTTTATTTTTGTCCGTGGATAGCAAGTGTTGTTCGACCCCATCTTATATTTTTTCAACACCGTTTACAGTCCAAAATTATGCTCCTTAACATGTGCTTGGTTGAGTGAGGTCCTCTGAATTCTTAGAGTCATTATTAAATGAAAGATGAAAAGACCGAAGACAGGCGACAACAGGCCAATACAAGCAGAATCAAAATGATAATATACAGACTATTAAGAAATTAGTACAGGAAGTAAGAAAGTAAAACGAATCACTGGACTTCGTACTAGTAAACTTAGTAGCAAAGGCGAAACTGTGAACTGATAATAGTGCGACACATTACATAGGTCATTACGCTTATAGTTGTCAAAACAGTCAGCACGAAAGGCTTAGGCTTATATGAGCCTTTAACCTAGCCGTAAATCCCTTTACTTTAAACATATTTCTTCAAATCAGCGTTAAATCATCAATCCTAACAGAAAGCAACCACCAATGAAAGAATATCCTACGCCTTTCCAAGTATTCAATCAAACTTTAAAGCATGTATTAAGACAGATAGAAGATACCTGAACTTTTCTTGAAGTAATCCCGTTCCCCTTTGCAGACAGTAAAGCAACATGATTAACGATAAATTGTATCTCAACAGCTTTGCTGTATGCTCATGGCTAAATTACGTCAATGTTGTAGTCAAAACAGCGAATTACCTAAGAACACATTCAAAAATAAGAACAGACTGTTAATGGTGATGTATATGTGGCGTCATATCGAAAGCCTATCCAGTAACTTATGTGGGTATAGAAAATTGCTGAGCAACATTTCCGACAGGCAGTGGACGCCTGTAACCAACGCAGACCTCGAGTTAACAGTCGTCATACATGCACTTTGGATTTCAATCTCGTCGGTCGAATTGGACACTAGCAGGTATACAATCAAGCCCTCAAAGTAATATTGGCAATGAGGTCTACAACCAGATGCGGGCAGGATTATATAAGTACGGTAGCAGTCAATCTAAAGACATACAGAGACGGTGCCAGATTAAATTCTTCACACCTCAACGATGACCATCACAAACTACTTGAAGCTTTTTCCGATAAGTACAATATTCCCCCATTATTTTCGTGGACCATTAAATGTAGGTCAGTTGCTGGGAAATATCTTGTCCTAACTTAACACATGGAAGCTTTTTTCCCATTTTTGTTCCATTGGCGGAGTTAAGGTTTATTATATGGTTGATTTCTAATGTAACTGAAGTACCAAAACCATCGGTTGGTCCCTTCACGTGCGCTTATGCTAGATGCAACTGCTGTGAATAAATTCGTTATGCTTTATAACCCCCTCTGTCATAGAGGCTTACCCAATTGCGTGCTCCGATAGTTAAAATCAGGCATAGTGCAATTTCGGTTGATTGCATCGCAACACAGTCTCCTTATGTGTTTTCAGATTGACCAGTCGGCGACTGCGTCCTACCTTTGAGAATCGGTAATCGATAGTAATTCCGCACAAAAATATTTTTTCTGCCACTTTTTTTCTGCTGATGTCTCTCATGAAGAATCCACGACTGATGTCGAAACGTCAGGCAAAGAAAAGACTTGTCCGTCTGCAACCACTTCTTCTTTTACTCAAGTCACGCATTAGCCTAAAATATGAACAATATTTTCCACAAATAAGCACTGTACCGTGCCAACAACCCATTCATGTGGATCATTTTTAGGATGGAAGCACATCGTGGAAAAATGCGTACAACTAAATCGCACTGTCATTCGACATTGCTTCACTCTTCTATCCAGCTTGCAGAACAAAAAGTTTAAAGTTTAGCCACATAAAAACGCGCAACCACGGGCTAGCACTAATGGAGGCGGAACATTTGTACCTGTTATCCTTACCAGTAAACCGTTTCACCACAAAAAATTAATCCTGGAAACGTCACTTATTAATCAAGCAGTTCCAAAAACTCTCTTCTAGTGAAGTTATGTGGGCAAAATAGGTAAGTGAACATCGACTTTATAAAACCCGACTTAACCAAGTCCTTTTCTAACAGATTTTATGCCCAGGTGCAGCAGGGCCGTAGCTAAACTTTACTGCATGAATTCCAGGTCTCCCTTGTCAGCAGTACCAAACGTATAACTAATTGATGTGCTTTAATACAATAAGAATCAAGCAGTACACACAGAAAAACTACTTACTCGTTTATGAAGGAGTAGTTGGCGAAGATGTATTGAAGGCATGGCAGATAGTTAATTGAAAACAAAAAAACACCGTTCATGCATGTTCAAAGGGCGACAGCTGTTGTCTGGCATACTTGGCCTTTCTGGTAGACACTACGATGACGACGTGGCGTACCGAATGGCGAAACATAATTAAGGGCCGTTAAATAATGATAAAGATTAAGAAAAGTTAACATTTTAAGGACTGCGGGCCCAATGAAGTGCCTTAAGTAATCACGGCCGCGGAGCGATGGCTTATCATAAAGCACCATTATGACACACACACATGTACGGCTGAATGATTTCAAACCATGATGGGCATTCGATTTAATGTCTGGATGTTTCTATTGACTCGAATTTTCCGATGATCTCAAGTGGTAAAATCTATATAGTATGCATGTTTGAATTAAGTATTCACTCGGTTCCTCAGTATAAAATTCTTTCGTGCAGCAAACCTGACGGAAAAGAATTATAAATGGATAAAAGCAAAAAATTAAGTAGCCTTTATGGGAATGCGGAGATTTACCTGATTCTTTTTATAAGTATGTACTGATGGTTCGTATCTACACGAGCGTTGTACTAGCCACTGTGTAAACGTGCAATAACTTGAGCACATTTGTAATGTTTGATTTAAACTATGAGTATTTATGTTTAGTTTTCAGTTTGTTATTATGTTTACTATTTTAAGTTTAGTTTTAGATGTTAAGGCGTGCATTGAAGAAAGCAGCTTACGCTGCGTCTCGTTTAGTCTTCTTGACTCCGGGTGAAGGTGAAAGTTGTGGTTAGCGTAAAACTGCATCCGCTATCCTTTGAACCTTCGCTTTGAGGCTGCCACCTTCTGTACCAACCTCTTAGTGCAATCGGTGGACGTCATCAAAATCTGCCAATACAAGCGAACATCCGTGTCCCAGGAAGCAATTGAGAAGAAGAAGACTCGATCGCTGATGAGGCCGAAATTCTCGCAAGAGGTGACAATCGGGTGAGCCGAGAACTACTTGAGTCATGGTTCACGGGCCCCCAATCCATCAACAAGTGCAACGATTTGCCCAATCCATATTCAATCCTGAGATTCAATGTGGCCAAAGCAAGCCGTCACTTGAGGAATGGGCAGGCCACCGCCTCATCGTACGCCAACACCGGGGAGCCCGACGGCCGAGCAATCATCATGCCCGAGCTCACCGCCCGTGACGAAAGTTCAACAGGTCAGAGCCCGCGTGCCGTCCAACAAGCAGTCCACGCACAAGAAGGCAATTAACGTTAATTGTCGCTGTATGCTTGCAGTAATGACTGTGTCCTATAAATACTGCAAACGTCTGTGCATACTTAACCTTTCTGCTACTCATGTCTCTGATGACGAATCCGCGACGGATATCGAAACGTCAGGCGAATAAACATATTGTCCCAGCGATCGAGTCTTCTTCTTCTTCTTGTCATCAAAATCGATGGTCAAACAAACACATGCCAATATATCAATCCTGATACGCACGCAGTCCGATGCCAAACTCTGCCTTTCGTAAGCGGAAGTGATCCACTTGTATCTCGACACCAAGTCCACCACGGGAGTAGGCTTTACGCCACAGGGCCACTGCCAACACCTCCGCACATACGCAATACCAGTCGACTACCTGAGTTTGGGGCATGCCAAACAGCATGGCGCACATGATGACTATCGAGCCCCGAAGAAAGAAAAGGCAAGCTTCAATTAGTTCTGACATCAACAGAGGGAAATTGGCAAATGTGGACCTGTTCGCTAGAGTTGCGTAGCATCACAGCGCAGGCACTAGAATGCGTATCCCTTATTTAAGGCTGGCGCTGCCTGTTTGCCTATTTTTCCTCTACAACGGTTGCAAGTTGCAGCCCGGGCCAATAGTGTTTTGCCCTGGCAGTAGCCAAATACTTCTGTTAAATTGAAGACTTACTGTAGTTTCTGATTGTTTGACAACTGGGGTCGGCGAATTTTGCAGTTTGACGACCTGACGACGTGGAATGCACATGAGGCGTCTTGGTTACACTAGTAGTGTATGAAGAACAGACCACTTCCCTCCACGTTTGGCTGAGTGAGGTTGGATACCCATCACGCTAAAAAGTCGGCCAAGTATAATGGATAGACTTGTGGAGCCGTCCAGCTCCGGCGCCATGCCATTGTAGAGTTCATTAAACCGAAGTTCCCGACAGGCCCACGGGACAGCCAATCACATATGCCCACCAAATGCTGTCGGCCATTCAACTGAGTAGCCAGTAACGCACTCTGGTATGACGTGCGTGCATCCACAACCTCATCACGCTGGCAAATAGGCGCATGTGCGGGCCGCGAGGTAACCGCACGTCGGGTTAACAGTTCTATACCGAGTAGAATGCACAACTTCTGTCCCCGTATCCTCTTATACGGGAACGGAGGTTGCTTTTACTCATTGGCAGGTCGATTTTTGATGTCGAAAAAGATTGCGTTTATTAATAAATGGAAATTTTAGTGAATAAGGCTGGCTACGCCTATTAGGTTTGAAGTGTATGGCTTAGATTTTGGACTAGGATTATGGTCTGTGTTCACGGTTAGGATTTCGATTTTTGTCAGCGCTAGGTTTTTTTAATCAATACAACTCGGAGTGATAATGATAGACATAACACCTACTGTCAAGACCAAGTTTTTCGGCAGCATACGCCAAATCTCGAGTTACAGAGTTACTGTTGGTGAGACCTACCGGTTGATGGGCACGGGAGCACACAAAAACTACACGCAGTGTTTTGCTTTAGTAACAATCATTTATATATAACACCGCGGAAGCCGAAAACCCCAGAATTCTGTAGAACAAGACCAATGCTACTAGAAGGTATACGGTTAGGGCATTATTTGGAAGCCAGGGAAACCATAAAAATATGGAAAATCAAACCAGTATATAAAAGTAAGATGTAGCAACGTAAAAGAGCACGATAACCGAAAAGTCAACAAAAAAATTTTGCAGCAAACCAGAGGTAACTGAATAAACCGCCAATGAGTAAACTAGAACAGGTCAGTAGCCGGTGCGAAATGCAGCCATGAGAAGCGAGAAATGAGAACCTGAATCACCGAAATGGCCACAATTATTTGATCGATATGGGCGTGCTGCTACATACAATAGATTGTAACCGATGCGTTTAGTGTGGCAATTGTAATATAATTGTATTAAAAGTGTAACTCTTTTATTGTAGCCTAGTTCACCTAACCGCAGCAATAACTTTGCTTTATTACATACACATAATTATAATTTACCTTGCTCTAAAATCACGGTGCCTGTTACTTCACTACTAACTTTAGACACTCATGTGTCTCTTAAGTTTAAGCAGTCGTGCCTCTTAGCATAGGTATGCTAAGCTTTGATAGCTTAAGGTTTTAGCCTATTGCGATCTCAGCATCAGTTCTACTGTAGTCCTGTCCTTGTAGCGTTCCTATTTAGGAAGATGATGTTGTGTAAAATCTGAGCTAGAACTAGGTACTGTAAAAAATCAAAAGTAGCCTGAAAAAATGACACATGCCACTTTGCATGGTAGAACTTCGTCTGTTATTAAATAAACATTTTTAGCTTCTAAGCCTCAAGCTACGACTGCATACTAAGTTAAAATTACCTCCATATACGTACATGTCGCATTATAGCTCACCATCTACTAGTTTTAGCAAGTATGGTTACTATATCTAGCACTCCTAGCATACCCATAGCGCTTCTAACGGCAGTTTCCTGGAAAAATGGCAATTTTAATATGCGAGAAAATTCGAGGTCCAGATAAAATATTCCTTACATCATCCCCGGATGAGGAAGAAGAGGAAACGAGTTCTGAGACCAAAGTATATTCAGGCTGACGTTTCAAAAGCTCGCTCGCTTTCATCGTCAGAGCAAGGTCTCTGTATTCCTGTGTGCGTCAGATAATTGTGAACTTTCATTCGCCCATGCGTCAGTCGATTGCACCGATCGATTTTCTTGGCTGTTTGAATTGCTCGCGTCGTCGTGAGCTATGTCAAGTCGCTTTTGTGACTCGTGAGAGTTTCCACCTTCTTTGCTCGCGGCTACCAGCTGTCGGCCCTGTTTATCTCTCCGACCAAAAGCTCAAGCGAAAGCACATAATTGAGCTCCTAGAATTATGTCTAAAAACGTTCTTTACGTTTTATGGCCAAGTTTACGAACAAAAGAAGGGGACACCAATGGGCTCGCCTTTGTCTGGCCTTATTGCCGAAGCTGTTTTGCAGAGGCTCGAGCGGCTGGTCTTCAGCTCGTCTCCCCCGAAGTTCTGGGCCAGATACGTTGATGACACTTTCGTTATCATCAAAAGGAGCAAAGTGCAGGCTCTCTAAGGCACTGCTGAACTCCATCTTTCCTGACATCCAGTTCACCATGGAAGAGGAGGTCAACGATCAATTACCCTTCCTTGACGTACAAGTAACGAAGCTGGAAGACGGCAAGATAAAGACAAAGGTCTACCGCAAGGCAACCAATACCATGTGCATTCTTCACTTCAGATGTAACCACCCGTTGGTCACAAACGCAGTTGTGTTAGGACCCTTCTCCAACGCGTTCAGACACACTGAAGTGACGAAAGTGGGAAAAAGGAGGAGATTAAATACTTGCATGCCCTATTTCATGCCAACGGTTATCCGAAGTCCTTGGTACGCATATGTCTTAAGAAGCCCCACCATGAGCGGTCGAAAGGAGATGACCCTAAGTTCTGGCTCGCAATCCCTTATGTGAAGAATGTATCAAAGGTGGCTGCAAGAATCCTGAAACCATTCGGGATTGGTGTGGCTCACAGGCCGTAATCAACCATCAGACAGCAACTCATGAGGCCCAAAAACCTGCTACCTCTGACTGAACAATCAGGTGTGGTCTATAGCATACCATGCCAAGACTGCACTGCAAGGTATGCCGGTGAAACGGGCAGATGCCTTGGCACAAGGTTGCATGAGCATCGGCTCGCAATCAACCGCGAGGATAAGCTGTCTTTGGTCTATGACTACGTAAAGCAGAAGAAACACAAATTTGCTTTTGAAAAAGCAAGGGTAATAGTCCGGGCCAACGACAAGATGGCCAGACTGCTGCTAGAAAGTTGGTCCTCGACTGGCACATTAAACAGAGCCATGGACCTTCATACCGCCTACCAAGCGCTCCGCAAAATGCAAACATCGGCTCAATACGGAGCAATAGGTTGGGCGGAGAGAGATAAACAGGGCCGACAGCCGGTAGCCGCGAGCAAAGAGGGTGGAAACTCTCACGAGTCACAAATACGACTTGACATAGCTCACAACGGCGCGAGCAATTCAAACAACCAAGAAAAGTGATCGATGCAATCGACTGACGCATGGGCGAATGGACGTTCACATCTATCTGACGCACACAGGAATACAGAGACCTTGCTCTGACGATGAAAGCGAGCGAGCTTTTGAAACGTCAGCCTAAATATACTTTGATCTTAGAAATCGTCTCCTCTTCTTCCTCATCCGGGGATGATGTAATGAATGGCAATTTTCTCTATGTTATGAAAAAATGCATGTCAAATCTTCTGTTTTTAGAAAATACACGTCTCCTTAACCATTCAGCTTACTGAAATCCCTATAAAGGCTACGACTGAATAGAAGGCCAAAAGTCCCTACATGCACGTGCATGTCATTTAATGGTTTTACCAAGTAAAGCTACTAGAAATAGCACTTCGAGCAAAGGACAGCACTTTTAACAGAACTAAATAACTCCTAGTAGTTTAATTCTAAAAAGACAACTAGGGCAAGCATGGATGTGTATCGCACTTCAAACACATATTCTACTGTGAATAGCCGAAAATCCATGTCTCTACTTCCATCTGAGATAACGGTAACAAGGTCACAGAATTCACTCCAGTAAGTGTTATTTCTGACCAAATATTAGCGTCAATAATAAAACCAGAACCATCATCAGTCTGATACATAGCTAGAAGCAGCGGTATAAACATACATCACTCGTGAGAACCTCAAACCTGTCGTATAGTCTGGCGTAAGCTTTCTGTATCTGCTGATCTGCAACCCCCTACAAAGAAACTGCATGCTCGTACAAAACCCCAAGTGTCCTTCATAATAACCACGTGAAGATGAGAAATTTGGCAACCTCGCCTATAATGATTATTACTTACTACTCAGCTACTGGCCCATTTATAGGATATAGCAATAGTAGGTGATTATAGAGCAGATTAAACAGGAGATCTTCCGCGCACATCAAGATGGAGTAAGATACTGAAAAAATGTTTAGCCTGCTAATGGCATATGGAACCAAGCGGCATAAAGGCATAGTAAAACCTAAACTATTACTTAAGAGCATTTCGTCTACCAATAAAATGGCACAGCCGAAGTGGACACAGTTCATAGGGCAGTAGCCAAGGAGATCCCTGATGTGCTCCGTGCCTAAGATATATTCTTATACGGAAAAGCATAAACCCACATTCACACACTCTGCTGGGATGTTCTGTAAAGTCCAAGCTAGAGCTAGACACTTTACTAAGAATACGGGTAGTCTACAGACGGCAAACGTTACGGCATGATAGGAATTCTGTTATTATTTAAAGATGCTTTATTCAACCCGTTGCTAATCACTTTGCCTCATACAGATTTGAAGTTTATAATGGACACAACTTCTTAAAAAGCTCACACAGGTCGTACTATACTATCCTACAACTGGCCTTAGTAAGCATGAGTACTAAAGCTCGCACTGTAGCGTGCCAGTAACTGGCTTTAGCAAGTATGATTACCATAACTGACACTTCTAGCATAGGCACAACATTTCAAACAGCAGTATCCTAGCTCTAGCAGTTTACATTTTAGGCGACAAACAGGGCTAGCACTGATGTACTCCGAGCTTTAAACGTCTACTCTACTCGGAATAGCCAAAAATCCAGGTCCCCACTCTCATTTAAGGTCAAAAGAAAACGGGCCCAGACTTGACTCTAATCAGTGTCAAATCAGACGAATCACTGACACACACTGCTACAAGCAGCAGTATAAACGGTACTTGCAGTATTAGAAATATGAGACTAGGGCCTCTTGGATCGTTCTGGGCACCAACTTTGGGTGCATGAGGATAGATAGTGCAGTATTACCAGCGTAAATGTCTACTGTCACTGAAGACTAAGTAAGGTTGGGCGGTGTTTCCGACTGCATCTGGAGATGGTGACTTATGCCCGAATCCTGCTCGGTCTGATGGCGGCACGTCTATTTTCACTATACTTGACCGCAGTTACCATCCCTGCTCTCAGACAAATGGCGAGCATCACCGATTGCGTTGACCGAAATTACGCAATTGAGTGTAGACGTCATTGTCCATATAACTGCGAGGGTTTTCTGGCATACTTGATGCCAAACCCTGACTGTGAAATTGAGACTGCGTTGCAAAGATTGCGTTGTCAAATTAACGTGAACAGCCTGTTATAGTAGTCACCTGGAGGGTCTAGTTGTGTACACTCTTGCGTCTAATGTACATTTCAGTTTTGCCCCACCCATTCCGTTAAGCAGCGGGGCGCGATTCCGGCGCAATTTAGCGGCCTCATTATAGTTTGCTACAAAACAGTTTAGTCCGTATACAAGGAAGGAACAATATGTAGGAAGAATTTGACTCTCAGATAGTGGAATTCGGCTGCTGGGATATCCGGTACCTGACAGTTAAGGTAGTCACCGCAGTCAGTTCCTGTTTGAGTCGGCTTTGAGAGCAAATAACCAGACGGATTTAGATCAGCCTACTAATGCAGACGTGCCATGACGGATTGCGGTCAGTTTACGAATGCAGCCGTGTCATTGGACGCAGGGTACTCGCGGAGTTTACAACTGCCCAAAGGTATGGCTACGCTTCCGATCACGACTTAGTCGCTCTTAAGAACCCAAATATGCCAAGCAGTCTAACGCAATCTGCCTGCCTGTATCTGCGGATTTTAAATTCCGTACAAAGATGGCATGCCTATAGGGCAACCCCTGGGTGTTTGACATAAACAAGAGATGAAGGCGAGAAAAGGTGGTAGGCTCAAATCTCCATCTGCACTGCTTATTCATTATTACTCAGCTACTGACACACTATAGTATGTAGCAATGCAAGTTGAGTAAGGAGCAAATTGCTCTCATATTAGACAGGAGATGAGTTCCAAATATCATGAGAGAGTTACGCATTGCAAAAAGTCAATATTGAGCCTAAAAACGGCAAATGCCTTATAATAGTTGCCGATATAGCTTACGACTGCATACTAGATTTCAACATACTGCATGCAAATGCAGGTCACTTTGCAGTATAATAAATACTGGTCGTAGCAATATGATTACCGGAAGTAGCACTCCTAACCTTGGTGGAACTCCCCAAACAGCAGTATCCCAGCCATATTAGTCCTAGGCTTGTTTTTTCTATCGAAAGCTACGCCAAGTGACCACAAAAAGTGATTCCCTTACGGCCCGGACAGACAAAACCGTTGGTGCCATGTCAGTTAATAGAGACTTCTCGGCACTACGTTCAGTCGCCGAATACTGATAAGCATAATTCAGACCATCTCCACTGTCATCTCTATGTGGAGCCAACTTCCAACGTGTATTGTTTTGTACTCGTTAGATCGAATACGGTAACAGTTGCCTATGAACCATACGTATATGGTGTAGATTGCGGCGCGTCTACTTTCGCTATATTTGACCGCATTCATCGTCCCTGCTCTCAGGAAAATGGTAGATATCACTGATTGCGTTAGTCGAACTGACACAGACACAGGTAGTTTTTTTCGAAGATCACAACGTATGGCTGCATTCATTCTGTCCTTTAGGCGCGAAATAATAAGAGTTGCAAACCCTGTTCCACGGCAAGAAGCACCTGGGATCGTTTATCGGATCCGTTGCACTTCTGCATAGAGCCATTATGCCAGTAGCACCCGTAAGACTGTTTCGGACGTCATCACTCGATTGCAGGATAGCAATGCAAAAGCAGGATACATTCAAGTCCTGGTTTATTGGTCGGGAGCTAAGCATCGGCTCGAGGTCTAGTGGACATACTTTATGTACGAGGTGTCAATTACATTATCCATCAAGTACTCGAGTCATGATAAACTGGCCTTTATCATAAATTACAGCACCATCTTAACTCCCT
>JAYGXS010000002.1:72882968-72892971 GCA_036362985.1 Ligula intestinalis | reverse complement strand
GATATTCCTTTACGGCCAATTCTATCCATGTCAAACTCACCATTTCATAGACTAGCACAATGGCTTAGGAAAGAATTAGAACCAATTCGCAAAAGGTTTTCTTCTTACACATTAAAAGATAGTTTCCATTTTGTCGACGACATAAGACACCAAAATATTTCCGACAAACACATGATATCCTTGGACGTTGAGTCATTATTTACCAACGTTCCCTTGGAAGAAACTATTGATATCATTTGCACTTATTCCTCGGATACCCGTCTGGCCCCAGAAATATTACGAAACTTACTACAATTATGCACAAAGAATGTCCAATTCTTATTCAATGGACAATTATACCGACAAATTGACTGAGTCGCGATGGGAAGCCCACTAGAACCTTCCTTTGCTGACATATTTATGGGCCATTTGGAAGACAAAGTATCTGCCAAATTGAACAATGACACACTATACAGACGATATGTAGATGATATATTTGCGATTGTGGACAATTCAAGGGAAGCCGAAGGATTATTGTCTACAATGAACAGTCTGCATCCTAAGATAAAATTTACCATGGAACAGGAACAAGATAACCATCTTTCCTTTCTCGACGTTAACTTATCCAGACAGAAAGATGGTTCCATTACACGGACGGTCTTCCATAAAAACACCTGGAAAGGGCAGTATTTACATTATCTGAGTTTTGTTCCCATTCAATGGAAACGTAACTTGGTATATACTCTTTTCCAGAGGGCCAGAATGATCTGTTCTACGGATACATTGGATAATGAATTAACCAACCTTAAACGCACCCTTATGAAGCGAGGATATCCAAGTCAATTTATAGACAAATACAATAAACCTCTAAGACCTAAATTGACTCAACAATTAGCACCAAAAAAGCCCGTCTTCATTTCCTTACCATTTAAGGGCGACAACATACTAAACACCATCAAAAGACGCCTTCTCAATGCCATTGGAAGGACGTACTATGCTGCTGATATGATAATTTGCAATCCGACAAAGCCTTTACCAGTTCCTCATGCGAAGGATGCCATGCCGTTGCACGCCACTTCAAACTGCATTTATGAATTTACATGTACTTGCGGATGCAAGTACATAGGGCGAACGCAGAGGCAATTGGCCACCAGAGCTAAGGAACATTTACCTAGCTGGCTAATGAAACAAGAAAACAGAATTCCCCGGTCCTCAATTACTGAACATCTGTTAGACTCGGGCCATTCTGCTGACCCCAAAACGTCCTTCCGAGTACTTGTTCGAGCACGAAAAACTCGCACTTTACGCTACCTGGAGGCAGCCTACATACGGCGGGTCAAACCCGACCTATGTAAACAGTTGGAGCATGTAGTGAACCTAACTTTGTCTTGGTAACATTGGCTCCCTGTTTATACATTTTTCCTCCTAAGTTGTTACCTCAGGTGTTTTTCCCTGTTATTTTTGCTGACCATAGCGTTTGAACTTCTCATGTTATTGATTAGCCACTTGGCCACTCCTTATGACCTTGTGTTTATATCGATTTTTCTGTACGAATTCATTGTGTATCTTCTCTTTGTAATTCACGTTAAGTAATGAGAGGCGGCAACTGAAGAGCTCTCTCGAAATGATATGGATCCAATAAATCATTTTGCTGCTATTGCCATATTTAAATTTGCACCATGGAAACGTTGCTTTATATTTGCCATAAATGCTTATCCCCACTTCAGCTTTTCACTGCGTTTTTTTAGATTGCTATCATTATTTATTAGCCTGTGTGACAATATAGTATGAGGTTGTTGTTTTGCATCGAGTTTTTCGTTACGAATTTAATCAATGTATCCTTCCACTCCTTCTTCATGTTATGCAGCGATAGGCGGCTCCAGGCATACACTCGCCAAATATTTTGGTCTCAGTAAGTTCCGCATTTCGTACACCTTTTAGGCATGTAAATAAATGGTGTCTAGCCCGGTAAGCTTATGGCGCGTTCGAAACTTTACACTGTATACCCTGTTCTGTCGAATCCACATCATTTGTTCCGCAGATTGTGTGAGACTTTGTTTTTAATCCTTTCATGCACATTGCCAAAAGTTTAAACGAGTCCTTCTCATTCGATTCTGAAAGCCTGCGTTTGGGTTAATCCTCACAAATGCGCAAAAGGAATGATTTGCATGCTCACCCTTTTGGAAAGTAAAGAAAACTGTCTTGTGAGAAAGGTAATTGCGGATGAATGTGCTGGCAGGCCACGTCAGCAGAATGAAAGCAAAACCTCCCTCACTGGCTGTTGGATGATCGCTTCAGCGCACCCAGATAAGAAATAGGATTGCCTTTCACATTCATTTATAGCTAACTGACGATTGGTGGATTGTGAGCTCTTAAATTCACCTACAACAAACGGCTCAGACTTAGATCCTAAACTAATCTCTAAACTCTTGCCTATTTATGTAGATGAAATGTAAACCAGTGGAGTCCACCGGATCTTGTACACAATTTGTTTTCCTCGTTCCACATCCATATACAATTGTCGAATCGATTATCATGAAAACCAGGTGATATGTATATGCGTAAACTGTTTTAACGAGAAAACGGTTGGCTTTTTTATTAATGTGGGTGCGTTATAAAGACCGCATAGGCAGTTCATGTTGCTTTTGGCTAGCTGCTGTATGCAGTGACAAAGCGCTCCGCTAGACATCGTGGACCCCCACCGCGGCCAATTATATTTTGCAGAGCATAAGTCTCTGATTTAAAGCCAACCCGATTAAGTCCTGTTCCGTCAATGGCTCGAGCGTCCGTCCTAGAGTACAGACTATTGTATGAAAATTTTCAACAGCTCGAAGGATGGCTTGCAGACATCCTTACATCCTGTCTACTAAATAAGGTGGAAGTGGAAGGTGGGCACAGTTTTGCACATTCGGTAAATGTTTGTAGGTGCGTCGCCATATATAAGTATACATTTTTATGTTTAATTATAATCCAAGAAGAAATGCCTTGACTCTCTGCTGCGATAATAACTATCTTGCTAAAGAGATGCTTACTAAAATCGAAATTTACATCTGAATCTTTGACGCATTTCACGTGCTTTATTATTACTAAGTGATCAATTGATAAGCCAGCGCCAGCTGACAGGCATGCCTGTGTTCGAAATGACTGCTGCCAAATTATCTGTTAGTTTTAAATTGCCGATCCTGGCTGGTTTAGCATTTACTTGTTTTTTATATCCTCGAAATCTAAGCACCACTAACAGCAGCACTGGCCGGTTAATTCACTAAAGCATATTTAAACATTCCTCCATCAGCCGCGTGTGCCGATTTCTCGTGATTTACACGTGGCCTACTCCTGTCAGGAAGCTGAAAATTGACAAAAATATCATGTGACCGAAAGGATAATTCGTCATTTTATTCTCTATGCAGCTGCCTACTTTCTTCAGGCAGCTTCAACGCTGAAGAGAGTTAGAAGAGCTATTGCTATTTTCGTACCACGTGGTCATCGACACCCGCAAAATGTACAACCCTGTGACCTGTCGACTAGAAGTCTGATGTTCTTTTTTACTGACCGGCTCTCATCCACAAATACAAATATTACCGATAGAAGCCAACAAGGAAACTAGCCCATGACTCAGTTTTTAGACCCTTTGCAATTTAATCTACCAATCATGAACTTAATGACTTGTCTATCTTTCAGTCTGTTTTTCTCATCCAGAAGAAGACCAAAAAGATTCGATCGCTGGGACAACACTTTTATTCACCTGCCGTTTAGACATCCGTCGTGGATTCCTCATCACCGACAACAGAAATGGATAACATATGCAAAGGACCTTGCAGTACTTATATGACATCGCTATTACTGCAGACGTATAACGAGGATTAACGGCCGTTGACTTTATGTGTTTTGTTATCTTGTTGACCGGCAGAGGGGTCTGATTTGAGGAACATTCGTCACGCTTGCTGAACTCGGGTGGGATGAATCTTGTGCGAATCGCGTAGCCACCAAAGTATATCCTACGTCAAACTGAATCCGCTATGCTTTACTGGTTTTGCAATGCACCACTCGTCGCAACTAATCCCACACTGCGACACAGTCGCTAATGCTAGGCCACAGTAATTGTTTCATAAATTTGCCCTGTACGGTTGCGTATAAACTATCAACTCATGCACGGTGACCGCCTAAGTAGGTTTGCCTCCAAACTTCTTGGTTGACGGTAGGTGTAATTTAAAGATATATTTTGTTGCATATAAAATAAACTTATACGTGAGTTTTATCTAACATGTTTACGATGCAGTCGAGGACACTTTTAAGGTCGAAAACTGTTCTCCGTACTGTGTCCTAAATGGGGTAAAAAGTACAGTGAATTTCTGTGCTTGGATATAATTTTAGCAAAACCTGAAAAAGAAAAATATGGGGTGGGAGAGGACATCTAAGAGCGACATCTTAAGTATCAGGTAGCGATGTTTACGTGGGTTCGACACTTTGAAAACAAATTCCAAAAACAAACTAGAAATGACAGCATTTATCCTTCTCTACTGAAGGAAGGGCGTTATCACATGCACGGACAGTTTAATTCATATTACTAAGATAAATCAGTTACAGCTGCCGTGTTCGTTGATTTTGGAGATCACACCGAGAATGACAGCCTAATGGCTCAGGTCCGGTGCAGGGCTGTGTCTAATCCTCATACATGTCACTTAGTTAATCGACGCAGAAATCGCGTATATGTCTGATGGGTAATGATCGTTTCCTTTCTCCTGTGATTTTACGGATTTTCAACATTTTATGATAATTTTAGATTTCAAGCAAACTGTCTTGTTACCATTGGAAATGTGTGCCAGTTTTTCATATCAAAATATTCCTTAAAAAATGCCGTTACCAACAGTACTGCATTGCAGCAAGCCAACATAGTAAGGATGATTTAGAATACATAAACAGGTGCCATTTGAGGCTTGGTTTGAGAAGTCTGTAGGTAAACTAGATTTATTTTGACAAAACGTAAACCATACATTCTGCAACAAAATTCCAGATATATCGGCCATGGCGAGATGCCCTCTATTGAAAAAGGTTTTGTCCGGGGCGCCTGCAAAGACAAAACACTTTTCAAAAGGACTACTCACGTATCATGAACTTGCTCCAATGACTCGCAAGGCTGTCGTACATTCAAGCATATTGCATAGCAAACAAATATAAATATATTCTTTTATGTACTTATTTAAGAGAAGGCAACGCCCACTTTGAATTATGTTATTCAAGCAAAATGCAATCTATAGTCTTTCAAAAAACAGACTACTATGTACGTTTTACGACTTGTAAACGTCCGTTCACAAACCTTCCTCCCTGTTCATTTATTAATATTCTTATAAAATATGCATCGTGGTTAACCTCCATTGAAGAAAGCTGATGAGCATTTCTGACATCCTCTTCATAGCGTAGAAGATGTCCGCTTTTTATTAAGTTGGTTTGGCAGATTTAGTTAATTTAGTTGACCCAATTGTCAAAAAACTCGCGGCATTCGGCGGGAGTCGAACCCGCATAGGAGAGTGACCTTTTAGCCAAGCCAATGCTCTACCCACTTGAGCTACGAATGTCACGCTTCACAACGTGAGTTTAATCACACTTGGATCGATATAACCCGCCCAACTTTGTCGCTCACATGGAATCCACCATTGCGGGACAGCAAGTTGACTGCCCAAGCAGGATTTCCTAAGCAATCATCTAGAATCCACCATTGTGGCCACTGTCGGGTTTAATCGCAGAAGCAAGTCTCCAAAAACTAGAGGCGATCGTGTTCGCAAACTATCAGCCCAAGTTCTGCAGTCGATATGTTGACGATACCTTTGTCATCATTGAGCGAGAAAAAGTACAGGAATTCCACGATCTCCTGAATTCTGTCTTACCTGATATCCAGTTTACGATGGAGGCTGAAAACAACAACTAACTGCCGTTCCTAGACGTCCTCGTCCATCAAAAACCAAATGGAAGCCTCAAAACGACGGTGTATAGGAAGGCCGCCAATACGCGCCAAATTCTAAGCTACCATAGCAAACACCCGGCATGCCACAAACGCAATTGTGTGCGAACGCTGTACAAACGAACAGAAACGCACTGCAGCGAGCCGCAGGACCGGAGGTTTGAAGTACGATACCTCCAGCGTCCCTTCCTGGCCAACGGATATCCTCAAAATTTCATCGAACGCGGCAAACAGGTCCAATCAAATGGAGTCCCGGCAGCCGAGCAACCGAAATTATGGCGTGCGCTACCATACATTGACGGCGTTTCTGAGGCAGTTTCCCGTCTATTAAAACCCCTGGAGATCGGCATTGCCCACCGACCAGAGGCAAAAATACGACATCTCCTCATGCGGCCGAAGAAACCCCTGCCCCGAGGTGAAACCACAAACGTCGTTTACCGAATAAAATGTGATTCCGGCGCAGTCGACTACGTCGGAGAGACTGGGAAGTGGTTGCAGACCCGGATGACAGAACACAGCAGGGCTGTAGATACGATGCAGCGACTTTCGTTGGTGGCGGAACACTGCGCAAATGTCGGACACACATTTTTCTTCCAGAATGCCAAAATGCTGCGTCGAGGAAATTACCGCATGGTGTGGGAAACAATCGAGGCCTGGCCCACGGGAACAACCTCCATTAACCGCTGTGTCTCACTTCCTACAGCTTACCAAGCCCTCCGAAAGAAACTCAATGAAGGAAAAAGCGAACAACAAATCAGACGGAACGTGAATCCGGGCCCTCGCATGCCCATGGTGGACACACATGCAGCCGCACCACAATCGGAAGGGGCAATCACCAGCGTAGCCGCTTCATCAGCTCATTCTGCAGGTGTGACACCGGATGTACGTATTAACACAAACAGGACCACTGGACTAGAACGGCTGCTGAAATCAATGACAGTGGTACAGGCGCGAACAGCAGAATCTGACGTATATCCGGACCCTTGTGAGCCCATGATGGACACACACGTAGATGGACCACAACCGGAAAGAGCAATCATCAACTTAGCCACTGCATCCGCTCATTCTGCAGGTGGGAAACCAGATGAACGAGTGAACACAAACAGGAACACCGCCCAAGGACGGCAGCTTAGATCAATGACAGCTGCACAGGTGCGAAGAGGAGAATCCGATGGGAGACCCCTTGACTGAAACTAATCCGCCTCGATGATTGAGCATCCCCCTCACGCCCCGGCCCCCCTTCCTTTGCATTGGCTTAAACCTTATTGACTATGGCTGTCACCTACTATAAATACTGTGAGGCGCGGTACAACCCCCAGCTCTGATGACGGAAGCCTGTACGCTTTTGTAACGTCAGGAAAGTAAAACTATGGTTCCCGTGATCGCCTCTTCCTCTCATTTATGCCCGGGGACTCGGATTTTCGCTTCTATTGGCAATATATATATATACATACATATATATATATATATATACATATATATGTTTGTGTTGTCCGACCAGCTAGTGTTCAGGGTTATACTTGGCTGATGAAGGCTAATAAGCCCGAAACAGTTCTGTATCAAGTTACCCCCAGATGCTGTCATACCCCACATACTGCTATTATGACTTGGCCGGCATCGGCCTGGCAGGCGGTCACCCGTTGGGGACCTCTGACCACCACACGAACTTTGTTTAGTTCGGAAGCCTATTCGATTGGTGTTCGCCCATTTCTCAGTGAATATGTATATATTGCATTTAGTTTATAGTCCGTAAATGCGATTTTTATCGCAGTTTGGGTTTGAACGCATACGAAAATTGCAAACGATTTGCAAACCCAGTATGTACGATTTCTCCAAGTATTTATTTCAACAGACGCACCTTTATACCGAATGAGTACAAGTGTAAATATTATCTCTAAATAATGTTTGCATTTACAGAAGCATTGGAAAACAGCTAGTACATTTCCCACTGATAGCTATGCACTAATTATCAAAACAGATAAAAATCAATTGCAGATGATTGCTTGAAATATCATAAAATAGCACATTAATAAAACTGAGGTCAACCAACAGAGGCCATCTATTGAAGGTTTCTGGAGCGCTTTACTATTATTTGGATAAAAAGGGGCTCTGTCGACGAAACCGGGACATCACTCCGGGTGCGAATGGCTTAACCCACAGCAACGGCAAAGTCTCGTGTTTAAGTCATGTTGACGGGTCCTGACAATATTTTTTTTAATTTTAGGGAGCGGAAATCAACGTTGACAACCACACACGTTTTTGGCAGCTGAAGTCATGGTTATCAGGCCTGCACTCCAGTAATAAGTGAACTCAACTTCCCTACCCCTTATTTTGTGCCGTGACTTTGCCTGAGCAGGGGAATCAGTCACGTGGGGAGGTCACGGGCAACCAAAACTTCCAGTGACAGCTAGCCAAATTACCGCCTAATTATCACGCCAAAACCTAACAAGAATGATAACATCGCGGCAATTAGCGGCTCCGACGCAGACTGTAAAGCCATCAACGCATCAATTAGGGCTGTCAGTGATGATCACGAGAGCTAGTAATTGGAGTTCACGTGTGGTCGTGTATGGAATTAAAGTACTACGCACCCTCTGACTCTTATGATATTAGCTACGATGGTCTATGGTGATGGGTTCCAGCGAGAATTAGAAGCTTCAGGCCAAAAAAAATTGTTATTCCAGCGACTGGATTCCTTCCCTTGGGAGGAGGTATCAACATTGCGTGAAATATTTTTTCACGCTAGAATATGTTGGTGCCTTAAGGGGTCAGAGACTGAGGCAAATGAGTAAAATGCAGTGCATTGTACGTATAAGGGGAAGAACAGACTCAATCGAAGTAGAACTATGCGCCTCAGGCAAAGACAGTGGTGCTGACTGTAAACAAAAAGTAATGGCATACCCATTAAAAATGGTTTCTGGCGCTGAAGCTGTCAAATTGTATCAATCACAGTATCATTTGAAGCCCATCGCGAAGACTGTGACGAGTACTCTAGCGATCAACGTCCATGTGCAAGGCTCAAGCTTTTGCCTCACGCTACTTCTAGCAAGTTCGCGAGCACCAATGTCTCCCTAGCCCGGTTTGGATACTCAGGACCTCGCCAGGACGACTGCAACGCCCTGACTCAGAGGTGGTTTCTTCTTCGATACCGTAACTTCATTCCTTCTCTACACCTCTTAATGCTCCCACGCAGGCCAGCAACAAATCTTCTTAAGGCAAAGGAAAACTGAAAAAAACATAAAACATACCAGGAAAAGATGATGCGATTACTGGAACAAGAATTTTTATTTGCCTGCCGTTTCCGATATCGTCGGGAATCTTTAGTCATGGGTGATAGTAGCATAGTCATAGTCATGCGCAGATAGGGTTGAAACATGCACAGGTTGCACGGTATTTATAGTTTATAGTGGTCATCCACGTGCGTGTGATAATTATTCACTTCTGTAGCCACCATTTAGGTCTTAATTGATGCAGCACTGGCTTGACACTTCGCGTTTGACTCACTAATTGCCATGTCAGCGTCAGATGCGGGGCTGATAATTGCGTGACAATTATGGCCGCTGACGTCAGAGTTTTGTTGCACCCGGCCCTTCCCACGTGACTGATTCTCTTGCTCAGGAAACTTTTCGGTACAACGTATAGAATCGCCAAATCGTTGCGCTTGTTGATGGAGTGGGGGCCTGAGATCCATGATTCGAGCATCTCGCGGCTCACGCGGTTGTCACCTCTTGCGAGAATTTCAGTCTCGTAAAACTTGAAGATATGGCCAAAATAAGGTTGCGTGGCGGAAACTAAAACGTCAAGCAAATAAAACTCTTATTCCAATGATCGCATCCCATCCTTCTGAACTGCTTCCTGGAACCCGAAATTTCTCAATGTTTGATAAAACACACCAGTTGTACATACTAAAATTTCACTAGAGAATGTCATACTGGTATTTTTGGCGAGAAAAAACAGACAAATGTTACCCAGACTATTTGAATATGTGCAAATAATCGGGGACCACACATAATATCGTCCTCAGCATCCCCGGAAGAGGACGAAGAAGAGGGAGCAAATTGTATTCTT
>JAYGXS010000002.1:72744143-72870963 GCA_036362985.1 Ligula intestinalis | reverse complement strand
GACGGCTCCTAATTACGGTTGATAATGGATGTTGTAGTATAGAAAAGTGAGTGTGGAAGGCAGCATATTTGAAACCACAAAACGCATGCAGAAGGCAGTCAACGGTACTCACTGCTTATGCTTCTAAGATTTGCGTACTAAAAATGTGTCCAATGAGCGCTATACGTTCATTTATTTGAAGATAAATGCAGATAGATAGGTTATTTCCAAAACAAGCAACGTAAAAAACAGCACTTTTTAGTTAAGTTTCCTAAGCATAAAGTATATCACGAGAAACGCAGCGTATTGATCATGTTCCACTTTTATGAATTGCCCCTATTCGCTAGCTTAAATAAGCTGATAAAAAATTGCTTTACATATTTATAATGTGCAACTTGGCTTTAATAAAACCAAAATTAACCACATTCTGCGTGCAAATAGGCTGGTAGCACGGAATGATAGGAATGTATACTGAGGGTGTATTAACTCACTTAAACCTAATTTTAGTTCATGAAAGTAATTGTTATGCAACTGCATTTACCACTTTCATCTACTTAAAGATAGTTTAGAATGCGTGAAATACACTAAGACGAAGGTAAGCAATGTTATTAAAACGCTTCAAATGTTTACGATCCATTGAATACATAATGATGTGAAATGTAAGGAAAAGTGTCATATGAAACACGATGCTACGGATATAATTAAGAGCAAAATATATGCGTAAGATGATCATAAAAGCGTTTGTAGCCAATCGGTTTTATTACTTGTGCCCAGTTCAAATGAACTTTGCACTATGGGCAGATTATTTGATTGGAAGATTTTTAGGCAAAAACCAAAACCGATGTAAGTTTTGAGATTGGTATAGTCCTGTAGTTCCATAAATATAATGAGCGAATTTTAATCCGAAATTACGCATCACAGAAATTACACAGCTACAATTTGAAAACTGTGGTATCTACCTTCAAATACACAGGCAGAACTAGGGGATCAAGTGATAAGCCAAACTCCTCGTAGCAGGCAAATATTGATATAACACCTGGTTGGGCTATTCATGAGTACTATTTTGCCAGTATTGCTAATAATTATGTAACTTATACTTCGCACTGCTATTTCGCAGCCTGTGAGCATTACTGGAAAATCCCGCAGTAGCTGATGTTATTCGAGTCAACATAAATGTTTTGGCCTGCGCCTGCAACCACTTGAACAAAATTATAAACAATTTCCAGTTTTATGTCGCACGAATTTAGAAAGGTGCATTTGAAAACGGAAATATCTGCCAGAAACATTCAGCGAAAGAGCATCGTTGAAACACACGCCCAGGCTTTTAGCTTATGCATTGCATGATATGTCTATTAAGGCATGCCTCGTCCGTATGCCATTTTTTGCACGTTTTCTTGGCCTTGCTCTGTTTAGGAGGCGCAAAATGCCAGTGGTGATTTAAAAACCTTTGACAAATAATATGGCATATTAATAGTGCTCACCGGAACAATTTTTTTGTCTTTGCGCAACCTGCCAGGGTTGCTCAGAAAAAATGCAGTGTGTAGCTGAATTGTGCATCAGTGAAAACAAAAGCTCTTTTCAAATATTTTTTTATGAGTTTTCAAATTACTATTCAAAAACTGTTACAAACTTGTCAACGTTAATATCGGCTCTTTACAGCTTGCTGATTTTGAAGGCTTTACACTGCTAGATTAAGTGGTATCCACAATAAGGTTTTTCATTCAAGAACGTTAAACATTTAAACTTTGTACAAGTAATTAAATTCCAGGAAGCTCTTTCGACCGTCATCAGCCTAGAAAAAAAAGGCATCAATCCTGACTCAGTCAACGTGCATATTATTATTGTGGTACGTACAACATTCTTCTGACATTTTTCTGGAAATCTGAATGTTTGACCCTTGAGTTGGAAAATTATTTGTTGTTCGCCCAACCCATGAAAACATTTAAAGTGTGCGATTCTTTAACTAAGCTTTATTTTATCATTACTTTGCTCTGTGCGGTTATTGAAGTAGCAAAACTTAAACTTGGTCCCTTTAGGTGACATCAAAATGGGAGCAACTTCTCTAAATAAACTGGATATTTTCTATAACTCCCATCTTCTACACGCTTCCACCATGGCATGCTGTAAGACTTTCGCTGGCGCAAAACAAACGATTCGGTTGATTGAATCGCAAAATAGTCTTTCTTATTTATCCTCAATGCATTCGCTTCAACAATTGACAAGGCCTAGATTACTTCCTGCTTTCTTAAATGATTAGTTGATTGCAATTCAACGCGGATGCATTTTGCTATAAATGATGACCTCTTTAGTGAAGCCACGGATTGAACTAAATTTTCAATCATAGTTTCAAAACAGGAACATTTAACCGTGCCAGTATTAGGCAAACGTGTTTGCAGATTATTTTAAAGAAGTTATAGTATCTAGCCAAGATTGGTAACAAATAAAGACGACTAAACCTGAGTATCACGTGAAATTGCGAAGGGTGTTCTATCCTGATTGTGAGAAGTATATTGGCAACTCAATGTAGGTGCCTCCGTACTCACCGGCATAAAAACCCGCATTACATGACTAACTGCGTTTTTCCAAATCGCAAATGGGATGAGGCCTACAATGTTACGTTTTCCCTTAATGTGTTGCAAGATGGCCCTAGACTGGACTGAGAAAGGGCTGCAACGCAGATTCTAGGATGACTGAAATGATAAATGATAATAAATAATGCGATGAATTTAAAAAGCGTAGATCAACATAAGCATCACCACAGAGATATTTTTCTAGCCATAATTGCTAGTGATCTGTACTATCACTAAAACTCACTTAAAGTGTCAAAAAAGTTCTGCGTTCAGAGGGTAATTCATGCACCAATTCACCAGCTCTGGTTTGAAAAAAATTTAGCATTACTACTTAATTAGCATGAATTGATGATAAAACGGAAAACAATTTCACAAAAATGTTTACTTATTTTGTGGAAAACTATTATATATTACTAAGTGCCCCCGGGGAAAATGGCATCAGCCATGTTTAACATGCTTTCATTTTCCAGATAAATATCGTAGCTAGCTACACCACCGGCTTCATTAAGAATTGCTTGAAGAATTTTTGAAACTTCTCAAGATGCATAATGCTATATATAAAACTATAAAACTTTTCAGAAGACGAAGAAGCGATCACTGCAACAAGAGTTTTATTGTCCTGACGTTTCGGATTCCGTCGGAAATTCTTAGACATACGTGATCGTAAATAAGTGTGACTAAGGATTCCCGCCAGAATTTGAAACATCAGGGCAAATAAAACTCTTATTCCAGTGATCGCTTCTTCGTCTTCTTTACTGCTTCCTGATATTTGTATCGACAATTCTATTGACTATAAACATTTTTATAAATGCACCCAAAGAAATTACACCGGAGAGGTAGGACCTCATTTAATAAGTCTTTTTAGTTATTAATGTATCCCAATTACCAATTTGGTTAATCACAGTAGAGAACGTTTCTTCAATGGGCATTTCAGGTCTCAGCTCCACGCTATCGTGAAGTAAGGACAACAATCTCGTCCAGCAAAACAGCAACTGGTGTCTATGCTCACGGTAACCGATGAATCATGAAGATGAAGTGAAGAGTATAGGTTTCTCATTTTCTAGCATGCACTCCGGCTATTATTGGAGTGTCTATTTATACAACCGGTCGACCTTCAATGTCGATTATCTCAAATTTATTCTCCACTGTGATGCTGGGAAGTTGAACCGAACGTGAACAAATTTTAATTGAAGTTACACTTGTCACGCACCTGCCGCACTTCCCACACGTGTGTGTTTGACCATCGATATCGATTACGACCACCAGGTGCAGCAACAGGTCGGTACAGGAGGTTACAGTCTCACGTGTTAGATTTAAAGTGAAAGAGGACGCAGAAAGTGCCTTCGCAATCTTCACCTTCACCCGGAGTCTCGTAGACTAAACAGGTTCCAGCGTAGGTTGCTTTTTACATGTAAGCCGAAACGCCGCCTAACTTATTCTTAAGTGGCAGTATCCTTTTACGCTGGTACTACTCCACTATTTACCCTAAGCTCACCCTTAGTAGGTGTCTAGCCAGACCTTAGTAAGCCAGGACTGGTACTGCTACTACAAATACTGCTGCATTAAATACTACTTACTAGAGCATAGCTTAGTGATGGTGTTTGCTAGTAATATTACGGACTGTTTTTCAGTCAGAAATAGCGCTAATTAAAGTGAGCACTGGGCTCACATACCCTCAATCTTGGCAAGAAATGTATTACTTGTGGTGCTGGCACTGTCGCCACCATTTGTCAGAGGTGACGCTGACTAAGCGAACGTTGGGGCTCATATCCCCTTGGCCTCAACAATGAGTGTGACTGTGGATTTAAAGATTTCATGTAAGTGCATGCACTTTCCACATACAAATGATGTCAAGAAACAGTCAAGAAAGCTGGAGGTAGTCGTTAGTGGCTGGTGCGGCGAAAGCCATCAGTAGGCTTGCTACGCTGGCGAGCGAGCCAAATAATGCCTACCACACTCTGATTTGGTCATCATGTTGGTCCAGCACATCTACGGCGCGATAGCTTTAGATGCAATAATGGATATACACGCGTATGTGGAGCGTCAAAGTTGAACGGGTGGCAAATAAGTGGTATTTGTGTCATAGAAGCCATCACCTGGCAGAGGGGCGTGGGCAATATGCGACTTTCCATATGACACCTGATGGAAATGTAGGCATGTTTTTGACTTTTTCGCGTAACCTATTCCGGAAGATGTCCCTTTTTCATCTATTAACAACTGCTAGTGTGTAAGTATTTAAGAGGAAATCAACGTCACCTTGTGTATATATTATTTTCATGTTAATAGCCACTCCAGGATAAGTTTGAACATCCACGATGTTTTGAGAAACATTTACTTCAAAATTGTGAGTTTTAACAAAATGAATTTGGCATACTTATATTTAATTGCGTAAAGACGAAGATCACTGGGGCAACAAGAAAGTGCAGTAAGGCAGGTTGATTTTAGAAACTTTGAGAAAAAAATTTAATTTGCGCCTGTGTATTTTGACGCCAAAATAGCAGAAAAATCTAATGCTGGCCATACTATCCTGACATAGTCTATTTTGTCCAATTGCATTTATATGTTACAACGAATAAAAGTCTTTGCAAAGGTTGTAATTTATTTAACATGCGTGTTATCTAGCAACTGTGGCCTACCCTGGGGATTCTATCACTTTTTTGACGAGGTCATCTTTGCGTTTCTCATCGAATAGAAATACGGATGGTGACATACAGAAGGTGCACTATCACATGAAATCCAACGATTTTAACAAGTTACTTCATCCTTCTCAAACACAGCCCAAGTTGTAGCCCCCAAAGTCTTGCAGCAATAAAGTAATGATCGTTCTTCATAATAGGGCATATTACGATTAATGAAGAAAATATCGTTTTATAGAAACATCAGCATTTATAACAAAGTGGAAAACTCCGAAAAAGTGGAAATCGGGTGTACTAGGTTAACTTAAGTTTTACATGTAGAGGAAGCCCGTTTATGCAAAATACCGAGTAAATTAAGCAGTTCAAGTAAAATACGTTGGAAACTAATCGTTTTGGTAAGTTTTGGAATACATATGCTTCTATATTACGTGCATTTTAATGTATGGCTGTTATCGAAGAGCCTTAATTTTGAGTATGTATTCTGACATTTTTTCACGAGAACTGCTAGTTGTTCATTTTGTTTATGCATTGTTTGACTTATGTTGGACTAAGGCAACCACATTTTCGCTTGATATGAGAGATCACAGGAGTGACTAATAAATTTAAATAAAATTTTCGGGTACAATTGTAAACGTACAACTTTTTTGAAAACTAAGAGTTTTGCGTTCCTCTATATATTTTTTTGAAATAATTTCGAGGCTTCTATTACGAAGAGGTTCAGAAATTCCATGAAATTCGAATTAGGACTTTACGATTTTCCCTGGCTTTAGTCAATTGACCATCAATAATGAGTATATTCTACGTTTTTACCAAAACCTTCAAAATAAGATATATATTGAAAGTTTTAACATCAATAACCAGCTTATAAACATTTTTTTCTCATGCAGCTGTCTTTTTTGCGTTAAAGTTTCAGAACTAAACAATTATGTGAACCCAATGCCGAAAAAATGAACGTCTACTGCAAAAGTCGCAAATGAATGTGATCAGAATTGATTAAGAAACGTTTTACAAAAAGTATACTCTTTAAAACAAGCTTAACTTATATATTTTGGCGTCTGATATCTGCGTAGGTTAATTTTTTTGATGATAAGGTCAAATCAGGATGGGACATTTCGGCCAGTGGATTGATTTCCTAACGATTAGGCATATGTCTTCTGTTATAAATGAAAAAGCTTAATGTTTTATTTAAAACGGAACAGTTTCTAGCATATTAAGTTACTTCAACGCTAAGTTCTCCAATAAAAAAATACAGAGTAAAAATAAAATCAACGGTAATCTTATAGAAAACATTATCGCAATATCCCGTGACTACTCACTCAAATGTGTATAATAATAACTGTCTTTAACTTTTTATCGACTTAACAATTGATTAATTACCATATATTTATCAAGTTCTGATTCGTATTTCTTGCCCGCAACCCTTAAAATTTACAATATCTATATAGCAAGATACAGATTTCCGTATTTATTACTCAATTTTATGGACTAAAAGTTTGAAAATTAGCAAAATGGAATTTTCTCAATTTTTTTCGCTCTTTCTTTTCCAAAATGGTGCGTTATCTCATAATAACACTTAACTCAATTTCAAGGACGAAAAACAGATTTTTCCGTTTTGCGAACAGATATAACCAAAAAGTTCCTGCTCTTCATGGGTGTTCTTTTATGGTGCAACACGCACTAACAACAAGTTCTTTTCTGCAGCGCCTAATAGCATAGTAAATGCCTTGGATATCAGCAAACACTGAAATTCACCCATTTTTACCTCTATTTTCCCAAAGTATACTGATCTGACCGGAAGTAAATTCTATTTAACATCATTTTGCGCCTAACGTCAACCCAATGAACTAAATAATTAACCTAAAATGTGTGTTAAGTCCCCCAAACTTTCATCAGATATGCCATATACTGTAGGTTGGATTATATCGATAATAGACAAGCCTCGCATCTTTATCACCCTACGTTGCAATCTACCGCCCGAACATGTTCCCAAGACAGAGTACGCATAGCTTCAATTAGCCTGTCAGTTGGCAACCTTTCAAGCCACGGTTTTCAGGGCAGCATGATACATTAAAGTATATCAGATTGTTTATCAGGAGAAAGGCCGCCGAGACGCCGACCACAATCTCCCACCCCACTCCCCCTCCCCACCTGCAGTGGTTGGCAAAGCCGGTAAACGCGTCTACGGACGCAATCTACTTTCCAAAACTACGAGGTAAGAAATATTCATCGCCGTCTTAATCCAAATCCACTTGTCAAACAGTGAACACACAGAACACCCTGGGCTGATGCGCGGTTTGGTATAAACTGTCAGTCGGAACCATTCAAAACCACGATCTTTAATTAATTGTGGTAGTGTTGGCCTTTGAGCACACATTCAGCAAGAGGGGCAACATGAGGAGTCATAGTTTTTTCCCAATGCATGACTATCAAACAAAAAAGACAGAATCTAACCAGTTTTCACTATGCTTAATTATATATACGGCTCCTCACCGGATATTTACAATTTCACGACGCTGTCTTAATGATTAAAACTGTAGAAGAAAATACTTAAATATAAAGCGCAATCAAGTTCCTTGAGAAACAATAATAAATTGTAATTTATTTTTAGGGCAGTAAAACCAATCAAATTACCCACTTCTAGGTTGGCTTGCCATTGCAACAGGTAAAGTACGCAAAAATCTGTCAAAAAATTATCCTTTGCAGCGTTCCATATATACGAAATTGCTTGGAGAATGTAATTTTTATTGATATTTGGCATTGCTGATTATCGAATTTTTGGGAATGGGATTTATCATTTTGCTACATATGAATTTCAACACGATCAGCTATTTGAATTAAAAAATGCGTCCAACGCTTTAAGATATCGGCAAATATTCTTTAGGAAGATTTTTCAGAAGATTTCTATAAATGTAGAACATTATTTAAATGTTTAGCAGCGGACTTTGGGCACTGAAAGATACGAGGCATTCACTAATATTTAAACGGCGAGCTAAATTGATGTGTAACATCACGCCAAAAATGCATATAAGATAATTTAAGAAATGCAATTCCTCGTAATATACATGAATGCATATTGCTTAAGCTTGCACCGTAAATTATATGTCAACCTACTGGTAACTGGCTTATCTGTAAAAATGTGAGCTTATGAAAGCTGTTATCTCCATGACGTTCATATCAAAGACATCAGAATTAAAGATGTTAGCGGGGTGGAACGAATCGCAAAGGATTTTATGTGGATGCAAATGAAACTCATTCTCGTTAAGCTGTGTTGGGAAGGGTGCAAGATTTTTAGGCTACATATGACGGCCACCTGTGGTATTGCAATTATTTGTAAAGAATATATATGTGCAAAGTGCATTAAAAGATTACTTAAAAACATGTTTTTACGTGTGCTGAAGTTTGACCTTTTCTCTGCAACTCTTGCACCAAGTTTCCCAGTAGCAGTGTTTTTTACTTCACTATTTATGAGCTACATATACTTTGAATCTGTTCGTTTTAATACTAAATCCTTCGTGACTTGAGCCATTGTTGAACATTTTGTATATATCCGCTTCTTCTGGTTTTCTGGGGAGTGGTAATATATCATTAATGTGGGCCCTTGAATAAATAAGTTCACTAATATGCATGCAGAATTTGGGCTTCCTAATTTGTAAGTCGGTAACCATTGAACCAGAATTCTAATTGACACGCTCATTGTGGAGGCATTTGATATGGAAGCTCCATTGGTGTTCTATTTAGCATTCCCTGATAGGAGATCGATTATTTTCGCATTAAGTGATACTGAAAATCAAGCGTTTTGTTAAATACACAATAGGTGGTCACGTATTGTTTGGTTTTCAAAATCTAACAAATTCTAGTTGCAGGTATAGTCACTCAAATATAGTCGAGCACCTTATGTTCTTCAGCCGTTTTTCAATCATCATTTAAGCTAACAACTTGTTTCTCGTTGCTGAGTTCAAAAACCCAACGGAGGACAATTTTACTTTGAAAAGTAGATGCATAGACCTGCGTCTATTCTAAGAAGTTATCATTCACTTCAACCATTAACGACATAGTTTTACAGTTGTCTCCAAAATAATCTTTTCCAGTCTACTTAGGCTTGATAATACAATTCAAGAGTCAAGCCTCGGGAATTAGTTGAGAATCCCATGTGGTAAGTGGTACAAGAACTTTGTTTGCCTGATGTTACAGAGTCCGTCGTGGTTCCATCATCAGAGACAATAGCAAGTTTGGGTTATTTTTACAGGAAGTTTCAGTGTTTTTAGGACACAGTCTCTATGCTCCCGCATTAAAAATTAACAGCTACTCCCTTCATCGAGGAGTGTTGCCCGCTTGCGCACTACAGTTTGGTGTGCGGCATGCGAGTCGATACCCGGTGCATTTTCATTATCCAAAGTCGACTTGGCCGCGATCAATCCTGGCCTGTCTGGCTCGCAGGGACTAGACTGACGAAATACTCTAGTCAAACTGAGTCTCAGCCAGGAATGGGGATTGGGCAGCCCATTGCACCTGTCTATACAGAGTGGGTCCGTGAACCATGAGTACAGTAACCCGTAATTCAGAGGATTGTCGTCCCTAGAGAGATGTTTGGCGTGAGCAAATGTCAAAGTGTATCCATTACACGTCGACCGAGCGACAACGTGATCTTTAAAAGAGTTATCCGATTTAAAATGGATGAAATTATAACCAAAGCTAATAATGACCTGTGCTGCGGGGTGCGTAAGTCGTAGTTTACGGCACCGAATTTTGTCAACAAAGGCAATTACTTTCTTAACCTATATTCTGCGAGTTCCGGGCAAACAAATGCCGGCAAAAATACCACGCCCAAGTGCACCACGGGAGAGGACGCTTCAACAGGTAACGGCTTGCATGTCGGTCCTTAGGCTTGTGAATAGTTGAACACCCCGTAAATTAGTTACCTGTTTTTGCCATTGCCTCTTTTGGTATAAACACAAGGCAATCCTAAATGCCAGGCAAATAAATTTTTTGTCCCAGTGATTGCATCAGCTTCTTCCGTTTTAGCTGAAGTACTTTAAGAATGACTGACACAGTATCCATAATTAACGAATAAATGATTTATCAAAGCATTGTTGGGCACAAGGTTTCTTCTCATTTGTAGAATTTTACAGCTTCAGAAATTAATTCAGAAACTGTATGTGTATTGAGAAAAACATTTACAGAATAAAAAAAGTACTCGAAGATAACATCCCCATAACTGCAAACTGATGGTTTTATAATTGTCTATCGTGACTGTCCGATATTTAAAAACATGCAAGCATTTCGCAATTTCTAGTCGTGCGACGGAAAATAAGAAAAAAAAGACTATAAAATAAGACACAAAACGAATAAAACAGTGTAAGTTGCTCATTTCTTTTTTGGTTTTTTCGCGTACTTAAAAAGACGGCTGCTAAATACCTTTTTAAGAAAAAAAAAAGTATGGCTCTTAGAAGCAAAACATGCAAGCGCAGTTGCTTCTAGATGAGATTAGCAAAATAAAGAAGCACATGCAGTTGAGCACGTTTTTCTACAGTTAGCCGACGGCATTTGAGACAAACAGTGAAGCTCAGGTTAGTAAAACGCTACAGCCTAAGGTCAGATTATAAACTGATGTTTTAATATAGTGTGAAAGAAGAAACCTTCACTGTATTGTCAACAGATTTGCATTTTTAAAGTAAAATGGACTGTCTACAAAGCCACTGACCATGACTAATGGCAACGCAGTTTAATTTACCTGCAGAGATATCGACCGCTAGCAAAGATAATTTGGTTTTGAAGGGAGGAGAATGCCGTTTGGGAGAAAAAAATGGGAATCAGTTTTCGCTTGTTGAGGAGAATGGACAGCTCGACTATGTAAAACCACTGTCAGTTTTATCACTGAAGTGAAATGGCTGGTTGTTCACCGTACATTCGCCTACGTAGACCCAATGCGCATCAGGTGACCATGTCTATGTGCTTTCAATGTAAAATGATCGTTGTTTATTGAACCCGAAATAAGCTTATTGGTTCGTGTATATTAGCTAAACAAATGGGAATTAATCATTCTTCGGTAATATAACTTCAGAATATATTGATTAAAGCGAATATATGCTATCAAACAAATAATTCTATTGTACGCTTTTTCAGGAATAACTTACATTTATAAATAGAATATAGGGCTTTCTTATTAACAAAATGGCGTTTGATTAGGCATAGTGTTGGCCCGATCCCAGGGGCAATCTAGTTAACGTTTAGTTGCAAAATATAAGCCATGATCTTCAGTTTTGATGCTTAACTCGTAGTATCATGAGAATAAGACTAGCTTTAAAACCAAAGCAGGTCGGACCAAATTTAAAGGCCCACAAAATTGTTCACATTTGCTTCAAGAACATTGTCCAGTCGCAGGCGTTATAGAGGTATCCTCTGCAATATGATGGTTTTATTGGGTCAAAAATTCAGAAAAAAGGTGAAAAAATACTGGCTCAATTTCTGAAAACATACGTACATTGTCTTTTTTGATGAAATACTGATCAAAAATGTGGCGCGTTCGAATGCTTGTTATAGAATTATAATTTACCGGAAGCCGCCAAGAATCCTTGCAATGGGATGTTACATGTTTATCTTCAAATATTTTGGCTGCGTTCTGCATTAGCCAACTCCAAAAGGATATATTTTGTGCGGAAATATACTCTAGTTCACGCTTGGGTATAAGTGTTCTTTTATGTATTGCAGTTTGAATTATTAACCGCCTACCACACTTGTTTTGCCTATAAACCGATGATTAACCTGTCGTATACAATATGCCTACAAGTTGCTTACCCTATGCTAGCATATGACAGTCTTTTACATGTGGTGAAGGCTAGTTTTTAAGCGCAGACATTATGGAGGAATACAACGTATGGGATAGGAATAACTTTTGAAATCATTTGTTTTAAGTCAAATACAACACTGAAATAAACCTAATTTAAAAAAATTACACTAACCGACTATGTCACCAAGCAGAAAATGCTTGAATAATTTCAAAAAGGGAATGCGCGATTATCAGAGAAATTTTATACGGAAGACCAAAATGCAGGTTTGGTAAAAGATCAGGCTAGACAAAAAGTTGACTTCTGCATTTTTGTATTAACATCGTAATTAACCTCTAACTTTGATTGCTAGGTGATCTTTATATCGATGTACCTTTCCGACCTTAGTATCTGGATACTTACCGTCCAAATACGCCGGGCAAAAGGCGCGGATAACAGCAAACGTAATTAAATCCCTGCGTAATGTGCATGACATTATCT
Source organism: Ligula intestinalis (assembly GCA_036362985.1). Taxonomy (NCBI): domain Eukaryota; kingdom Metazoa; phylum Platyhelminthes; class Cestoda; order Diphyllobothriidea; family Diphyllobothriidae; genus Ligula; species Ligula intestinalis. The sequence continues at coordinate 72,858,513 of JAYGXS010000002.1, read as the reverse complement.
CAATCAGTGTCAACAATATATATATATGCATGAATTCGTTCCTCTTGCTCTTCTTTGAGAGTGGATGAACACGATATATATGCACACATATATTCATCATAGAAGCAAAAAGCCCAGTCCCATGGCATAATTCAGAAGAGGCGACCACGGGAAGCATAGTTTTAATTTCCTGACGTCTAAAAACCCATAGGCTTCCGTCTTCAAAGTTTAAAGTTGCACCAGGTGTCATAGTATTTAAAGGTAGTTACAGTCATAGTAAAAGGCTTTGAGCCAATGCCGAGGAAGGAGAGGGACGTGGCAGGGAATGGATACTCAAAAATCGATACCATCAGGCGGATTTACCTCAGTCAACGGGGTCTCCCGCCGAGTTATGCTGTGCGCGCTTGGGCAGTTGTAATCAGCCTAAACTGTATTCTCAGGCCGCTACCCTTGTATGTACATAAGTATTTATACATATTCTCAACGTTCGAAATTATGCGAGGCCAAGTTAATTGAATAGAAGGCAGAAGAATTTTCGCTGGGACCAGTATTTTACTTGTCCGACGTTTCGGACTCTCACTCGAGGAACGAGAACATGCAGCTCACTGCATTATTATGTCATCTATGGTTCGGATGACCTTGAGTTCCCATTGTTCGCTCCCCCACGAGTGACCTTGAACCCTGCCATTGCTCACGCAACGAGAGATAGGCAGATGGGAGATCGGTATGCCTATTAATAGAGTCCGCCTGCGAGTGCTATGCTTCGTGCAGTAGGCGTGAGACTAGATCGCCTGAGTGTTTCAAGTCGAAGCAGTGCCCTAACGAGGCTGCGTGGGCGGCGATAAAGGATAGCTTGTCTTTCCTTCGCACGGCGAGTTCATGTTCGTGCAGTCTCGTTGCAACCCGTTTGCTACTTTCGCCATCATAATTGGCTTGACCGCAAAGACAGTCGATTCGGTAAATTATACCGGATTGCTTGTTGACGACTATTGGGTCATGAGGCTGCATAAGTAGCCTGCGGATTGTCTATTATGGTCGGTGAGCAACGTTAATCTCGAATTCGCTGACCAGCTAAGTCCATTCTTCGGATACGCCAGCTATATAGGGCATTGCTCGCCAGCGTGCTGGTCCTGGCTGCCCCATTAGTTTTCTTCTTTTTGCTCATCGCCTGCATTTTTTGACGAAGCTGCCAGGAGCACTATACATTGTGAATGGTTTCAGCAGATATTTTACCTCGGCCTCTTTGTCGCTGCAGTGGGTTTCTGCGCGGTGATATAGCCTTTGTATGCAGCTGCGTTAGTGCGTGACGGGTCGGTGGCTGAAGTAACTCAGGATACGTGAGGTATTCGTCGTCTTTATGTAAACTCTTGTGTTCAGTTCCCCACCAGCACCGGGAGGAACGGCAACTAGCAAACTTTTTCCTTTTCCTCCATCCTTAAGTGGATTTCGGGGATAATGGAGTTCAGATTCTCTGTAAAATCCCCAATGTTATCTCGACTGAGGATGACAAACGTGTCATCGAGATACCGGATGCACAATCGTGGTCAAAAGTGCTCGAAAACCAGTGCATCTAGTCATTGTAATAGTTCCTCGGAAATCTGACATGACAACGGCGATCACATTGGTGTACCATTTACTTGCTCGTACACGGCTTCATTGAAGGTGAAAAAGGTGCTTTAACAGTGTTTCAGGAGTCTATTAAGATGACTTATTTTTAACTTCGTGTCCGCTTCGATTTACTGCTCCTCTAGAAGTGTTTGAAGTGTTTTCACTGCAAAATGTTGCGGTTTTGAGGTGAAAAGTGAGGTCATCTCGTCATGAGTTAGTTCAATGCAATGCAGCTTGTGTATGAATTGTTCATCTGACTTGATGGTTGTTGCAGCGCCTTCAGTTAAACATTTGAGACGTTGAAACAGCCACATGCGCAGACAAAACGTTGGGAAGCCTCTTAAAAGAACGATTGGCCGTAGGGGGGTTCCTGGTTCGTGGACCTTGAGGAGGCCTCCTTTGGTTTTATCTTTTGCAAGTTCATCTGTGTTATTGCCTTTGACTTCCGAAGATTTGCAAGGTCGTTGTTGATGCTGTTTACTAGAGTCTTCATTGGGTAATCCTCCCAAGGGGGTAGGTGGTCCTATCGCACAAAAGTGTCTGGAATTTGTTGACGTAGTCCTCTTTTTTCGAATAAATGTTGACCACAATTATAAATATATTATAAGTTGGTGGTCAAGGCATACTGCTTAATACACGAACAGCGGCATTGGGCAGAACCAATCTTATAGTAGTGCTCCAAATTGGCTTACCCATTCTGGGCTGACTAAGTAAGTTCTTTTAGCGATCGATGAACGTTAATAAACGAGTGTCAATATTTACGGATCAACAACGGTTAGACAAGACAGTGTTCAAATTCCTCGACTTTTAATCAAAAAGTAACGTGTTGGACCCTCGGGTTCGCAACAATTTGCGTTGCATTACCTCTTGTCTTTTATGGTAATGGTTTCTGATTTGTTAATAATCTCGATTGTAAATGACAGGACTATCAGGTCACCACTTAGTCCTGTGGTGCTGGACCGATCTATTCGGGTTAAGATCCCAGGCAACGCATACGTGATATGGCCGACAGACGATAACTTTACTCAACGAAAGTCCGCCTTAGCTTCCCTTTTCTTTCTGTGTACTCCGTCTCAGAATGCTTTTTTGGCCGAGGACAGACAAACACACTAGATGGGCATATTTAAATCTAAGGTAAAACAGGGCACTATTCTCTCGCCCATTCACGTCACGCAGATGACATATGCATGCAATACCTCCCAGAATTAAAGCTTAGGACTAAAGATACGCTGTCTTGCAGTCAACGTTCTGGATCTTACACACCAGTGACTGAAGTAAAGGTGCGCACGCGACAAACCGGCTGTATTAGCCGTTTCCATTGTTCTTGTTCTTTTCGGTGATTAAATTTATCAAAAAAATGAAAACTGACACCGAAACTTAGTAAACGATTTGTTTCAGAAGAATAATGGTGAATTGAATCACCATGGGAAAATTGGAAATATAATATTGTCATTTGAAAAACTATTTTTAAGACAGATTTCTTTCACACTTGCCAGATAGTATGATCTGCATGAATCCTGGGCTGGTCTCTTCCGCATAAGTGAAACACAAAGCGCAAATCGTATTGGTGGTAGTTATGCTGGATGAATCCATCATTGTACACAAGCGAATTGCTAACTCGTTCATAAATCACTTGTTTTTAAACGCCGTTTGAAAGTTTATGCGAAAAAATATCGTTTTAATTATTGTTGAGGGTGACATGCGTTTGCTGACATTCTTGGCTTTTTTGAGTATACGCTGGAATGGTGATATGATCTTTCAAAGGAATAAAAAAGCAAATATGGGCTATTCATTGATGGCAAAGCGTTTTTTTAAAGGGCGCATGTAAACACTACGCCATCCAGTGAAGTGCCTGTACCAAAGCTGGCTTTAAAAAGATCGCTTATCAATAAGCTGCGTGATGGCACCCCCATGTATCGCTGAATGATTTCGAACAATGATACGCAGTCGATTTGATGTCTGATTTTGTTTTGACGAGGGTTTTCGGAGCTTTAAAATTTTAAACCGTTTATGGTCTAAATTAGTGAATTTTGTAATTATTTAGTTAATCGACGAAACAAAAGGTGTACATAATGCTCTCACGTAGCAAAACTGCTAGGAGACGATGTTAAGTGTTAGAAAAAATACAACTCATGTTTGTGGAAATGTGAGATTTATGTGTTGTCCGTTATATAAGAAGGTGATGGTACTCAGTTATGTGAAAATGGAAGGTTTTTGGTGTACACTATTTTATTTCAATACAGCAGGTCACATACCTCTTTAGAAATATGAAAAAAGGACGTGCTTGCATGAAGCACAGGGACTCCTTTCAAATGCATTAAGAAATAAAGATATTTTTTAATTCTGCTATGTCGGCCTTGGACTTTATAAATAAAACACCCGATACCTTTTTTGACTTAAATCCTTGTTCATGTACTTGAAACCATTTAACCCGTTATGTTATTACGATCGAATAGTACATAACCATTAAGTACTCGTCACTGATATCGGACTGCATATACGTTAATGTTAATTAACTGAAACAATTTCATTCAATTTTTCATCATATTTGGGATTTCGTTAGGGTTATTTTCAAATCCAGGTCAATATGTCACATGAATATATGGACCACTGACTGCTATCGTAAATGGTATATCAGTAGGAGGATTACGTCATATATAAAATGAAGCATTCACGTACAACCTAATCTATTACCCGAGTATGAAAGTAGGAAATGATAGTTCAGCAGTGATCAGGTGTTTACCACCAAGCGCTCACAAAACCAAAACTTATTGTTTTTTTAGTGAGCATGTACTTCAAATAAATCCTTTTCTTCTAATCCAAAGTAACTTGTGGCAAACTACCACGGCCTGGTATAAAATATGCGAGTTTCAAAGCTTGATAGAAAAAAAACCTACTGACGAAAGAATTATTGTAGAGTAACAAGACTTGCATAATTATATGTAGCATTTTTGTGGCTGAAGCCGTTCTCGCAGACTGGACAATATTTTGCCTAATGAAAAACTAACAACTAAAATTGGCATTCTCGAAAAAAAATTTGTCATAGAGGAGCTCGCTAGGTATGACATCTGCGCTTAATGAATCAGAATTTTTCCGAAGAAATACGAAAGCGTACCGCACCTTAACGCTCGGTAAATATTCTTTTGTTGTTTAAGAGGTAAGATAAGGATGGCGTGCAACCTCCTTAATGGAAAAGCAGATTTGGAGCATAGGTAAACATTATTTTCGTAAACATGTTGAACGTATTACTCAGGTAAGACGGATAACAGCCAAACAAAATGTTCGATATTTTTTAAATATGGGCGGACCTAAACATCTACGAAACAACGAAAGCCAAAATTCAGCAAACAAGTCACATATGCGAATGCAACTTCCACTAACGCTGACACTGAGGGGGCATAAGATCCTCAAATAAGGTTTAATCAGCAAATAATCGCATCTCGTTTGTCTTTCAGAAAATAAGTCTATCAAGTTGAGTATATTTGATATCCCACAAAAGGTCTATTGAAATCCAGGACGTTTGTTTAATTCAAAGAAATTACTTCGTAGGCTTGTAAGTATAAGTATCGTAAATCTTCGGAGGACGGTCTTTTAACAGGCTTCACCGTACCGACCGCAAAAGGTATGCAAGTGCATTGTATGCATGTCTCTAATTGACTGTCATTAAAATTTTAAAACATTTACATTTTCTAGAAGACATGCACACCAGTATTTGCTTTATGCTTGTTAAGTATAAAAATAACATTTGTTTTAAACGCATAATTGGAGAAAGGATACGATGCCAGTTCCAAAATAGAAATTGGTTATGGGATTTTAAGTATGCAAGATTTTTGTTCATTGCATACTCTATCAGTAAACAAATTGATTCATTACATTATCCAGCTCCACTAAGTCGTTTAATGATAAGTATGTGATTAGAGAAGGTGATGATTTTCCTTGGACAAGGCGTGAAAATATGAAGTTTGGAAACCGTATCTTAAACGGTAACGTGCAGTTGGGTTGAAAATTTTTCGGTTATTTGGAAATTTCCTTTGCGCAGACGATACACTACTTATGAGTTTAAACTAATCTGTCGTAGTTTGATACAAAATAAATAGAAGGCAAATATGATGGACCATGTTGTCTAAGAATATTGGTAAAGAAGATAAGGAGATAATAGCATATTAATTAATTAGTTATTTGTGCATCGTAGTTTTACGCTGGCTTCCAGGAGCGAGCTTGCGGAAAAAATACAAATATCGGAAACTTTTTGCAATTTAATTTTGTGCTAATTAACAACGCAACCATATCTGTCTTGCAGGTTGTATTTGCGCAGTGACCTGAAAGCCAATCGTACATCGAATCATAGGCAGAAGTGCGAAGAAACGGAAATGTTGCGTGTTTTGTGGCATGTGGATGTTCAGTTGTACGTACATTGTTTTCATATTTGAAAAGTCTGGCTTAGCATGTAATCTTCGTGGTTTCTCGTATCATTTATTGGACCATCAAACCAAGCTCTTTTCAGAAATATTGTTATTTTTTTACTTTCAAAACACTACGACTGTTCAGTTCGCCGGTATCGATCGCTTGCTTCAAATCAGAGTGCTTGCAATCTCAGTAACGTGTGCCAGATTTCATCCATCGTGATAATGGACTTGTGATGCAAATGCCGTAGTTTGTTCATCCGCGTGGGCCCTGAGTCTTGACTGAAACAAATTTACCGGAAACAAGAGAGCGTTCAGGTAGCTGGCTTGGTTTGAAGCACCTTGAAGAAGGTGGGTGCCACACCTAGGTCGGCAACCATGCGGGTGGTCACATTAAGAAGCAGGCGTCGCTGGTAAATTCACAGTCCTACAGTTAGTCACACCAACTTTCAGTTGGAGAACTTCTAATCCACAGATTCTAGTTTCAATACTAGCTGCAGTCGCGTCAGAGAGGTTGGAATGAGAGGGATGAGCTGTCCCTTCAAATGCACATTATTTCTCTACTCAGAACCAGGCAAAGTCCGCCCCGGTGATAGGAGGTGGTGCATTTGTATGTTTAACCATTATATCAATAAATTGCAAGGTGCTTCCCGACATTAAAGGCTGATCACGCGGTAGCAGTGCCGCGATATGGTGACAAGTCGCCGCCTATTTGACGACCGCTGGCCACCTTTTTGAGTTCTACTGGGACATACTCCATACGTGGGGGAACAATCACATAAATGGCGAACTATTTGAGTCATGATTAACTGGGCCCTGTCATCAATTACACAAAGCTCTCAACTTCCAAGACGTGGCTGATAATTAGTTTGCCTAAAGTAAATCGTTAATTCTAGAGCGCGCTAATGAAGAATTTTCCCAGCACCAGTGACAGTGATCCACATAACCGAGTAATCTTTATGTCAACTGATCCAATTCTGGCCATTAAGCAATTAATGTACCAGCATGAAAAAGTATCCTTGATAAAGTATGGAGTAGTTCATTAGCATAGGAATGTGGCAGCATCTCGACTTGATCATACGAATACTACATCGCTGCTGGTAAATTTACGCTGTATCCGCTGTTAAGGTAGCCATGATTTCCCTTCTCATGTATTCTTTGTGATTGGCACTATCGCTCTCACCTCAAGCAGTTTGTTTTTTCGTGTTTTTTTCTCATGTCCAGCATAATACCATTTTTATCTGACAATATGTGATAACAACACGTAAGCACAGGAATTACTGACGTAGGAACCTATGAATTTCTCATATGAGTTTAAACTGCATTATGGACTGGGAGAATAATTTAATATCATCTGAACAATCTGTTTATTTTCGTCTAGTCTCTAAGTCAGGCTGACCTATTACATCTTGCCTAGAAGAATTTAGGGCCTGAAATATATCTACTGCGTGGGCGTGCCTTTGTTAGTGGACAAAAATATTCCAATTCTACCTGTACACACAACCACTCTTGTATCAAAACAGGAAGTTCAATATGGTCAGTCTGTCCGTTTCCTGACAAGATTTCAGCATTTTAGAATGAAACGCTGAACATGTGTATCTTTGACTCAGTAAAATAAGCAAGGTCTGCGACTATCGTGGTTGCAACTCCTTTCAGCAGTAACTAGGCTATGGATGAAGGAAACATTATGATGTATATGTACATATTACGAAATGACAGGCACACCTGCGAGAACATTCAGGGTTGCAGAGGTATATATTTGGAATAGCAAAAAATATAACTACTGCAAAATACGCGGGCCTTGATAAAACGATATCTCTCCTTATTGCTGTCACTCGACAGTTTCTGTATGTTTGAAATTACTGAAATAGAAATTCGGTAGAACTAATTTCTTCACCTATTTTTAATTCGAAAGCAACTTCATTTATGCAATTTCTCGCAAATATGCAAATCGCACCGAGACATAATTGGATTAATGTTCCATGAAAGAATAGATGGTCCATATTAGCGCGCATCCTCCGACATGGGTTGAATCTTACATTCAACAGTCACGTTTAATGCAGTCCGTGAGTAAAATAAAATCCGGGCTGCAGAGAAGAACACAGGCATCAGAGGCATTCATCATAATGATTGTCTGAGCTACGACATAATTCGCGCGAGCTTTGCTTGTACCCCAGGTCTGTGAGAATGCACAGTGTAATGCAGCAGCGCCCCGTTTCAGAAATCAACAAATTCACTTATCATGAATATCCTCCTATCTTACGACGTGTGGTAATTTTCATTTATAGCGCGGAGGAGCAATTGTTTGGTGAACTATCATTAGGCTTGCAATGTTATGCAATTTATTAAAGTCACCAAAAGATGGTTTCGTATTGCGGGCAGACGATGTTGACGACAAATACACGGGATATTGGATTGTCCGCTTCTGGCTTAGTCCTCGTCAGACAACCATACTCAGTTCCAAGTGGTGCATTACACGAGACCAGAAATCACAACCCTCTTGATCAGAGAGACTAACCTCCTAACTTTTACGCCACCAGCTGGTTGACTTGTCGGTTAAAGGTCAGGACATATTGACACTGCTTGGTTAAAGTTCACCCACCACCAACGTAACTAACGTGTCCCGCTGCGGATTAACCTTGTGCATAGGGGCCTACCAGCACCTGTTAAAGCTAGTAGTATTGACAGAGAGTATATCCATCAAAGGCACGAGAGACTGAAATGACAATATTTCGATTATTAACTGTCGTCAGTCACTCATATCCAGCCCCAGTGATGTGCCACTCGCGCCTCGAATTTCTAAATTTCTTGAATAGAGTCGAAAGCTCTTATAGCTAGGCTTTCGAGCTCATCCTCTTGCCAGTTTAGCTTGGGCCAAATGGCCCCTCGCTAAAGAAACTCACTCATCCAGTTCCGCTTTCCTCGTTAACTTCATCTTCCTGGGGACCTGACAGTGTTCCCTTCTGCCAGTACCACTAAGTACTACAATTGCTGTCTGGGCCCGTGAAATTGAAACAAAAGGTACAGGCGGAGCGGGAAAAGTGAGTTCCATTAGTGGTCGGCTAGCATTCATCAAAGACTGTCAGATAAGTCTGTCGAAACGTTAATTTTCATGCATAATTACGTTTTTCACTTGCATTGCTAGAAAGCACAAATATGTCGACTTGTATTGTTGCAGGGTTTATATGCAGCGCGGAAAATATACATTATATTTGTTTTAAGGTTGTGAAAATTCCCATCACAACGACTGTTGGCAACATCAGAAGCAACTGCTATCCGGTTGAGGAAGCCAATTTTGTGCGCGCAGAAGAACCTGCTGCAAGCCCCAAGCTTAGCATGGCCAACGGCTCCCTAGCTACCGGCATTTCCCCAAGCCTCTTCTCTCCACTGTCACCAACACCCCCCCCTTCACCCTAATTACCGCTTAATTAGCCGCTTGTTACTACCCCACCCCATATTCTATGCCCCGGACTAATTTGCCTGTAACGTTGAACTTCATTTGCCTTCAATTTAACCTTGTACGCTTTACCCCCCTCCCATATAAATGTAATGGCCTGATGAGAATTTATTGAAAGTATACGTATGCAGTATATTTGAGCAAAAGTTGTCATAGATTTCCCTCCCTCATCACCTTGAAAAAAATAATCTGTAATCCTGGAATAATGTTTAGATGAGGGTTCATTTCCAGGCTGCTCCGAAAATTGATAGGCTTATTTGAACTCCAATTCTCCAACAGGACCAATCGGACAAGTTGGTTGTGTAGCGTTGAACATGATAAAGCCCATTGAAAAAGGAAAAATGTGATCAGGGCTGAGGTTTCATCAACCAAGATTTCAAATGCAGTTGACTGGCAGTGGCTTATAAGACAACGAGTCTTTATTGACACGAATAGAAGTAAATATGCCTGCCCCAGGTTCTTGTTGTTAAGAAGAGGAAGGCGCAATCTCTGGAACGATAGCTATATTCTAAGCTTTCGGCTCCACACGAGAAGCCATCGTCAGTGTAAACGAGAACAGCAAATGTCAGCTACGCATAAATGGGGTTGATAGGGGAGGGGGGTGGCGGCAATTACTGATTGGTCCCTGTCCACGACACGTCCATTCTCAAGCTATCTTATCGTGTCTCTGACGCGCACCCCTGGAGTAACGGCGTGTGACCTTAAATGTGCTGGCCTGCATGCTTTTAGAGGAACTGGGCCCTTGTTTCTGGTCACGGGCACGGATAGGAAACTAACAGGGCCGTATATCCACTTGCCTGTTTATGGAGTTAGGATCTAGCACCTAGGCCTGCAGCAGTTCACGTCCCGTCTTATTTTTGGATCGTGTCATTATCCGTGTGTTCCAAAAGTCGAATTCGTGGCCTTCTTCCAGAAGGTGGGTAGCGACCTTTGACAGTGGGTCACCTTTCCGCACTGCCCGTTTGTGCTTCGTTATTCGTGAGCTTAGCCGTCACCCGGTCTGCCCTATATAATGGCAAGAACAGTTGCGACATGGCACTTGATAAATGATGCCAGACTGCTTACCTAAATCCAGCGGGTCTTTCATTTGCATGACTCGTGCACGCATGGTAGCTATCAAGCGATGAGCAATACCTACAAATAGAAGCGAATAAACGTTCCTCAGGTTCTTGTTGTAAAGAGGACTAAGACGCGATCTCTGGAACGATTGTTTTATTCTGCATTTTCGACCATTTTGAGCCTTTATTCTGGTGCCGATACGTGGACGACACTTTCGTTATAATCGAACGGAGCATGCTAACCGACTGCCAAAACCTGCTTAACGGTATGTGCCCAGACATCCAATTCACAAAGGAGGAAGTGATTGCCGGACAACTACCCTTTCTAAATTTCGTCGTCCCGAGCAGACCATGGTTTATAGAAAGTCGACTAACACAACACAGGTGTTCAGCTTCCATAGCAACCACCCAATAACGCATATACGTAGCTGTATTCGAGACACCCTGCAGTGAACCGAGAAGATGTCGTTATTCATGCACTCATCTTTTCGGTTCACTACAGTGTGTCTTCACCCTCTGAGACAGTGCTCGAATACAGCTACGTTTATGCGTTATTGGGTGGTTGCAGTGGAAGCTGAGCACCTTGGTTGTGTTAGTCGTCTTTCCATAAACCATGGTGCTAAGTTCCCCGTTGGGTGTGCGCTTGACGAGGAAATCCAGGAACGGTAGTTGCCCGGCACTCTCTTCCCACTTGGTGAATTGGATGGCGGGTAAGCCACCATTAAGCAGGTTTTGGAAGTCTGCTAGCCTTCTCCATTCGATTATAACGAAAGTGTCGTCCACGTATTAGCACCAGAATGCAGGCTCACATTGGTCTAAGGCGACTTCTTACAGCTCCTATAAGACCAGTGTTTAGTGTGCATCTTACTTATTTCTTCAATAACTTCGTACAAATACTGAATATTTTTCACCTTACTCGTAAATTTTCGCTTTCGAGGCTACATTGTTGCCAAACATATGGGCATTCCTCCGGGCCGCGTACATAGTGGGGTGACAATTTGGGGCAAAACTAGCCTGATTCATAAGAGTGGCAGCAGCAGCTTACGCGGGTTTACATATTAATCCCTGGTCTTTGCATGTTTTCCTACAAAAATAGTAGTTATATGGTTTTATAGGTGGGGAATTAGGACACGCAGTTGAATAAACTTAAATAAATGCTAAATGCATTTTTATTTCATTGTATTTTGAAGTGTTGTCGATTTATATCTGTACATTTTCCTTATCTGTATTATCGTCTAACTTATTGCGGTAAAACACGATTATCAAATTGCAGGTTTCTTGAATTTCCCGAAAAATTGGAATGGCGGTTAGGTTGTCTAATTAAACTTACTTGAGGTCCAATTTACCGCTCTGGAGTTAGATTAGTAAAGTCTGCGGCGCGCAGCGCCGTGAACACCTTCAATTTACATGCGGAACAACCCGCTCCCAGCGGCCGCGGGAAGCAACTTCAAATTCATTTTTTTTCACTTTATACTTACTTCTAAATATTTTTTCTTGGCCTATCCTGTTTCTCCACCCCAAAAATTCTATGACAAGTGTTTTTGCAGGACAAATTGCTGGGCCTAGGGGTATATGAGTGGGTCTACATAAGCTACTTTTGTCATAAGAGAAAATACGATTGGTCGAACAATAAGTTTTTAGGCCTGAGGTTTCGGACCATCACTTAAACCTATTATCAGATAAATATCTCTTCTAAAAATTGCCTTTTGTCAAGGAAAATTTCTCAGTAGATATATCGGCGGTTTATTAAACTTTGATGCGCTCTTTGTCACATTCAACTGTTATAAGTATGCTTGATTTTAAAAGAACACAATCGACACATAACTTTATCTAAATGGCCCCTGTGGGGGAACGATCACCACAGCTTATCCTACAGCTGAGCACAGGGAGATTCTGAAAAGCACTGCGTGGCTTAAAATGCAAAGTCAGATCAGATGACATCCAAAAAAATATGTACAGGCAAGCGAAGAGGAGACCTGGAAACGTACACTATAGCGAGTGCGCAAGCAACATACCGCAATTTGTAAAAAGCTGGTAATTACTCGAAAAACAGCACTGCGTAGGCTTGCAATAATGATAATCGTGCAGTTCAATATGAAGCCTTTTCAGTCACTTCAGGATATCGGCTCTCTGACAAGATTCTTCTTGACTCCTTACAAAAAGCATCTTCTGTAAAAATCAACTTTCTTGTACTCGTTTGGTAGGAAATCGTGTCTTCTTAAACTTTTATATTCAAAAAAGCGCAGCATGCGGCAAAACTATCTAATTATGAGAAAAATACGATTATAAGGATTTTTTTACTGATACGCTGTATCCGTCACTTTATTTATGATGTCCATCATGTAAACAGGATCACCTATACCTATTGCAAACTTTTATGAGACATTTGCGACCTCTTCATCAGACTGTGGACAAAAATGTTATTTTCCAATAATAAATCCATGATGAAAACGCATACCATTTAGTAGCCGATTATTTTGGAATATACTTTCTGCAAGCAGTCACAAAGTTTTCGATTCAAAGACTGGTATCCTGACGTAAATGAAAACACCCGAGATTAGACTTCACGATACTCATTATTAAAATCCAACTTAATGTTGCTTTGCTAGTAATTACCAGTCTTTCGCAAACTTACCAACTTTGCTTGCAGCAATCGTCATGCTGTAGTTTGGGGTCTGGACGGCAGTAATAAGAACACCAAGGCGAACGAAAAATAAATCGTCGTCATTTAGCGAGAACAATCTTCACGCTAATGGGCAACAAAAGTGTTATCAACTTTTGCGTGTAGCGTGCTGTTATCATACCCTAAGGTTCCTCCCCAGCATCGTGAAATTTGGAGCTAAACAACGCTTATTTAGTGGTAGACCTGGTGTAGTAGTTGTTAATTAAATGTGCTACTGACTAAAGTTATAAATGGATATCGCAGCTCCTTATGGTAAAGTGCATTGCTAAATAAGGTCTCATACACGTGTAGCTCAAATCATCTAGTAAAAATTTTTGTTTGTGTGTCGGCTGTGGAGCAGGCAATGTACGTTTGCCTGCCTATCGAGAAGGTATATTTCTACGAAAGGTGTTAAGTTAAACTCATTGAAGACTTTAGAACAGTTGCCATTGCAATTGACTTATTTTACTTCAGATAATACGACGAAATTAAAAAAGCGAATCAATTTCACTTCCTGAAGTGTTAATAACTGGGCTTTTCGAGAAATAACAAATAAGAAGCAGTTCCACCTGCATTTTTACATTATCTCGAAATAGAGCATGTCTGGAACGTTTGCTTGAAAAGTTCCAAGATGGTAATACCGATAAAAACGTGTAGTAAGGAAAAACAGGGTGTCCCAGGGAAATGCATAGACACTTTAATTAATTGAAAACTTGGTAATTATTATAATTTTATTAGTTCAAAACGACAAACATATTTGCAAGTACTATTTTATTATTTTCACTGCATTTTGACCATTTCGTTAGTGGCTGAATTTAGAGAAGCCATTAAGCATATTTGCACCCGACCACAAATGGAATTGTTTCGTGGTGTGTGCGTTTCTATTGCTTAGCGTTTTTAGCAGTGTCATGATTAAATAAACGTCAGTTTTTAAACATTTAGAAAAAAAATTAGATAATAGCTTTAAATTTTTTTTAATAATAAATATGATCAACACCGATTTTACAATAACGTAAAATTGGTCTTCATTTTTGGGACACCTTGTATTTCCTTAGAATTCTCCGCCTATTGAATTATCTTGAAATGTCCAAAATAAAGATTGATATCAGTTGAAGTAATGTTTTGCATGGTTTAACTTCTGAGTTGTTATATATGACACGAGCATAACACCGCAAAACGTTTTATACTCAGTTCAGTTGCAACCTTATTTAGACGTACCAAACTACAATAAATGTGAGCAGTTGTACTTTCATTTACTTCATCAGTTTGCTCTATCGGGAAATTTTACATCAACTGCTGACGCGCCTGAAAACAATCAAACGACGTTTTGATGGTGGATCAAACATGCAACCTCATAAACAGGTTTTACCATGAGCACAATGTTTGGAGGTTTTGGATTTTACTTTTAAGTGTCAATAGACCCTGATTGCAAAAAAACAAGTGCTCCGGCATCACTAATTTTTCCACCCTCAGTTCAGTTCATTAAGATCTCATGGTTAAAGAAAAGGACTTAAATACAAAAAGGGTACCTGCATGCTTGCTGAATTGGTACGACAACAATCCGGCACAATTCACTTCCCCCGGAAAAAGTGTGCTTTTGGTACCTGTGTTACCATATATCAATATTCTATACTATAATCCACACCCCCTTACGCCTGAACGAAAGCCACGAAATCCACATGTTTGGAAAGTAAATCAAAATTGTAAAGTGAAGGCATGATACTTTGCTCCCTACAACTAACCAAAGAAAACTACGGTACTATTAGGCTCCTTGCAATAAAAGCATTAGAAAGGTCTGCATTGCAAAGAACAGTGGTAATTTATTGTCAATAACCATTGAACCCAACTTTTTGTAGGTTTTTCCTGGGCTTTCTGTTTTCCGCAATATTTTGCACACTTTAAGTTGAATCACAATCTTATAATTCGCCAAATCTTCGTTAGCAGCCGGATATTGAAAATCCGGGTGGGCAATGAGTATTTTTTTCCACATTTATTATAATCTCATTGGCGGACGCAGCTAAAAGCCTATTGGATAAAAGTGGCTTAGTAAGTGTTGGCGCCCGGCGTTTGCTTATCGAGGATTGGTTTCGGCTTTGTAATAGCCGCTCACACATACGAACCATGTAAATGGGACTTTTCCATCCGTCGTTGACAGCTTGACCACCCAAATACACACACATTATGCCATGTTTGTCAAAATTCGAGGCCTGCATCTATTTAAACCCGTGATAAGTCTGCGTAATGCCATTGCTCTTTGCCTCGTCTGTACACAATCATTCATCTGCGCCACACAACTACAACTGTTACGAAAGCCAGAAGATATTGAACGCGAACGGGATCAAAAGCAAAGGGTTCTACGTAATGACATTCAGCGTCTTCTATCCGAGAGCGACTGGCCTCAGGGTGAGCCTTTTATGCGAAATAGGACTCTCTTCAACACCACCTTAATCGGCAAAGAAAATTATACAAGCTACTGGCATTTGTCAGCTGATGCGCCTGTGGCTGAAACGTTGGACGCTGCGCAACGCATTCATGTCCCCAAGTTCATTGAGGGAACGATGGCAGCTGTAGCTGAAGGCAATCGAGGTAGTCAATGCTTCTGTCCTGGAACGAATACCTTTTCCAGCCACCTCGTCCCGGCGCCTATTCTGATCGCTGTTATGGGATGCGTATTCATTGCCCTCAATAGTGTTTGGGTGTTTCGGATATTTTTTCTAAAGCGCAGCCTCTGTCGTTCGGCGGATTCTGGGGAACCTAAATACAGTCTGACGTCCGGCTCCTATGACACGTCTCATCAACTGAGGTCTAAAGCTCAATGCTATGAACGGCTGGTGGACATCTATCTGAGTCTGCACATTCATGCCACACTTACTGTGATAATCTTCTTTCTTCTTCGTATGTGTTTGCACACAGTTTTGCATGGTAAAGTCTGGAACTACCTGATTGAGGGACCCTCAACGTCTATATGCAAACATCGCATAGTCTGTTTAATAGGCACCTTACTGCTGGACATTGTGGTGTCTACGTTTTGGTCTATACTTCTACTATCTATCCTCTTACTGTTTATTTTAACGATCAATCACAGACGTCGTGTACTTTTTCACCTGTGCAAGTTCCTTAGTGGCTGCAGTCGGCAGAGCCTCTTCGCAATTTTTGCACATGTTTGCCCTTGGTTCCTTAGTCTGAGTTCGCGTCTCCTGCACATAACTATTCTGGACAGGTCACTGCCAACTTACCTCACCCGCGGTGGAGGACATTCCCCAGTGGCTGGTCTTGTTGATATTGTACAACAAATAAGCGCGGAGGAGCGTTGTGCGCAGATAGGAAACAGTTCCTTTCGATTGATTGAGGCCATTCTTTACACAGTCCCATTTCTCTGCCTTTTCCCATCATGCGCAATGTGTCTAGTGTTAGCAAGGAAACGGAAAATGCATCAAGGTGGAAATCGGCAGACCACGGTGCTCCTCTACGACATCGCAAATGGTGGGTCACAATCTGTCGCTGATAGGATGAAACCCGCTGAGGGTCCTTCATCTGCGCATTTTGTCATCCAAAGCCCCAACGGTGATAGTGGAAGAGGCTTTCAAACTGGACGAGTGTCCAACCATCCTACCTACGGCAGTATCGCATTACGACTGCTTGGATGTCTTCATTCATTGACCATCCTGACCAGCTTATGTGTAAGCGGACTGGTAGTTTGCGGTTTCCGAATAGCGCAGGCATCCCTTTCAGGCATCGACGCAGTTGAGGAAACCAACTTTTCTGATCTCACCGAACGCCTACTTTCCCCTGCAACACCAGTGCAATACGATATAATCGAGAAGATTACAAATCTGTTGGAGATATTGACTATAGGACTAGTTTATCCACTTTATTCCATCTGCCTTTCAACCAGGCGATTTTCGCCAGATGCCGACGCACAGTTAGCCTCCTCAGCCTCTAGTCCGAAGTACGTCTGCGAACCATCGGTAGGATTTCCAGCGGCTCAACGGAGGCCGTCTCTGACAATGGCAGCAGGAACTGGTTTTGTAAAACCGAAATCCCAAATTCCAGCAAAAGCTTTACTTGAAATTCCATCTTACACACGTTGCCAGTTCTATGCTTCACTCAAAACGGAGGATAAAAATGAACTGGTGATTGTTGAACCCGGCAGTACACCTGACTCAATTCTCGTTGCTCTTGACAACTGCGAAATAAAATAACGGCTTTAATCTATTGAACTGCCCTTTACTATGCGAGTAAAGCAGAGTAGACAGGTTAAAACTGACTTTTAGATAATATTTAAAGGTAAGATAAGTTAGGGATAATCGAGGTATGAAGCAACACAATCGGGTTGAAGGCAACACCTTCCGCGGGCTCTTCCACCTTTTATTTTCAAAAGTTTAGTCGAGGAGGCATAATAAATTAGTTGTGCGACTTTCGTTTTAACGCTAAAGCCTCCTGTGATTACTTCAATATTATATTTGTGTAGGCTAAGCTGTTCAGTGATAAAGCACGTTTTTTCTAAAAAGTATCCCAGGAAAGTAAATGGCGATTTCTAATATGAGCGGAGCGTTTTTTCTGAGTTTAGTCATTTGACGTGGCGGCCTTGGCAGAATACTGACGCACACCAACAACGAAAAGGCCTTTGCGCAGCCAACGCAATGGCTAACGGAGTACGAAGCACCTTCTCCCTCATTGGGGCCCTGAGACTCATCATACGTGGGTCCATATATCCATCCAGCCTACTCGACCGTATGTTATCTTCGAATTTTGCTAAGGTATCCTGAAATAGCAAGCAGGACGTCCTAAGCAGTTAATCTAGAATCCATCAGATGTAGCTGTCTGAATTTGATACGCAATGTCAGGCTTTTCATAATAGAAGTTAATCATGAATATATACCGGGTGGAACTAGTTCAATCGCAGCGCAGCGAAATATGATCAAAAAAGGATTCTAAGTAAAACGTCAGCTATGAGATTGAGTGGTATAATGCTTGGGCACTTTATGGCGTCCCATACTTTTTCCACGTAAAGTTGAAAAAATCAGGACAGACCTTTTCTTTACATACAGAGGGTCAGAGTAAATGTAAGCTATCAAGAGGCCAAAGGCAGAATGCATTTTTAAGCCATAGTATTCACACTTTTAATAATAACGGTATCGTCTCTAAATATTTGCGATTTACTTTACATACATACGGCGATTATACAGTAAGTTTCTATCTAGCATAAAACTGCATCTAAAATACTAGAAAAGCGTTCCTGAGTAGGTCTAAGCTTGAAGTATAACGGTAAAGTATTGTTCGTTTTATAAATAAACTGCTCCTGAGTTACACCGAGATACAAGCTCAATTTTACACTTAGTAAAAATGCAAAAACGATCCTGAACAGCAAGCCATTAAACAATTTCCAACAAACTGTAAATGGCTAATTAATGTTTTACCCATTAATTGTGAGCTTTATAGTCTTGTCGAAACGGTGTATTTTTGACTCAACGTTTAAAAAGACACGAGCCAGTTTCTTTTTAATAGATTCATGACACAAGCATTTTAAAATTTTCTTCTTATTCAATGGAAGCCCAATTGTCAAATATAAGCTTAAATTTTTGAGTCACGATTAGAACCCCTTGGGTCAATAATTTTCAATTAAGACGTGCCATAGGTATCTGTATTTTGAGCATGCAATGCTTGTCAGGAATACATAAAAGCTAAATTATAAGTGATGTGTTCTGGAAAATCTAGCGTACACTATAACTAAGAATGCAAAAATGGTGCAGTTTCGAAAAACTACCAAGACACACCACATATAAGTGTGCGTCCGTTCTAGCCAGCAGGCATTAATATTGCATTACTATATGTCAAAGTATCAGCGGCGCAAGCCGACAAGAATGAAATGTTTTTCAAAAGCAACTGTCATAAAGAGAAACATAGTTTAGCAACAATTTTAGTCATGTTAATCTGGTTTCATTGGGTGCAAAACATGTCCTACTTGGAAAATTGCAAGTCACACTTAAAGGAATGTGAAATTACAGTGCCTGTGTTATTGTCTTGATGCAAAAACACGTCACTATTGACGAACCATGTAAGTATGTGTCATGGGTTGTTAGTGTGTGCATGGCCTGCCATGTTATACTTCTTTTTTGGTTGCAAATCACTTATGGGTGTTTTTGAATACAGAAAAAGCTCTAATTTGCGAATTGGCACACATTCAACACATATTCCAAGTACTATTAAGTCATCAAGGCGACGGTTTGTGTATTCCTGGAGCATTGCTCAATATGCATTTTTTCATATACTTTTAATGCTTATATAAATGTTAAGATAAGGAACAAAAATTCTACCTTAATCTTCATATACATATATAAATAAGGAACTATTAACTGAACCTTTAAGAGTACGCTGTCAAACTTGTTAAAATTTAAAAGCGCAACAGTAGTTTATGTAGTACCCCTTACAAATCCCTGCTTCCAGCCCGCTGTCCTACGAAAACGGTAGTTATAGGGTTTTATAGAGTGAAGAATTATGATACGCAGTGAAATTTGTTTTAATACCTGCTATATGCAATTTTTTGTTGTATTTATAAGTGTTGATTTCTATCTTTAGATTTTCCTTATCTCCATTATCGTTTAAGGTATTGCGGAAAACCCGATTATGAAATGGCAGGTTGCTTAAAATTCCCAAAAAATATAAATGGTGGTAAGAAGGTCGCCTACTTCAACTTACCATTCTTGAGTTAAATTTGCATATTCTGCGGTGCGAAAGGCCGCGCACACTTATTTGCGGAACAACTTACTCCCAGCGGCCGCAGGAAACAACTTCAACTACATTTCTTCACTTTACACTCATCTGTAAAACATTTCCTTCTCTGTATATCCTAGTTTCTACCCCCTAAAACCATATAACCACCGTTTTTGTAGTACAGAATGCTGGGACTAGAGGTATATGAGGGAGAGTGGATAAGTTTTTTTGCATTTGAACGTATTAAAAGCACTAACTGTTTACCTAACATTTATAACGCCTAATGCTTTAAATCTAAATAAATAAAATAAACAAACATTAATTGAGGGCTATATAAGTAAACATATGCAATACTATTTTTCACCTCCTTTAAGAGGAAAAATGCAAGGGGTCTACTGTCGCAAATTTAATCTCCATATTGCGTGCAAAATGTCAAAACTTGCGTGAAAATTATATTCACTGACGAATTTTATGGTGCCAATACAAAACAGATATTCAACATATGGCATCCACTTGTCTATTTTTTTCGCTAAAACAAAACGCTATTTTCTTCCTCAGAAGGTTATGCGCGTATTTTCCTTCTTAATGGAAAGTAATTTGTTTAGCGTATACTTAATCGTGAGCGAAGAAGCCTCATATCTTACACGTGGCAGTTACTTCTTCAGTGCATATGGCAACCATCTCGCAAACAATTTAAGATTATGTTTTGTTAGTAGCAACCGTACCTTCCCTAGAGCCGACGAGTGCGCAAATCAACCTTAGCTTTGTGGTTGGACTTCCAGCCTCGGCTCGTGCGCCTTTGGCGGTCATCATTACTGGTGAGGGCTAATGGGCCATAAATGGGCATTCCAGTCTTTCTTGTCTTTGAGGGTTATGTTCACTTACTTGCATGAGTAGCCGCATTGCGGCTGCTAGCTGAGCTTTAGAATGAGCCCAAAGGCTTAGCGGGACGAGTGAATTTCTTTATGCAGCAGCGAGCATTCAATATTGAGGAACAGCACATATATTTGTATTCATTAGCGTTCTTATATCAACAGTTTTCAAAGACAACATTCACAAGGAATATTGACTAGTTTATTCTGTAAAAGGCGTGCAAAAAATTTTGCCAAGTGAATCAGAAAAACTTATTTCATTAAAAAATATTCGAAAACAAGACGTTATTGTTTCTTAATCAGCCGCACCTCCAGCAACGTAGAAACTGGGCCACAATAGTTAATTGTCATCAAACTTTTTCGGAATATACACTTTAAATATAGGCTACTTTTTAGTGGCCCTCCCACAAAGTCAACTTATATGTAGATCATTTTTCGAGTTTAAATACCCACTTATGCGTTTATGCAAATTTGGAGGCATAAAAAAACCAGTTCGTATATCAGACTATCAAATAGCGTTCTTTTTAGCAATAATAACATTTTAAAAGATGCGTTCCAGGGTATTGCATTTTTCTACCTAGTTTTTAGTGGTTTTGTTTATTGTTTCAAATAACTAGTTACCCTTCCCTTTTTTATTGTACACATTAGCAACGCACGCCTTAATTCATGTGATTTATGCTGCTATACGAGGTTCTCCGTGTCCGGGCATACTTATGCCAACTTATGCTAGAGTGCATGCAATCTGTGCGTACTCATCAATATGTTTACCTCTTGAAGCAAAAATATTCATGACACTATGGAGTCTGACGTATCAACCGTTCATTTTTCAAAATAGTTTCTTCTCATACCAGTACTTAAGTTAACGTCAAAATAAGAAAGCCGATTTTACCCAAAAACTTTGTTCAAATCTTAATTACTCGTTGTGACAGCTATTGTTACTTTTCCACAGTAGTTCACTTAAGTTGACTAGGTAAAATGTTGAAGCAGCACATTGTTTGAAGAGATTTTAAAGAATAATCCAAGAACGAACTTTTGCTTTGCGTGGTGATAGGTCTACGAGGTCAAGTCAAGTCAAGTCAAATTTATTTAAGGAAGTATAGGCAAACGCCTTTGAACTTTCTCTTGGAACATATGATTTAAGAAATGCATCGGCATAGCCAAAAATTCCAAAGAAGTCGTTGACACAATTTCAGACTACTTCTCGCTTGTTTCAAGTAATAAACTCACACTCAGTTTACACGAGCCAGCAGCGTAAATGAGGAAGAAAGTGAAAAACTCCTAAGGTGTTTTATATAGATCACTAGTTAACAGGATTTTTTAGGTGCCTTCTTCCGCTTACCACAACTTCATTTCACATCGACAGCCTTCAAAAACAAAGTTTTATGCAGTTTTGTTCCACGAAACCTTAACAATTTAGGGAACAGCTATCAGGCTTAAACGGAGAAGGGCATGCTTTAAGTATGGACAGATTATATGCCCCGTAGTAGTAATTTTGAAGCGGGTAAAAGCGCAAGAAACCACGTGGGCAATTTTCTGGCCCAAACCGAAATGTTTAGGGCCGTTTGCCTAATGTATCTCTTCAACTATGCTCCTAGGATTCCTGATGAGACTATTTATAAAAAATGAATTATCTAGGAGATGAGTTTGTTAATCACAGAACCACCTTAGGTATACGTTTCCATACCACGGCCGCACGATTGATGTCAAGAGCAGAAGAACTTTTGCCATTACACTAAAGCGGTGGGTTGTTGACTGTTAGTATCCCAACTCACAGAGGATGGGTAAGAAAAAAAATGGAGATGAAGTTATTTAGACAACATTGTGATTTGGCTAGTTGTTTTGCCTTAGCGTGATATTTTGCAAATCACTGCCTCTAATGTTAAACACTTTCATTCCACATTTTATAAACAACGTTTTTAGAACGTCACTTTTTTATAACTTGTCGAATGTTTTTAGAGATTTTTAATTAAGAAAGGAGAGAGAGGAAAACCTAACGTAATAAATAAGCCAAGCAATAATTTTATTCAAAAGTAATTCTACGAGTATTAAAGGGGTTTACACATGCGTGCTTTTCGATTACAAATTTTTAACTATTCGGAACAGTTCTGTGACTAAAAATTCCTTTTAGAAATCTGCTTTTAGATTAAATTCCTAGCCTATTTTATTGGATATTCAATTGTTTAGGTACTATATTTTATTCATTTTAACAGTAACATTACACGTTTACCAGTTTAATTAAGTTAGCTCAATGGTACAGCATAAATGCAACATAACTGCTCGGCGAAAATATCCATATTATTGATAAATATCCTGAAAGGACTTTTAGGAGACCACGATAAATTAAGTGTGTTTCAGATTGTTTTTAGTAAGTACATTAAACTGACTACCATAGGGCTGACGTTCTCAAAGTCGACTTCGTTATCTGCGTCCTATTTCTAACATAAATGTGGACTGTTCTTGTTGCCATTCATATGAAATAAGTACTGAACGAAGCGGATTCTGTAGTATGCACCTGAATCTAAGGATAAAAGTACACTCCCCAGGCCTTTTATTTACCAAGCATATGTAGATTTTAAAAAAACATATTCCTTACCCTGGTCGGGCCTCCTGTTGGTTGAACGCGTTTCTGACGTGTCCAAATGCGATAAAAGTTTTGTTATTTAAAATGTATCCAATGCCATCTGCTTTAAATCAATACCTTCCAAAAAATGAAAGTCGTTGTTTTTGGAAGACTGCTCAGCATAAAAATTAAAGATCGTAAAACTAAAATGTATCCCACACGGTCCACGTTATCTCAATACTTTACATAAAAATGAATGTTATCGTTTAAGGTGGACTTTTCAGAATAAAATACAATATCTTTAAAATAAGTAAAATTATTTTACGTTATTCCCATGCATATAGGCATTATTTAGTAAGTATGATATGAAGATAGAAC
Organism: Ligula intestinalis; assembly: GCA_036362985.1. Taxonomy (NCBI): domain Eukaryota; kingdom Metazoa; phylum Platyhelminthes; class Cestoda; order Diphyllobothriidea; family Diphyllobothriidae; genus Ligula; species Ligula intestinalis. The sequence goes on along the minus strand of JAYGXS010000002.1, from coordinate 72,834,822 downwards.
ACATATATGTTGAAACGTCTTTTACGATTTTCATACAAGGTAAAAGATGCAGAACTCATTTTTAAAATCAACCCACTATTGAATTAAGATAGTACCTGGAATCTACGTAAGCTTACTACTTTGTTTTAAAAGGGGGAGAGAACACTCAATGTGAAGTTAGTATTCCTACAACATCCTATATAAATGAAGCAACCCCCTGTCCGTTAATAGAATGTAAACACTTCGATAATGTTTTATGAATTTTTCTTATATGGTCGCTTTATATAATCTCAACTAGCTACACATAGAATAAAAAGCAGAATGTTGTGAAATCCTTTGTGTTTTTAGAGCTAGTGTATTACCCTATATTTAGCAAAGAGTCTGTGTACTTAACTGTTGCAGGTGGTACCTGCTTTGACAAGTGAAGTTAAATTTATTTTAAAAAAGAAAGTTTTTTTTCGCTTTCCTCTTTTTTGCAGTTTTTACGTTGCCTCCTTAGGCCTACCGCTTTTTTAACCTCAGTCCGAAGCAATTTTACAACAAAAAAACAGGTTGAGCGCTTCTACGCCCTTTTACGTCCATGGATAAAGAGCGGTGTGGTTTTTATTTTTGTTTTTTTAAATAAACCTTTCTCTTGCTTACAGGTAACATAAATATAGATCATTTATTGATAAAAAATAAAAATCAATGCTTATTCTGGATAGATTAATTACGAGGATGACTACTTAAGCTGCGAAGTTCTTAAAAAATGTCACCTTAATAGATAAAACTCATCTTTAGTCGTCAAGCAAAAACGCTTAAAGTACAATCTACTAAAAAAGCTGACGGCACGTCACAATTCAGGCCGAGAAATCGACAGAATCCATGCTTGACAAGGAAAATTGACAAAAGTATGGTTAGTAATGGCCGATAAATTGCGTATATGGGCGTTCCGGTTGTAGTTTTAAAAAAAAACAGTTGTTATATAATGAGAAGGAAGCTAAGCGAAGGAAAGCCTTGCTTGCTAATTAATAACGTGAAGCTTAAGGGTTAGACTTAAATTAGTTGTCCACTACAGTTATATGTAAGCAGTCTTCCTATTTATTTACCCGAAAGTCGCATTCCTTAAATAATTTTTTGAAGTCCCGTTAGGTGCCTAGGCCACAAATGATAAGAGCTCCATTGGGATTTTCACTAAGAAAACATTTTTTTGAAATTTAATCGTATTTGCAATTAAAGCTAGGCATCAATTAGAAGAATAAATAGATTTAAATGCTGAAAAAAATATTTTTTAAACTGCCCCTATTCCAGGAAATGGAGCGTTTCAAATTATTCACCTTTTGACTGGGCTTTCAATGCCCTGCAGAACTCCATCAGCCAAACTGACAGCAGCAAAAAATGCAGAAATTATTAACAATTAAATGGATTGGCGGTAGGTCAGCAGGAGAGCACGCACGACTATGAATGTTGTTGCCATACTGATAGATTAATTCATCAAGTAGTAACCCGATTTTTATTTTTTTGAATAAATTATACTTGGTGTCGTTTTTGGTATGTGAAATATAATTTTCGACCGGAAGGGTAAGCTTTTGATCCGTTCCACACACCATTATCAATACTTGTCACCCAATAGGATAGTAAACGCATGTGTATGCCCTCACCAAATAAGAATCGATTGCAGGTGGAGCAGCAGGACATCTTCAGCATCTCAAAAAATAATCATAAATTGGTAAATGAGTTTAATCCATTCCAGCATCGAGCTCGTCACGTAAAACTCCTATTGGCAGAAGTAACTTATGTAGCCCCACTCATATACCCCTAATCCCAGCATCTGGTCCTGCAAAAACGGTGGTTATCGAGTTTTGTGGGGAGGGGTTATAGGATAGGCAGATAAGGAAATTTTAAAAAGTAAGTGTGAAAAGTGAAAAAATGTAGTCGAAGTTGCTTCCCACGGATCCTGGGAGCAGGTTGTTCAGCATGTCAAGTAAAGGTGTGCGCGGCGCTTCGCACCGTGCACTATTCTTATCTAACTTCAGAATGGTAAGTTAGACCACAGGTTATTTGAAGTATCGACCTCCTAACCACCACTTCAACGTTTTTGGAAATTCAAGAAACATCCATTTTGGTAATCGCGTTTTCTGCAATAAGTGAAATGATAATACAAATTAGGAAAATCTACAGATATAAATCAACAACACTTCTAAATACAGTAAAATAAAATGTATTTAGCCTTCATTAAAGTATATTTCACTTCATGTCCTAATTTCCCACCCATAAAAGCCAATAAACATTGTTTTCGGAGGAAAACCTACAATTTGTAGGGATTAATGAGTGAGGCTACATAAGCTAAAGTCGCCAAGAATTGTTTAAGCGTGTAGCATAAAGACCATTCTAGACATCTCAAAAGAATAGCCACTTCAGTTCCAATATCTGCGTGACACAAATATGCAGCATGCTTATCTTATAACGCATTTAAGAACATTGATGCGCGAACTCACCCGCAGGACCCCTAGCTACAAAACTGATGACACGGAGTGTTCGATCATTCATTAAATCCATGTGAAAAAAAGCTCCAGTGCAATAAGACACAATTGGGTTGTGACGTTTCACACCGGTCTACACAAAGCAAACGATGTGCATGACAAATAAGGACAAATTAGATCTCAAGGTGTAGCACAGGTTAGCCTTTCATATATTGTACCTTAGCTGGCCTTCTAATTCAAGAATTAGGGCCAAGTGTATATTAAGTGTATATTAAGAGAAATTTGCAAACTGTTGTTTGCAACTTTCTCTCAAATCGGACGATGAACTGGGGATCCAGTGTCGAAAATTTACTCAATAAACTTACTTATTTCCCAAAGGATGCCTTTCCATGAGAAAACATTTCTTGGGATGCCTGCCTTTCGGTTTATGTGACCAAAATCTATTTTGATATGATCTGTAGATTGGTGCAGCAGAAAGAAGAGTAATCAGGCAAAATCCTGGTGGTTGTCATTTGATGTTGTTTGAAGGTGACCGTAAAGACTTTGGGGTCTTGAAAACAAGGTGCCTGCTACTCATGTAGCGAGCTGTTTGATTTTTATATCTGCAGACTGCGCTTCAGTTCAGTTGTTACTTATCTTTAAAAATGAATTCTTATTACAAAATAGACGGCACACTGCATAAATGGCCTGTATTTATTTGGATATTGACCAACTCTGACACCTAGATCGCGTCTTTCTAGAAAGACTTTGTTTGCAAAGTCCTTCTGGTCTTGGTCTATTGTCATATTTAAAGCAATCTTTAACATGAATATTAATCGTTAGGCAATAACGTGCATTTGACGAATCAGCGCAAGCAAAGTTGCACTGTGTGTGATATATTTTGGCCATCTTTGCTTAGTTTGTGGCAACAATGAATATGAATGCAGTGCAGTTTCGTCGTTTTGGTACGTCGATTTTTTCTTAGCTGACGTACTGTCACTTACCATGACTGATGAAATTTTAATTGAAGTCAAACCCCGAAATATGTGTTTGATAAAGCTGTCGGAAATGCGCACTTTAATGACAGGGTATACTTTTGCTAAAAGCCTCTAAATGAAGGTCGCCAAATGATGGCTGTAACAACTTTAAAGGTCGATAGTCTGGCTTTCCTTAAGCAAAAAACATTCATAAAATTTAGCATTGACTTTGATTTAAAGAACAGTATTGTCAGCCTTTGATAGTTAAGTTTTTAATCTGAAATGTGCTAACCGAAAAAATACGATTTCTAGGAAGGATATTAAGCCCTGCTCACGCATACATTTATGGATGTTTTGTCTGCTCTTTTTAACTTAAAAGCGTTGCTGGGTAATAACCGTACGGAATTGACTTCAGAAGCCTACATATTTTGGTCAGCTTTGCAATATTGTAGTAGAATGTCCTATCTTAGTAAAGACTATGCCTTTTTCAGCAAAACAAGTAAGCAAAACTAAGAAGGTTAAGATTTTACCGGCTGCATTAAGTCAATTATTTTGCCCTTTCTTACCCTGTCATAGCATTTGAAATTCCCCAATAGTCTTCTTACGCATGCTTTACAAAAAGCCCTGTTGGAGTTCACGAAGAGCCATGACACAAGTTTATTAGATGGGTGTTAATCCGCTTAGCAAATAAGTCAATGTCGATAAGAGAAAACATTATTTCAAAGGGCCCATTCGTTTTTAAACTCTAGATCCTGTATGATATTCCATATCACGTTTATCCGATCCAAATATGTTTCAGGGGAAAAACCTTTTGATTTTGATGTGAATTTTCTGACTGAAACAAAAACATCGCTGGTCTCATTTCTCTTGATGGGTTTCCTAAGGCGACGGGAAATAGTCAACATGTAATCACCATTTCTTTTGCAAACAAAGCAGTTGTATGCTGCTTCCTGATTCGTTAACAATATGGGTCAAGGACTGCCTGTGTTGACTGGAAAAAATCAGAATGCTTTTTTCAGTACGTTCAAAGCATTGACCTCCACTTAACATTCTTTGTTGCTTACAAGTGTAGTGGATTTCCCACATCGACTTATAAAATAGGCAAACTTGATTCCAAAAGAATTGGAAGTCTCCGTACAAGTTCTTCATTTTGAACACATCACGCCATTGGAAACCACTCAACGTTGTCGCGATGAGTTAGTCAGGCAAACAGCTTCTGAATTTTTCAAACTTTAAATTAAACCACTTGACAGGCATCGGCAGAGGTGTAGAAGTTCAGCCACATGAAAGTAAACTGTTTGGAAGAAAGTCATTTTTACATCTATAGGACGCACATCCAGTGAAAGGGGAAAGGCAATTTCGAGGAGTAGGAGGAGGAGGAGAGGGAAAAAGAAATCATCACGATTGCGGGGATGAAAATATTATTTGCCTAACAGATCGAATATTCTTTTTCGAAAACAGAACGGAAGACAGCTTAAGATAAGTGTAATGGATGCATTAGCAATAAAGTATTTAGACGATGTCCTTGTCATGCATTTAGTTTATGACACAGATTTGATAACGGGGCTAGACATGTTGTTGAGTGACAAGTGTGCTCTACATGCGTCCATCAGCCTTATTCGTGAGATTCAAAAAGTTCAAGCCTACCAAATTCTTGCTTTTTTATTTGTCATAAATTTATTTGTACACCAGATTAACAATTCGCCTGCAACCACGCAAATGGAGCCAACAGCGTTCGAAAATGAAACAGAGGGACGCTGCAATGTACTTTTGCTCCCTTAATTTGTTTGTTAATGTCAATTGATCGCTAGTAAAAATAAGACAGCCACAGAAACCAGAATTGCGTGTCTATTTGAGTTTTTATAATTTGAATCCATTATGCCAACAAACATTGATCGAGTACGGATATTTTTCGCAATTTTGCCAAATCATTTTTGATTATATTTGAAATTAATAAGTTGGTTTGGCAGATTTAGTTAATTAAGTTGACCCAATTGTGAAAAAAAACTCGCGGCACTCGGTGGGATTCGAACCCGCATAAGAGTGTCGCCTTTTAGCCAAGCCAACGCTCTATTTACTTGAGCTACGAATGTCGCGCTTCACACTGTCGCGGCATTCGTAGCTCAAGTGAATAGAGCGTTGGCTTGGCTAAAAGGCGACACTCTTATGCTTGAAAGTTAGGCCTTAAAGGGAATTTACGGCTTCATTTTTCATCCGGAAAATCTCTGATTCTATTGCTTAAAACATATGAATATTCGAATGTTCATTCTTATAATATATGTGAAGGTCATTCATTTGTGTGCATAAGGGTCATTTGACCAGAAGATTTCTGGGTTTTGTGGGTACAGTAGATGAAGCATTTGCTAAAATGAAAACCGGAACTTAGAAGTCTGCTTTCACTTTAAAAGAATGCAATCTACTGTACAAGGCGAATCAAAGTTAAACAGCCTTATTGGTTGCCAGTTTCTGCATAATTAGATTGAGGTAATGCACGCTGCAAGGAAATAGCAGCAGCGGCAAAAAGTCATGTATGCTCTGAATGTGGAAAAGGAAAGTCAAAACGAGAAACAAGGCGCGAGGCGACCTAACAGCAACTGGAGACAAACGCACTGCCAAAAGCCGAAAATATATATGCTGACAAAAGACATCACTTAACACTGCGCAAGAAACACCTTTTGTGGAATACACTTAAGTTTGACTGCTAACGAAGATGTAGCTGTAAAAAAGGAAAGAAAATATTTTGTTGTGTTTCTTTTGCTCTTTTAGCGGAACAAACGAAACGGAAATATGAACATAAGACGCCCATAGTAGGGGAACGGATGTGTCACTAAACGCAAAACTAAATGTCACTTATGATTACCTAACTTTTTATCCAACAAAAACATGTCTTCCTTTCATATAGGTTGCTTCCGAAGAACATTTTCTGGTAAAAGTGCTCCGCATGAAGCACTTTACAATTCAGGCCTAGGAAATATAAAATGTAGTTCATGAAGAGTGCAGTTTTAATCCCTAAACAAAATTCTTTAAACATGGCAATGTTATTCACTACCTTTATGTTGGAATCAGACCGATGGTGACGACTGCTTAAAGAGAAGTTCAAAAAGTCCGAATACGAAAGCACTGAATAGCTAATCTTAAGGCAGCAAGATCCGTGAGCGCACTGCCTTCATATGGAAGAGGTTGCGGTTTTAAATGTCACGAATCAGTTATGCTTCTCAGACGCATAATTATGCTTTTTAGCACAGCAGTGTGCAGACATATCATTTATGGCAATTTGTATTGCCTTAGGGCAAATGTTATCTTAATGGGGATAATGCCCGACAGGACTTCAGATCAGACCCAAATTTCTTCTTCTTACCAAAAGTAAGCTTCACGTTATTGTTAAAATAGACAGAACTGTGTGTTGCCAACGGTAACTTAGTTTTTATTAAGTGTTTTAGTTTGGCTTTAAGAATAAAGTATATCAAAATGTTGCGGAAATTCCCATCAGAGAATTCCGAGGATTATTTGGCGAGCGTACGTAGCTTTCGATAAATTCACTTTGGGCCGTTACAATTATATAGGGAGGGGTACAAATTAACATGCTGGTAAAAAGTTATAACGAAACGCAAATTAGTCATGAGGATGAGGAAAGGGGTGTGGGGTTGAGAGTTATCAGCTGATGAGTGTTTGCTGAGTCCGGACAGGGGAAGAGGGGTGGGCTGGGGTGAAGCGTTAGCTAGCGCGAAAAGATTCAGGTAGCTACGTAACCGTTGGCCAAGCCAAGCTTGGGGCCTGCAGGAGGTTCTACTGCGCGCACAGGACCGTCTTCCGGCAACAGCAGACACAACCGCAATCCGGTGAGCCTCCTGCAGGCCCCGAGCTTGGCTTGGCCAACTGTTACGTAACTACCTGAATCTTTTCGCACTAGCTAACGCTTCACCCCATCCCACCCCACCTCCCTATATAAAACTTTTATAATCTGCTACGCAATTCCCGCTAATCATTGTATACGTTAAAGCCGTACCACAAATTCATTCATCCAGCAAGCGTAAAAAGCCCAATGCGAAAGATAAATAAACTATTATTGTAGGCAATTCAAAATAAGTATACATAGAACCATTAACCGAGCCAATAATATATAAATTACTAACATTTTTGGCGCAATCAACATTCACAAGCATGTCCTTTACTGGCGTTATTCAAACCATTTTTTTACAATAAACTTTTTATTACCAATACGAGCAAAGAGCAGAAGAAAGAGAAGCGTTCACTGGGAGAGGTTTATTATAAGCCTGACGTTTCGGGTAGTGGTCTCACCTACCCATCTTCAGAGAATGGGTACTCTGGCTCAAGGCCCTCGTCTTTATGCCGTCCTTTCTTTCGTGTGCCTGTTCGACCAATCAAGTTTGAGCCTCTATGTGTGTCTCTGGCTGTGTCCTCAGTCTTCTCGCCACCTGGTCTCCTGCCTGTCACCGTGTCCCCCTCTTGTGTGTTCGTCCCATGGCCTTTTGTGACACCATGACTGGTGCTCGGAACAAGCACGTTGGCCGCGGCGGCGGTGGCTGGCCGGAAGGTAATGCTGCATACACTGGTTTCAGGCCCCCGTGTGTTGATTCCGTCGCCTCCCGTGGTGTCTCAAGTGGTTTCGGGCATGCCCACGCTGACCGTGATGTTGTCTACCCACATGTAAACCTCACGTGCATCGGTGTTGGCCTCGTGAGCGCTTGATCCATCGTCCTCCGTCACGCCCGGGCTTGTTTCCTGCCCGCGTTGTCCTAAATAGCGTCCATCCCTGGATAAAAAGGTCCTTAAAACAACATAGGGGGCCGGTAAATTGATGTGACGGTTGACTGAACAGTCGGTCGATATCCAGGCCTCTTTAATTTGCCTTGACGTGTAATCATCACCTCGGCCAACAATTTCAACCGCGCCAAAGTTTAAGTCTTGTCCCATCGCTGCCGCATGAGTGGCTACCTCCGTTTTTGGGTCAAATATCCTCACGGCCCACGAAAGAAAGGATGGCATAAAGACAAGGACTTTGAGTCAGAGTACCCATTCTCGGAAGTTGGGTAGACCAGACCACTACCTGAAACGTCAGGCTTATAATAAACCTCTCCCGGTGAACGCTCCTCTTTCTTCTGATCTACCACGCAGGAATAGAATTTTCAGCATTATCACTACAAGCAAATGTGTTTGCTGGTCCTTGATGATCCATGGAAGCAACCCTGCGGAGTTAGATAAATTTTCTTCGCCAAAAGCCTGCTGGATATCCATTAACGAGGGTTACATCAATCATGATCGCTGCCGTAACATGTCTTAAGCTGCTGACATTGCATCACATGCTTAGGTGTGATGATTGTTTGGACACCCAGGTCACCGGCACGTGGAATAGAAAGTGACTTAGTGATCTTAACTCTCATTATGTAAGAGCGCAATTTGTGCGTGACCTGCCTTAAAATGCGTCTATATAATAACAAATGACGTAAATGTTTCACAAGATGCGTATTTCGTAGTTCAATCTCACCAGCATGCCCTTTAAAAACATTGTAGTTCATCGGGAATCCAATTAGCATACTAGAAGTCAATTGATGCCTTGAATTTTCCCGCCCTTATCGCACGGATAATGGATGCGTTAATATGTCTTTCTGTTTACGAAGACACTCTTTGCATACGCTTCTACATGTTGCTCTGGATCTCGGGTAATGCGTGAGCGAGGTAACTTCGAAAAAATGTCAAAAACATCGGATCACAGCAAATGAAACGGGTTTTTTTGCTGTAACTGTGTCTCGATTTTATCATGACAAAATCTGTCACTAATTAGATATATCCGCCTAGCTACGCTGATGGGTTGTAATTAACGAACTAACGTTGAAAAAAGGCACTCGATTGCAGTAGATTGCACTTTTAAACTTGTTCTTTACTTCTGCCTGTCTTTCATTTTCTCGCTTTCGTTAAGTGCGGCTTGAGTGTCCCTTTACAAAGACTATGTAAACAATAGTCTATAAAATGAATTAGCTCCAGCAAAGTCAGGCTGACTTCGATATTTTATCGGGGAAAGGAATGTTTCTAGAAAAATCGTATTCACTAGTAATAGTGACAACCTGATCGTTTTACCTGGCGCCTAACAGCACTCAGGGGCTGATAATATGTATTTCTGCTTCTAATGTCTTTGATGATGAATCCGCGGAGGGTGTCGAAACGTCAGGCGAATAAGCATATTGTCCCAGCGATCGAGTCTTCTCCGTCTCTCTATGTATTATGTTTGCAAATTTTGCCAGGAACGACATCTAACGCCTGTCAAGCAGTGTTGGCACAGCAGCGTTGGGTTTCACTTTAATAAGACAGCCGACTTGCGCCTTCTTTATCACACATTAACTTGTTCACAAATATCAAATCGCAGGAAAGGAACCGGTTCGTTGTCGTAACTGTGACTCAATGTTATTGTGACAACAGCGGTCCCTAATCTAATCTATCCTTATTTCTACGAGGATGGGTTGTAATTGATTTAATAAACACAAGTATATTATTTTAACCATATCAGTAACTGTAGCCGACGAAAGACACTCGGATTTTTTTACACTTATGCCAATATTTTATTTTCTTTGCTGTCGTAACGTACGATTTGTGCATTCCTTTACTAAGTATGTGTACACAGCAGTCTAGAAAAGAAATTTACCCCAGCAAAGTCAGACTGACATGAATATTTTTTCTGTGGAAAGTAGTTTTTTCCAGAAATTGCGTATTTCCTAGGAATAGTGGCAAGCTGATCGTTTCTTCTGTCGCCTACGAGCACTCAGGGGTTGATCATACGTATTTCGTTAGCAAATGTTGCCAGCGACGAGGCAAACAGTGTTGGTGCAGCAGCGCTGTCTTACATGTTAATTAGACTGCTGACTTTTGCTTACTCTACCGCATTCTTATCTTCCTATGGCAACAACGGAGCTGGTTGAAAGCGCAATGATTGGCACGAATAACCGATGTGTCTACTCTTGACACGCATGACTTGTTTCCAGTGGCAGGAACAAGTAATGCCCTATAGAATAAACCACAAAAGTTCTTTGATTACATTGCAATGGCTGTCTGCGGTACACTCTTCCAAATTTTAAGTTTCTCAAAATGAACTTTTTTGCACAGTTTCATTCAGCATTTTATAGACCTCTGCTGCAAGTGAATCGACTGAATTACTGATAGAGATATTGAGAGTAAAACGGATTATAAAAAACCGGAGGGATTACATTAGCTGCCTTATCTTACAAATTTGCGTGCACGTCGGTGTGAAGTTTGGCTATTTACAAACTGTAAAACCTTTCGTATTTGTCGCTTAAAGTGTATCGCAGGCGCACCTGCACTGACTCAGTTCACGCTGACTCCCCTGCAGCACAAGAGTCAAACCCATCGTGATTGCAGTTGCAGCGAGCAATGGATATGGGTTATCATGAGGACCTGTTTGGTATGTTTTAAAGAAAATATTGATGAGGGGAAGCTCGCGCTCTCCGGGTATATGTTAGCTGCTAACAGCTTATAGACTACTAAAAACGGGAAAGCGCTTAATGGTGCGTAGACGGAGAGGCAGACCTAAATGTTTGACTCTCGAGTCATCAATTTTGGGGTCTGCCAGACATAACAGTTTGTACAATATGTAATGCTTCCGAGAATGCCAATTATGAATGACCCGAAATTTCTAAATCCAGACACGAGCGTTTCTTAAGCATAGCTCAATGCGACCCAGTGCAGATAATACATTAGCTGTAGACATATATGAAGATGATGACCAAAACAACTGAATAGCATAAGCATGATACAATAATTTCAAAAAATAATTAAATATTTCAGAGTAATGCGTGAAAAGGGCTAAACTAAATACTTTTTCAGGGTAAAAAATCAATTAATATCGCTGATACTTAAAAGCCATTTTATTAGGTTGTGGTAAACCATTTTCACCAAATGGCATGAATAATAACCTGTAGTCTAACAAATATCAAGTTGAAGTTTATTTATACAACCTTAAACAACGTTGACTAGCTCGATGGAATTGAAGAAACTAGTTCGAAATGGCGGTCTAATAGATGTAGGTAGGGACCCCATACATTTCTTAACTCCAGATTAGGTCTCAGGACGGAGATTAAATAGCTAAGCAGCGTATGATTTACATGACACATTTCTGTGTGACCGCAAGCTCACTACAATTATCAACTATCACGCCCATCTCTGCGTACTGAAATGGATTCAGTGCATACTCAGTAGTTGCTATCTGAGTAGAAAGTTTCCGTAATTTTGACACTCTCGTCGCTTATTGGCGTAGTAGTGGCTTGGAAATTCAATCCACCGTCAATGGAAAAGCTTGGCACATTTGCGCTCTGCCTATGACTATGACTCTGTCTGGGCAAAATCAGCCTAACGAATACAGAGGTGGATCGTCACATTGCTTTCTAATCGACATAGCTATGGACAATCATGTTTGAAGTAGGTCACGATTAACGTGGTTTATCGCTTTGCCAAAATTACAGCGTTATTGCCCTTGCAAGGTAACCAACCTTCCCCGATCGGGCTATAATCTGAAAAAGTCAGTGTCAATGCTGCAGCTGCTATGTTTTTACACACATTTTCAAACAACGTTCCATTTTCAGCAATTACATCAAATCTAGTAAATGACGTTTAATGCTTTTAAAGTGGATATTATAGTCATATTTGTAGCGCATGAGAGGTCCTTCTTGAGTGTGGGCGTATCTTGCTCACCCAATGGAGAACTCGGGTGTACAATATGACGTAATAATCACATGACCTACGGCCTTCTTGCGAATCCATGTGAGTAGCTAGTTAATTTGGTGTCAGCTGCATTCTATTATTGACTTAAAAATAGTAGGGTTCGATTAAGAAATTGAAACTTCCAGAAAATTAGTATCTTATGGCAAGAATTTTGTAAGTCTCTCCGTTTTTAAAGTAAATTACGAGATTTGGCTTATCTAGTATACTTCTAAATATGATGAAACATAAGTCACAGATTTCGGAATAAAAATATAAAACACCCCATGAAAGGAGACTTTCAACAATCTGCATATTTTTTTAACATGTAATTTTCTCCACAGAACCGTGCTTTTCTTTGGATGAAACGGAGTTTCCGTACCTTACATTGTAGCTCTTTGACACCTGACTAAATATACTTGTTACAACATCAATATATGCTATTAAAACCTGGCCATTGGCAGCAAGTGCATATTTCGCAGTGTTTGACAGATTTCAACAGAAATATAGACTAACAATTTCGGTTATCGCTTTAAGACCTCAAATATACTGATGTTTACCGCGAAATAAAATTAATTTCTCAGAAAATTAAAAAGCTGCAGGTGCTGAATTAATAAGAAAGTGTCTGCCACTCGTTATCGTACGTAACGTATTCTGCTTGTTTGCTATGAAGATGATGAAGGCATTGCCAGGAAGGTTTTTTTACAAAATAAAAACGATGGATTTTTTGATAATATATTTCTGTATAGCGTGCGCACGCACGGATAATTAAAAGCAGGAAGAAACGAAGTCAAAAATTAGTTATAGCGTGTAACGACTAACTTTCTCATACTGTTTGAAAGTAGATCGGTCACTAAATATAGCCAACAAAAAACTTAGAATATTTTGTATTATTAATCAAATAAGAAAAGAGGAATTTAACAGTTCGGTCATTTTAACTGACAGGGACAAAAATATTCATAACAATACATCCTAAACAATGGTGGCTTTCTGGAGAGCACCATTATATAAAGACATTTCTTAAAGAAAATTACTGTAGTGTTTAAAAAAATATTACATCCTTTGTAAATAAAAACTTTCTGATAAAAACCAGCTTCTTCTGAAATTTTGATGAATTGGTGTAACTAAGCAGAATAGATATCATAATGCAAAACGGTCTATGAATGCAACCGAGCAAATTATACATAGCAAGCATAAATGTGTGTTAAGAATATATTCCTTTAGTTCAGGTTGCATTTAAATAATTTTCAACAATAACGGAACAACAACAATGATGGAAATTAACAAGCGACCTACAGTACAAGTATGGATTATGACATGATTTCACGCAAAATGACCTCCTACCTTCCTTTGAAAATGGCTTGAGAAAATGCGATTGACCGTAACCTGTCGCTATTCAACTTATAGCGAGGGAAATTCGAACTATCTAAAAGTAAGTTTTAGATTTCTGCGGCGTGTTGGTATGGAAGCTTCTTACCACTAACCCAAGAAAACGAATGCTCGAAAACGAAGCTTCAATTCTTGATCTTGTAGACCTTCAAAATTATCGATATAACATTTATCGATACGCAGTGAGCAAAGCTGCGAGATATACAGAATGGACTTGCAAAGTAAAGGCTTCTTTTTATGTTAATACGTTAGTCAACGTCCTTAGTTTGAATAAATGGTGATCATGGTAAATGCAACACAACGCATGAAAACGGTAACATTTTCGTCAGCTTAACACGTTTTTACCACAGACACAGCTTTCCGTGAAAGGAAACCATAAACGTAAGTCGCAAATCATATGTGAAGTTGGAAAGCGTCTATTGTTACATGTAATGACATCATGGAATATGCTTTATTTAATTTTTTCGGAAATTGATGTATGAAAAGCATAGCCAATCATGTGAAAGGGAACATTTGTAAAACAATAGATGTTCCGATCATATTTTGTTCATAACTAAATGCATTAAGAGAGCGGAAGCAAACAAAAGAAAAGTATTGAATTTTTGCATGTTTTTATAAAATTATTTGTTTGACATTTCATATTTTAAGTGTCGCAAGCCTCTTAAATCAGGTACCATGGGGTTTTGATGGAGGCTCAACAAGCGGATATTATATACATATCAAAAATACAGTGACTGTAGAACGGTTGGACTTTATTAGCGATCAATTGTTCCATAAACGAATGTGAGCAACTTCCGACGAAAACCGACAAGACAAATCGTGGTGCACAATTTGGGGCTAGGTATTACTGACGGACGACGACCTGTACACCAGCCATTGCCATGACAGTCTCCCTTGTCCTGTCAGGGCCCAAGGTTGAGTGGGATGAGTTAACTCCATTAGTGCTCGTGAACGTTCATCATCGAGTGCTAAACGTTATTTGCTGTGTACTTTTAACCACAAATTTAATCTCAATATTATCTAACTTAAAATCTGCAACTTTGAGCGAGCATCAACGTATGATAGTGTTTGACGGTGACGTCAATTTGACAGACATACACTAAAATAGTAATGGCATTAATGAAGTTTGAAGTGCTGCATGTTTTTCACGTCAGTAAACAGGTTCACTGATTTCGCAAAAATACTTCAAAGTACCTTCGGTTTTGAAAGGTTAGTTCATTGCTAACTGGGACAAATTGGCATTTGCAAAGCAAACTGTTGCAAAATGTAATCAAGGAGGAGAAAACACAATTTGCAAGAAGGTATCATGTTTATTTCTCCGTAAATAATGTCCTGTTCTAATTACAGTGCCGGAAACCAAGCGAGTATATTCTTTCTCGATAGGGTTTTGAGTTAAAAGCCAATGGTTGAGCGAACGACAAACCAAACATATGTCTTTATTTCGTGTGTACGACTCATGGTACATTAAGAGCAAATATTGCACCCACCTTTACATTTTGAAGCCACTGACATCATCCTCGAAGCCCAGTTTTCTTCTACCTAAGCCTGATAAAAACCAGATTCTCCGGTGACTGCCTTGACAACAAGTTTTTATTAATTCAACCTGTCGATGAGCGTGAATGCGCTCTTGGATTGAAAATGAAACAGCTGCCGACAGGTAAACGTTTATCTAGGCCAGTCAGTTAAAATAGCAGATGGCTCACTCGGAGTGCTTAAAAATTGACCTGGTCAACATTAAGAAAGTTGACCATATTGTACGTTAACACATTTTTTAAACATTGCATTAGGAAAGTTATTACGCGTTAAGAAAAAGACTAACTCATATATATGTAAACCATTTCTGCATTTGTTATTTCCTCCAGCGATATAATAATATAATATGTTTATTATGTAAGTTTACAGGCAATTGTAATGAGTTGGTAATGCACCTCTTGGGCGCCTTCCAACACCTCGAAGACCGGAAAAAACCTAAAACAAACTCCCTATGTTGCGGCCAGTATTGGTTTTGTTTCAGGTTTTTTGTTTTGTCAATACTGGGCGAGATAGGGAGTTTGTTTCAAGTGAAAAAAACCTGCCTTCAAAGGTATGATACAAACGGAATAAATGTGCAGTTGTAAGCTGAGTTGACTCATCAGCAGGAGAACTGTTTTATATCGTTTAAAAACATTAGTTCCAGACGGAGATGGTTGGCACAAGAACACAGTGTTCTCAGTCTTCCTTCAATGGTTGTCGGCAAAAGTTGCGCGCTATCGGCTGAAGGGTTAGCAGACTGCGGGCTGCTGCTTCAGCAGCATTATCTTCAGCATGAAGCCTGGCGGGGTTCAAAGTCCACGAACGCCATCAGAGTGAAAGAGAAATTCCACCGAGTCAGCACCCAAAATTCGTGAAAGTTGCCCTAAATGTAGAAAACTAGTTATAGCTCTCTTAAACGTAGGGTAGTTTTGCTGAGTTTTAATACTTTTGGGCAGCTTATTCCAGATTGATATGGCATTTACTGAAAAGAATTGCCGGTACTTAACTGTTCGTGCCATAGGAAGAAATAAAAATACGTCTCGATGACTGGCGCGTCGAGAGTGCTCAAGCTGCCTTATTGTACTAAGGGGATTAAAGGATTGACCATTCAAAAGTTTAAACAGTAAAAAAGACCCTTCTGCAATCGACGAAGCCATAGAGGATCCAGCTTTATAAGTTCGCACCTTTGTTGGTAGGTTAAGTTACGGTGTTCTGTAGTGAAAACTCTTCTAGTGAAGAAGTGCTGCACCGATTCTATTTTCTTCCGTTCACTAGTGCGCAGAAGACTTAATAGAGGCGAGCAGTATTCAAGACTAGGTCTCACGTACATATTATAAAGGCTAGTTCTAACCTTGATAGTCTTAAAATTTCTAAGGATAAATCTGGTGGTTCGGCGTGCTTTCGAGACTATCAGGGCACAGTGCTCTGACAAATTGAGACTATTAGAGTAGGATATGCCCAAATCCTTGATAACTCCTGGGACATTTAATTCGTGGCCGTCAATGCTTAATTCCGGTTGATGATCGTCGCCAACAACCATAACGGAACATTTGTGCCATGAAAGGGTGAGGCGCCATGTGCAACACCACTGGGCGAAGGCCTGAAGATCCTTTTTTATCAGCTTGAGCACGATGTTGCGATCTGCCGGTTTATATCGATAAGCGACTTTTAAATCATCAGCGTACATGAAGGGTCTGCCATACTGAAAACAATCTGAAACGTTGTTGACAAACAGGCAAAATAGGAGCGGACCCAGTACACTACCCTGTATAACTACACTCCTCACATGCGTGGGGTTGGAGATAACATTGGAAATTTTTACTCGTTGTGTGCGAGCACCCAAATAGGAAGATATGAAGTTCAGTGGCTTGCTACCTATGCCGACGGAGGCTATTTTCAGAAGGAGGAGGTTATGATCGACCCGATCAAAGGCCTTAGTAAAATCAAAATACACGCTATAAGTGGCAAAACCGCTGTCTCTAGATTGCAGCACATAATCAAAGAAAGAGATCTGACAGGTGTCACAAGATCGTTTCTCGATAAAGCCATGTTGAGCTGTATTGAGCAGGTTGTTCTCTGTCAAGTGACGCATCATCTTTTCTTTGATTAAGGTCTCCAAGATCTTCGAGGCTGCGGGAAGTGTATTTATTGGCCTAAAGTTGTCAAATGAGGTCGATCGGCCATGCTTGCGAATAGGCATTATGTGCGATTCCTTCCACAACGAAGAAAAGGTTTCGCTCTCAAGAGCAAGATTAAATACCTAACAAAGGATAGACGGAAAGATATCATTCGCTTCAGCTTTTAGAAGGCTAACTGGGACGCCATCTGGTCCTGGACTATAGGATTGACGATAACGACGAATGGCTACAGTCAAGTCCCAGAGGGTAAAACTTATGGTTTCGAGTATGGCACCCGTCCAAGCCTGGATAACCGGAGTTGCAGCGAACGAGCTTTCACTAAACGTTTTGGATAGGAACGCATTGAAGCTATCGGCAGTCAACTTAGCGTCAGATATGGGGTTTCCTAAAGCATCTTGAAGAATGGGGTGTTGCGTTTTCCTCTGCGATTTTACTGTACGCGAAAAGAGTTTCGCAACATTAAGGGAAGGATTTTCAGCGAAGTGAGCCTCATCGGCTATCTGCTTTTCTTCGGAGAGCTTCTTGGCCTGCTCAAATATCAGTGTGATCAAGGGCAGAACGGAAGTATCGTTCTGCCGATGCAAACGACGAGAGAGTTTACGCAGCCTACGACGGAAAGACAGAGGAAGGTACACTTCATCCTTGACATGCATTACTTTCTTACGGGGGACAAAGTGGAGGATGAGTGGATCCAACACTTTGTACAGTGCATCGGTACAAACATTTACATCCAAACATTGGAAAAATTCAGACCAGTCGAGAGCGTTTAGATGTGCCAGTAGGTCAGCCGTGTTTGCTGATCGGAAGTCATGATAAAAACTATACTTTTGGGAAAATGTTTCATCCGCCTCCAGTTCTAGTTCACTAACAACTGTAAGATGGTCTGAACTCCCAAGTGCGTCTAAGGATGACACTGAAAGTGGTTCGCATCACCTACAAAAAATTAGGTCGATTATGTTTGCTCCTCGAGTGGGAAAATCGACTACCTGATCCCACATGCCGATATCTATTGCCTCAAGTAAGTTCTCAAACTTTGAAGGACCGGATGGTGGAAACCATTGCACGTCAGGAAGGTTAAAATCGCTTGCAATCAAGCAATACTTAAGATTCGAGTCAGCTGCGGCATAAAATGCCTGCGAGAGACAAAGATCGTAGTCTGCATTGGCATTAGGTGGGCGATAAACACAGCCAACAAGTAAGGAGTATTTGTTTTTTAGAACAACTCGTAGCCAGCAGCTCTCCTCCACCGCTGTGAATTGTGGATAGTCCAACGGGAGAAATGCAAGTGGCTGCTTAATATAGATGCAGCTTCCTCCGCCACGGCCGTTGTTTCGATCGTTCCGAACGCATTCATAGCCTAGAACAGAGAGTTATGAGTCAGCTACAGAGGCCGATGCCCATGTCTCAGTTACCATAACAATGTCTGGGCGGTTGACGAAAACCATAGTCTGGAGCAGAGGCATTTTATTAATCAGTGATCTGGCATTTAAAACGACCAATTTAAGAGGGCATGTCTGAGGTTTTGGTGGCGGGACAGCTAGGCCGTCGCTGTTACCGGCTTCGACCAGAGCGATGTCCTTTTGACCTGAACTATTTTTCCCTCTCTTATTTTGAGATTTGTCTCGCCATTGGTTCTCCGTTTTTCCAGCTCTATTATTAGCTGTCTCATCTTTCTCCGCTCTTTCAACCCGTAATCCGGCTGAAAAAAAACTTGCGAATGCAGACTCCGTAAGGATGGTTTGCGCTCTAGCAAGAGTTTCGCCTGTGCTTCAGTTTCTAAAATAACTTTTAGAGGACGTGGCCGAGAAATAGATTCTGGAGCTGTTGGAGCCTTCCCTATTCGAAATGCCTTAAGAATGCAGAAAGACTCGCCTGGTTTTAGCAACGGTTTGGCGTACACCCGCATAGGACCCACGTCGTGGTCAATTCGTTCTTGTGCAATTGACGACTCTGACTTTGGGGCCCCCTTTACAACTATTTTCTGCTTGTGACTCAATGGGGCATATGTTGCAAGCTCACGTGTTTCAGCCGAGGGAGCAATTGTATCCGGTATACGCGGTTCTGATGTACTGGCTTTTGGGTAAGCTGAATGCAAACTCGTGAACCGTTTGGCTTTCTTAGACTTATGCCTCTTTTGAGTTTTGATCTTGTCAAACTCTTGGTCATCGCTTTCTTGTGCAGAGTCGAGCAACGATGTGGTGCTAGAATGCAAATCCCGATAATCGCTAGTGTCGCTTAAGCCGAGTGACGATGGTGTAGCCCGTGGGCTTGACACATGGTCCGATATGCAGGTTTCAGGCGTGTCGACAGACATGTCCAAATCCAAGTCAATATCAGCGTCAACTCGTTCTTGTGCAATTGTTGACGCTATCTCTGGAGCCCCTTTTACAACTATATTCTGCTTGTGACTCACTAGTGCATCTGTTGCGAGCTCACCAGTTCCGACCAAGCGGCCATCTGTATCCGGTACTAAAGGTTTGATGGGTCCTGATGTGCCGGTTTTTGGGTTAACTGACTGCGCATTCCTGGCCCATTTAGACTTTTGACCCTTTCTAGCCCTATGCTTTTTTGGCTTCATGATGTTATCGACCTCTGTATCGCCACCATAGTTTTTATGCACGATAAGCTGCCAAATGCAAACACTGCTGTTATGTAAATCTGTGGTATTGAATTAAGAGTTTTCCAAAGGCAATGACATGGAGCCTGTTTTGGAAATTTAATCAAACGGCGGGAAAACCGAATGAACAAGAAACTATATGCAAGTCGACTTTGCTATCCAAGTATGTTATCCTAGTGAATTACTTCAATCCGCCATTTCCACCGCATTATTTTTAACTTTGTATATTTGTAGCTTTTTCTCAATGAAGCAATATGTTTTAGCATGCCCTTTTGAATTTGAAGTCTATCTGGGCAGCTAAATTTGACGTCAGTCACACGCGACGTTATTCACGCTGGGAAAAATGGAGTGAACGCGTTAACCATCGCACTGAAAAACAAACACCTTGACATGGAAAAATAACAAAGGTAAGGGCATAGCCAGGGTTATTCGATTTTTTTTAACCTGCCTGGCACCCCGTTTATTTTTTGTTTCGCAGTGCGTTTTTTTAACTATCACCCATGTTTCGCGCACTGGACTACAAGAGATATATTAACGTCTAGGGGCGCTTATTGTTCAATCTCGACTGCTATATATATTTATATATATGGAAGATAAAAGGAAGCTCGTTGGAAAGAAAAGATTTTCGCGTAAATTTTCAAGCAGGTTGCCCTTGCTCGTCATCAGACGGAATAAAAACTGAGAGTAGAGTTTATCACACTGGTGCTCATGAACTCAGACAAAGCGACGGACAGACGGACAATACGCTGTCTGCACAGGGTATTGCAGTAATTATCAGGGGTGGAGAAAGGTGAATGGAGTCTAAAACTCACATCTCAATTTTTATTTTGACAGATGGCGAGCAAATGCTAGCTGCCTGAAAATGTATGAGTAAATCTCTTTGTTTCCGACCAGCCTTCCCTTTGCATCATTTAACCTTGGAAAGAATACCACTTAAGTTATTCATATATATACCTTAGGGCCGAGAATGAATGTAGCATACGCACATTGTACGCAAACGTTTGCTTTATCAATTAGGGTATACTTGGTTAAGTGTCCTGTCTCACTATGCCTCATGCAACTGAGAATAGGCGGCTTATAAGACAGCACTTTAAGTATCGTTTTGAGACTCTACTTCGCTGGTATCCCTGAAGGATGTGGATCACACTAATTACGCTACAACTATCTTTCTAAACGCAAACACTCCGAAATTCTGTGACAGATCTTATTTTGGCATCGGTTCGATTTCCCATTCAATGCACCATAAAGGAAACGATGTCATAAAACGCTTGATTATATCACTGTTAGTTAAACTTTCATGAGTTCGTGGCTTGAGAACCTTTTCCAAAAGCGGGATTTTCTTCAAAAGTTTTTCATAGCATTGTATTCCAGGAGACACAATGCCCTACTTTTGGGTCATCTCCTAAGCATAAAATACACCAACAATGCAGTTCGTTTTGAAGGATTTTGATTAAAGGTTGCTTGCATGACAAGAGCACGCATTCTCGCAGAATAAGAGCATTGTGAGGAAAACAAACTATAACTTTAAACAACAGTTATTTTTTCACGTTGACATATTTTGTTCGCGATTGGCGGTTTTGAAGTAACTCGTATGTTCTCCTAACCGTGCGTACAGTTCCTTTTTTACATATTCACCCACACGCATGACTGCAAAATGATAAGCATATCGCGTGTGTGCGACAGGTTTCTGTCGATTTTTGCCTTGATACAGATTGTTATTATCCGACCGATCATCTTACTTAATTCACATGAGTGTTTATCCGTTAACTTAATGGCATAGCTTTTTAAAATTTTCTTTGTGGTTGTCGATTGGAACCTCATAACTCAGGTGGTTGACCTGACGGCTGTTCACAAGCATTGTCCTTGTAGTCAATGATTCAAATCCCACCTAATGGGATCTAGGTACTTGCTAAATTCTTACAAAACGCTTATAAATTACGGTCACCCTGTGCTGGAAACAAAACGAACTAAAAGTTTAGAGGGCTATGCTGCCCGCGATTTGTATGGATCCATTTAAACCCTAATTCAGATTGAACACTTAATTTTGCAGGACTATTTCTAAAGCTGGAAACTGAAAGCCCACGTTTATAACCGTTAGGCGATAGACACATGAGATACAATTATCATTCGTTACCTTTTCAGAAAAACAGATGTGTCTATAAACCACATCAGCATATTGAATTGGGCATAAGTAGACAATACCCGGACATACATACTGCTCGAAACATAGCGCTGGTTACGTTCCTTACTATTCACTCTAAATAAGCACACTATGATAAAAACGCATAATGGCATATTCAATTTCGCCCTATAAATCTCTGTAAAGTATGAATAAATGCAAGCGTCTCAGGCGAAACCGCAAGCACAGTAATCGATGGCCAAGTCTTTTGATCAGTTTTTCCAGTTGACTTACAAAAAATCTACGAAATAATAGTACTTTCTGCATGTCTGACTACATGTTGTCAGCTCGTGAATTTTACGTGGTTGTAGTATTGAAGTCGATAATATTCAGCTGCAATAATCAGATTAAAATCTTGCAGCCAACATATGCTTGTCTGTTCTACCAGAACGGCTTTTCTTTGCACATTTATATCTGAAGGAAGTAAAGAACTAAATGCATCATACTTTTTAATGCCAATCGATATGTTCCTAATATAAAATCTTACCACTTGCTTTGGGAATTGTGTATCCTTTTAAGGACAGCAACTGACGTGACTTAATAATTTATTTAAATTTCGGCATGCACTTCCCTTTTGCTAGGACAGAAAAGAGCGAAAATGTTTGATGATGGAAAAAACACCGAACACGATGCATAACATTGCGTTTAATCTTGTTAACCAGACAATGAACAGAGTGCAGAAGATCGTTCCATTTTGAAATCCCATAAGATTTCTTAACTCGTGGCATCTTGTTTGCTTACTTTATGTTATAGTTTAACTACGCCGTTATTGCAATAGCCACGACAATTTTGTCAAGACACCTATTTACTTTTCCATTCTTAAACCGAATGCGTCCTTCGGAAAGCCCATTGTGGAGCGGTTATTTAACGTTAAGCTGTGCTAACTTTATGAATCATTCGTCGCTTTTGAGCCCTAGACTGGCCTTTTTGGACTTGTTTTTTTTCATTATATTTAGTAGTGCATTAGGCCGACGCATAATTAATTAGGCACATAAATATGACGTAGGTGTGACAATTAATTTTGCGTCACTTCATGTAATACAGGCAAACCGTTTAAGAGGAGTAGTAGCCATACTGCGATCCAAGATCGGACATTTTAAGGTCTCCTACCAACTAAGATCACGTAATCTTTATTTGTCCCCTAAGTGAAACTCTCGTAACAACTTCCCTGAAAACAATAATCGAAAAGAGATTTGAATAGGGACATCGAACCTCCACAGCTGGGATTTTTCTTGACCAAATAAAGAATGCGAGAAAGATGTTTGCAGGAGGGAGATATTTATTCATCGGATATTTCGAAGTTCCCGTTAATCCATGCATTCAAGTAGGATCTATCTATACCATTAGATCTGACTCGCTTAATAATGGTAAGGCAGAGGGAGGTTTTAAAACGCTCAAAAAATAACATTCGTGATCCCTCGATCGCACTACATTTTTCTCTGGAACGTGAAAGTTTATATTTTCTAACTTTTTAACGTATTTTGAAAAGCAACAAAAAGACAAAATGCGTTAACCCCGGTGACATCTGCAATTAGCAGACACGATCACTAATAATGTTATTTAAGACGTGAACATGTCAAAATAACTGCTTAACTAAAGCTTTAATAGAAGAATAGAAGGCTTTCCGATCGCCGGAATCATATTTTTACTTGTCTGAGCTTTCAGGGTCTTTCTAGAGTCCATCTTCAGGGATAAAAGGCGTACGCAGGGGCCAATCAACCATTATGGGGGAAGGAGGAATGGGGGACAGTCAACCAACAGTGCCATCATTCCGGAGATGTCTGCACAGCGCGATATATGGCGGTGCCAGATGGAGAAAGGGTAGCTATCTCGATGTGCACGTCATGCGAACAATCGACGGCAAAATCGTAAAACAGTCTACTCGAAGGCGATGAACATAACACAGTTGCTCAATTTCCACAGAAACCATCCGGTGCTCCACAAAAAAGCTGCATAAAAACAATCATCAAGAGAATTCAGACTCATTGTAGTAATCCGGGAGAAAAGGCACGTGAAGTTTGATATCTCCGCGATCAGTTTATGCGGAATGGCTATCCGAAGGCCTTCATAAGTCGACGCCTACGTGCTCGCCCTCCAAAGACCCAACTGGGACCAACCATTACAATATGGCCTATACTGCCATACATCTAGAGTGTATCGCAAGCGACCGAATGCATTGCTGCGGAACTAGACGTAGGAATTGCACACCGTCCCAAGGCTACCATGCGCAGCCGGATTATGCGAATCAAAGACCGTTTTACTCCTAGTGAGCATTCGGGCGTCGTGTATCGCATGCCATCTCTAAACTGTCCCCGAAATAACACAGAACAGACAGGACGTATGCTTGGTTCGCGCATACGCGAACATAATCAGGCGATACAACGGGGTGACGCACCATCGCAAGTGGCCATCCATACCTATGAGACCGGTCACGAGTGTGGTTTCGCAGCTGAGAGGGAAATCGCGCACACTGGCAACAAAAGAGGCCGCAAATTGATCGAAGCCTGGGCCTCAGATGAGAACGCAGTCAATCGATTTATCGATCTGGCGCTGGCATACATCGCGCTGCGCAGGCATCTTCGGAATGATAGCACTGTTGGTCAACTTCCCCCCCTCCCGCTCCCCCCATAATGGTTGATTGGCCCCTGCGTCCTATAATTGTTGCTGGTTTTTGTTAACGCCTTTTTATCTCTGACGATGAACTCTAGGAAGAGACTGAATGCTCGAACATGTAAAAATATGATTCCGATGATCGCCGCGCCTTCTACTCCTCTATCTACACACATACCTGGGTTGTGAACGATTGCCTCGATTAGTCAAACTTTAATTTTCCGTAAAGATGTTTACTTGGCTACAAGTTATATCTGAAGAATTTTAAAGGTGTTTGGCCTATTTATTATGATTAATATTTCCAATAGCACGCAAATGGAAGAAACCGTCAAATGCAATTAGTGATGCACCAAGCTCTAGAATTAGTTTACATTCATGTTTTCACTTACACCAGTCGTAGTTTATCCTCTTATCTTAGACCTTAGACCTAGAGCGTGAAAATGACCTGAATATTACTCCTAACCCTTACCATCCTAGAATTTAAAGCAAGACATTTTGCTTCGTCCTGCAAAATCTTCTCAAGTAGTTACCGAAACGCGCAGTGAGGTAGTCAGACTGTCGGAAAGCAGCGCTCTAAAATTATACCGAAGATTACAAAGCAGTGTACCTTAATTTCAAATGTTGGGCATGCAGCTAAAAAGCACAGAAAGGATTTTTAACCACAGGCTTGGCCAGTATTTCAAAACCAACGCATGATCATCAACCCCGAATACAAACCGGAGCTGCTGCAATAACAGTAAATGATTTTTTAGAATATTTGTAGTCTTTTCTGATGAACTTGTTTATTTTTTTTGAAATCAAGCACTAGCTTAGCTCACAGATACCAGTGGAAAGCAAATTACGCCTCAACTTTGTCAGTATTAATATTTTTTGCTAATTCGGTCTTTAATTCTGCCTCACATGATATAAGGTTAGAAGTAACAGGAAAGCGAAAATTTTGGATTTGGCAAGCTTTACATAGGTTGAGGTTATTTCATTTGACACACATTTATCCTTTTGTCACCCACGTGCCTTTTAGATTATTATGAGACGATCTATGATCAGATGGAGTGATTGGCCTCAGAGAGATCGTATTCTTATTTTACATTCATGAAAAGTCCGTCTTACTCCTCATCGCTTTTAGAAGCCTGCTTACTTAACTCTCTAGTTGCCAGTTAATTAAATAAAATCATTGATTTATGAAACTGGCCAACAATAGATCACATTATGTGACTACAATATTACTGGTTTAGCACAACGTGGAAGTTTAAGTGTTCAGAAAACCTCCCGTCATGGTTTAAGCGAAAAGGCCTATTAAAGGTTTCCAAAGGTTGTCTCATAATACTTTTAGATGTAAGTCATAATTCTTCAGGACTGATATCATCACTAGACGTCCGTATATATCTTGCAGACAAGCCGTATGCCAAATTGATTGGGTTTGATATTAACTACGACTGATGAGTAAATATTGACAGCCTAGTAAAAGTATGGAAAATGCCATGTAAAGACATGCAGGTTGAAAAAGCCAGCTTACTTGTCTCTCCCACAAAGACGTACTGTTATTCTATAAGGCATCAGTGATTGTGCAGGGCAAAATTCCACGTGAACGAGTCACCCCAGGACTGCAGCTGTGCGCACTTTCGGTATCTACCCAAACTGCAGTAGGTACGCCAACCCAGAAGACGAAATGTGACTATGGCAAAACAGAACGGACAGATTGACCTGACGATTACACTTTAAGTTGAAAAGTGGCGAACATTTCTTCGACAAATCTTTATCAAACAAGGAAATTTGCAAAATAATAAAAGTTTAAACGTGTAGAAACATCAATAATTGTCTGAAGTGGGCGCTACTGATAACGTCAGTCTGCCCCAGTAGGCCAAATCGGCGTGGTGAATTAGATTGTGGGCATTGGTCAGGGGTCACGTGCATAAACTGATCACTGTCATTTGTATGGAGCGAGGCACTGTCACTAGTGGATGGGGCTGTGTGTGATCGTCACATGGCCTCGGCGTCAGCCACGGAATGGAGAGAGCCTGCGTTATCGTTTTCTGACACCTTACATATAGAGAAAATTAGGAAGACTTTCATGGCGTAAACGTTTGTGGCCTTAAATCTCTACTCGGTAGAGCAGTTGACGATGTGCCACCCAGGAGTTCGGCATCGATCAGGCTATGCCAAAACAGCTGAGACCAAAACTGCCACAAGGTGATCTCCAACTCACATTCCTAAGCAGAGATTAAAAACTGTGTGAACTGCAAAGTTCGGCAACAGTTTTGGGCAAATTTGCTTCCTGCAAAAACGTTAATTATCGTACATCAAAACCTTAGTCAGGCCAGGGATATCAGTGCGCACGAGTACTTTTCCCGTAGCGACGAAGTCTGTTTTTCTAACGTGTTTTCCCCCTCGTGGTGGTTAATACTAAATTATGCCCTATGGTTGGCAGCTAACACATAAATAATGTGTTATTCACTAAAAAAGCATTTGGGCTACCAAATGTTTGATTCTTTTCTCTGTGAAAAATCGTTTGTTTTTGACTGCAGAAATCAGCATCGCCTTTCAATAGAGCACATAAGCGCAGGGTATCAGATTGGTTGGTGTTTCGATTTTCGCACTCATATTTGGCGACGTCTGCCATGACTCAATGCCTATTTGCCCAAAGAATGAAACAAAAACTGTAAATCAGTACTATGCGTGATGACCGGTTTTAAGATAAAGGCCTTTTAGTCGGCGGATTATGAGGTACACTGCATGTCCCTTGAGACACTTCACAAAACTGCTGGATTTTCGCTAGGCAATATCATCCTTCGGCTTCCTTTGGAATAAGGGAACAAGAGGGGAAACCTTACCACTTTTTCGTGCACCACACACTACACACCACTAAAAATACTACTGCCGTCATTTCTGATCATTTCTGGACTATCTCTTTTTATGTTAAAAATGCTCGTTTTTATTAAATGGTAATCAATACA
This sequence comes from Ligula intestinalis, assembly GCA_036362985.1. NCBI lineage: Eukaryota > Metazoa > Platyhelminthes > Cestoda > Diphyllobothriidea > Diphyllobothriidae > Ligula > Ligula intestinalis. The sequence continues at coordinate 72,807,305 of JAYGXS010000002.1, read as the reverse complement.
TGCCATTTCCTGTAGGCCTTGTAAGTGCTTACATTTGTATTTTTATGGGGCATAATTCAAAAAGCCACAATATATTAAAACAAAGCCTTATAGATTGTACGCCATTAGCATATTTCTAAACCCCAGAACACATTTCGTCCATACGTTGTCGGCAAAATAATGCCCAACTTTTCTTACATTGGTCTATCAAGGATATACAATATCAGGACTATGTTCACTATGAAAGCAGTGAGAGTTCGATATCTACATGACTTTGCAGATAGAGGAGAATATACGAGTTCCAGGTAGCAGTTCCGAAGAAGAAGAAGATGCTATCACTGGAACAAGGACTTTATTTTTCTGACGTTTTGGATTCCGTCGGGAATCCTTAGTCATAGGTAATCGTAAACAGGTCTGAGACTGGACCCCTTATCTGCGCATGTCTCAGACCTGTTTACGATTACCTATGACTAAGGATTCCCGACGGAATCCGAAACGTCAGGAAAATAACGTCCTTGCTCCAGTGATCGCATGACTTTGCAGGTTTTTTAGTCTTTGTGCAACCGCTTATGCCAAAACGCCGCGTGTATTCACCGGCGTCAAACTTTTTTTAATGCTTTCTGACGTTATAAGCCGGAGTGCGTATGTCATTGCCAGCAATTATGTTAATCCTTCTGGTAAATGTAAATAGACGACCACTACTCCAGGTGATGGGCTGCAGTACATTAGATTGGTTCGGGCAGTTTAGATGACAGTAAGCTCTTTTATGCATGTCGGCATCCTTTTGCATTTTCCTGCGCTTTGTCGAATTATTCAGCGCCATGATTCTGGAAGTGGGGGTGCTCGCAAAAGCTTAAAACTCGGTGTTTGATACCCCGATGGCATGAGTACTTTGTTCTTGAAACGACTTGAGGATGCCATAAGTACGTTTAAAGGTCAAACACAACAACGTTACGTATATACTTTGTTTCTTTTGAAACGTAGCCGCCCATAAATGAAAACTTAAACGTTTTACCATTGGCGAGGAGCTGGCAGTCGTTTGGAAAGGAAAAAATCCCAATTTAACCTAACTTACTTCAAGTGCTATTTTATACTTGGGTATAACTTCAAAGATCTACAGTTTTTTTAATATTTTCTAAGAGCTCAAATATAATTCCTTATGTTTTGTTGACCTTTCTCTTTACTGTTGTTATTAAACTGAGTAAGCCAATTAAAGTTACGATGTGAAACATCTTCGATCAGGTGCGAATTCGAAGATAACGATTGCAGCAGAATTTAATGGAACCATAAATGTTGCAAGTGCTCATCAGCTGTGTTCCCTTGCTGCAATATCTATCCAATATTCCACTTATTAAGCTGCAAACAGATGCCCTGTCATTAGGACTTGATTTCCGCATGCCGACCAAAGAATAAACCCAGTTGAAGTTGAAGCACAGTTTGAGGACCTGTACTCTAAACTATCGCACCTAAAACCCAGATCTACGGAAAACTTCGTTTGGTTGAAGGCTACATTTTTGGACATCGCTTACCAGTACCACTAAGCTCCAATATCCCAACGTACACTTATAACTAAGGAACATCTAATTGCTCTATCCACTCTGAAACACCGCAAAAAAATAATAATTTCCAAACCAATACAAGCGAACATCACTGTCCCAGGAAGCAATTGAGAATAAGAAGAAGACTCGATCGCTGGGACAATATGTTTATTCGCCTGACGTTTCGATATCCGTCGCGGATTCGTCATCAGAGATCTGAGTAGCAGAAAGGTTTAGTATGCACAGACGTTTGCAGTATTTAAAGGACACAGTCATTACTGCGAGCATACAGCGACAATTAACGTTAATTGCCTTCTTGTGCGTAGACTGCTTGTTGGACGGCACGCGGGCTCTGACCTGTTGAACTTTCGTCACGGGCAGCGAGCTCGGGCATGATGATTGCTCGGCCGTCTGGCTCTCCGGTGTTGGCGTACGATGAGGCGGTGGCCTGCCCATTCCTCAAGTGACGGCTTGCTTTGGCCAAATTGAATCTCAGGATTGAATATTGATTGGGCATATCGTTGCACTTTTTGATGGATTGGGGGCCCGTGAACTATGACTCGAGTAGTTCTCGGCTCACCCGATTGTCACCTCTTGCTTCATCAAATTTGAAGATGTGGCCGGGTCTCGTCGAATGAGACGCAACTTGAGAATTGGCATCATTTCGCTGCACTGTAGCCGCCTGTGCGGCAATTCGCGTCCTGAGAAGTCTGCCAGTTTCTCCGACACAGTTGCTTTGACCGCAACTGCACCAGATCCTGTAGACGACCCCAGATGTTTCTTGTCGTGGCAGAGGGTATTTTGGCTTCATTATCTGACGCCTTATGGTTGCCTCCGGCCTGTATGCGACTCCAACTCCATGTGGTGCGAGAAGGCGGCTGACTGCTTCCGATACGTTTTTGACATACAGGATCGAACGCCAAATCTTGGGGTCGGTGCGCTTTTGTTGGCCAGCTCGTTTGCGCAAGCACCGGTTGACGAAGTTGCGCGGGTAGCCATTTTCACTGAACACCCGTCGGAGGTATTCTACCTCGGCAACTTTGTCTTCTTCTTCGCCGCAGTGCGTCTCAACACGCCGATAGAGTGTTTTTACGCAACTGCGTTTGTGGCTGATTGGGTGGCTGCTGTTGTAATTCAGTACTTGCATCGTGTTTGTCGCTTTCCTGAATATTTTAGTCTTAAGACCACCACAATCTTTTCGACAAACGAGGACATCAAGAAAAGCCAGCTGGTTGTTCTCATCTTCCTCCATCGTAAATTGGATGTCCAGGATGTTGTTGAGACGTTCCTTGAACGTGAGCACCTTATCCTGTTCGATGACGACGAAGGTGTCATCCATATACCAAGCCCAGAATTTCGGTTTGTGGTGTTGGAAAAACAGCGACTCCAGCCGCTGCAGGACCGCCTCGGCTATGAGTCCCGAAATCGTTGAACCCACCGGTGACCCCTTCGCCTGCTAGTAGATCGTTCCGTCAAACGTGAAGTACGTCTTGAGCCAGAACTTCAGGAGCTGTAGGATTTCCACGCGTCCCAGGCGATTCTCCGTCTCATCGTATTTGTTTCGTAGAAGTAGTTCGACCGTCTCGATTGCCAGATCCTGAGGGATGGAAGTAAAAATAGACGTGACATCGAAGGAAACCATGATATTACTTGGCAAGAGACTTACCCCTTTTAAGTTTCTCCAAGAACTGTGTTGACGAGCGGACCGTGGTCTCCGAATCAGCGGTCAGGAATTTGAGACGCTGAAACAGCAACTTTGCTAGCCCGTACGTTAGAGTGCCGATTAGTGATACGATGGGTCGGAGAGGAGCACCTTCCTTGTGCACTTTGGGGAGGCCATATAAACGGGCCTAGGCCGTTTCTTGTGCCCTCGCCATGCGTCGGTCGGACGGCGTTATTGCACCCGAGTTCTTTAGAGCCAACAGGGTCGAATTGATTTCGCGTGTCAGCTTTTTGATGGGATTGGTTTCACAAGAAACATAAAACTGACGATCCTCCAGTAAGTTTTTCGCCTACTGGAGGTAGTCAGTTCTGTCTAATGCGACCGCAGAACGTCCCTTGTCGGCTGGCACGATGACAATGTCCCTGTCGGCCTTGAGTGCTCTTAATGCAACGCGTTCGACCTTGGGGAGCACTTCCCGCAGTTGATGATCCATCAGGAGGGACGATACCTGGTGTCAGATAAGGTTCTTCGTCTCCTACGTTGCTTCTGTCTGATTTATGATTGATTCCACAGCTGCAATCATGATAGCAGTTTAAGCATCAGCCGTGTTGAATGAGACTTCGTGCTGTAGAACCTGTATTTGCTTTTTCGTCAGTTTATTCGACGACAGGTTGTGTACCAGTATGTGTTTTCTCGATGACGTTGGATTGTGCAGTCTGCGGAATTTTTTATCCAGTGCCGCTTCATGAATTTCTTGTTTGTCGCGGGCTCGTTCAAACACTCTCTGCTGAAGCAGTTTTGTGCTGTCCTCACCCACGACCTCACAGCATTTCATCTTCTCATGGTCAATTATCTGGCGATATTTGCGTAGCCTCGCGTGTGTCTCACACTCCTCGGCAACACGTTATTGTCAAGAGATCTGTGCAGAAACCGGATCTGCGAATAGGTTGAGGCCTCACGAAGGGTAAATGTTTCCCATCGTCGGGCCCATCTAAGTGCCCAAATAATTTGCCAATACAAGCGAACATCCGGGAACCATTTACCCTTCGTGAGGCCGCAACCTTTTCGCAGATCCGGTTTCTACACAGATGTCTTGACAATAACGTGTTGCCGAGGAGTGTGGGATACAAGCCAGCGCTCAACACGAAGGCGACGAGACGCGTAATGTTTCAAACTGGCAAGAGAATGGTCCGTCTGTTCATTCAAGATTGCCACGCGAGGCTACGCAAGAGGTGACAATCGGGTGAGCCGAGAACTACTTGAGTCATGGTTCACGGGCCCCCAATCCATCAACAAGTGCAACGATATGCCAAATCAATATTCAATCCTGAGATTCAATTTGGCCAAAGCAAGCCATCACTTGAGGAATGGGCAGGCCACCGCCTCATCGTACGCTACACCGGGGAGCCAGATGGCCGAGCAATCATCATGCCCGAGCTCGCTGCCCGTGACGAAAGTTCAACAGGTCAGAGCCCGCGTGCCGTCCAACAAGCAGTCTACGCACAAGAAGGCAATTAACGTTAATTGTCGCTGTATGCTCGCAGTAATGACTGTGTCCTTTAAATACTGCAAACGTCTTTGCATACTTAAACTTTCTGCTACTCATGTCTCTGGTGACGAATCCACGACGGATATCGAAACGTCAGGCGAATAAACATATTGTCCCAGCGATCTAGTCTTCTTTTTCTTCTGAATTTCCAAACCTTAGATTATTCTATGAAATTTTGTCTTGAATCACTAGGCAAAGAGGAAACCGAGTCGTTGGAAGATTCCGCATGGAAAACTATCAAGCTTTTGCTGGACAATAATTTGCTGGAAACCAAAACAGCTTTATCGTTCAAACCCAGGCAGTCCTTAATTCCGCGACTATACGGATTACGTAAAACTTATAAAAAAGGTATCCCTTACGACCTGTTATTTCCGTGTCCATTTTATAATTTCACAGATTAGCACATTGGCTAGTAAAGGAAGTATAACCCATACGCAATAGATCCTCTACATATACATTGAGAGACATTTTTTACTTTGTCGACGAAATTAGGCACCACAATAAAGCCGGCAAATGTGTGATTTCCCTGGACGTTGAGTCATTATTTACCAATGTGCCTCTGGATGCATCGAACGATATGATTTGTGCAGATGCTTCCGAAACTCGCCTGTCCCCGGAAATATTACGGGACTTACTACAAGTATGCACAAATAATTTTCAATTACTATTTAATGGCCAACTATATGGACAAGTTGACGAAGTCGCAATGAGCAGTGCTCTTGGTCCTGCTCTTTCACAAATACATATTTATGGATCAGTTTGAAAGAAAGGTATCTTCAACATTGAAAATGAACGCTTTACATAAAATATGAAGATTATGTCTTTGTGGTTGTTGAAAACATAAAGGACGTCGAAGAACTACTGTTAACGATTAACAGTCTGACCACAAAAATGACATTTGCGATGGAAGTACAACGTGAGAACCAGCTTTCTTCCCTAGACATTCACATGTCCAGACAGAAAGACGGTTCCATAGCGCGAAAAGTTTTTCACAAGAATAAATGGAAAGGGCAGTACTTGCATTATCTGAGATCTGTTTCCGTACAATGGAAACGTAACTTAGTTTTTACTTTCTTACAGAGGTTAAGCGAACCCTGTTCAATGGATACATTGCATGCAGAAATTGCCACCCTCAAGGAAACTCTTTCCAAGCGTGGTGACCCGGCTCAGTTTATTGACAAGTGTGGCAAGCCTTTACGACAAAATATTATGGCGCAATCAGCTCCAAAAAGCCCATTTATGGATAAAAACACCTTAAAAACGATCAAGAGACGCTTCCGTGACACCATTGAATGAACCTTCGTTGCTGCTGAGCTCGCATTTCGCAACTCGAGAAGGATCCTTTCGATTCCACTTGCGAAGGATGCCTTGCCATTGTACACTAACTCGAATTCTGTTTACGAATTTGCATGGCATTACGGATGCAACTACCTAGGGTGAGCACAACGTCAATTAGCAGCTAAGGAGCACTTGCCGAGCTGGCTATTAAAACAGGAGAATAGGACTCCCCATTCTTCCATTACGGAACACCTATCGGATACGAGCCATTATGTAGACCCCATAACATCCAAGTACTTGTTCGGGCACGAGCCACTTGTACATTGCGCGACCTGCAGGGAACCTCTATACGATGGTAAAAAGCTGTTGGAGCGTGTAGTGAACCTTGTTTTGCCATTGAAACCTCCGGCTCCCTGATTCACACACCCCCTCTGCCTGCATTTTTGCTTCACTGTTTGTCCCCCTATCTCACTGTTCACAGTGCATCAATTGCTTACGTTACTAATTTGACTTATTAGCCCAATTTACTAATTTACCTCCCTGACCTGTTTCTATAACCTCTTCTGCATGAATTCAATTGTTGTATTTTCTCATTCGTTACTCACTTTATGCAGCGAGAGGACGCAGCTGACGAGCATTCGCGAAATTTATGGCTCCATTAAATGCTGCTGTATAAGCAACCTTCAAATGAACGTACAATTTTAACTATATCATTATATGACCTCTAAACAGTTCGCAGTTTTATATTTGTAAAACATAATTGAAATAATTTTCAAAAATTATTTTACGAGAAAGCCTAAAAAAGACTAGTAAAACCTCCTTTTGAAATTTCGATCTTACTGTTAATCACTTGTGAGCAAAACTGCCATCCATGGCTAGTGGAATTTTATAGTCAGCACTTTGAGGTGGACAAATCCGTCAATCTACAGCATCTGCCAATTGGCCAGTAATGTAGTAAAGAATAACTTCATGAAACCGAAATGATATGTGAATACTGATCTTTTCTGAAAGAAGGTATTTCCAAAGAAGAAAATATTTGACAGTCCTATGAGAAAAGGGGCATTACCAAAATTAAAATTGTAAAAAATACAGTCAATTCTTTAGAATTTAGATGTTAAATCGTAAGGTCCACTATACTGGATCCCTCCGTCTTTGCTTTGCGTACGTGGGTTGGACCTAACTTTACCTTTTTGTGCCAGTTCTGTCAAAAACGTTAAAAAGTTTTTTCCTTTGCTAGGCAAATTAAAAAATGCACCCGATTTTGGCAAATTTTTATACTGCGCTTAAAATTGGCAAACTTGGCTACGTTATTCTCACCTTGAAGTTCATTTTTGTGCAGATAAAATTATATTGCGTTTTATTTTAACAGGGCGATCCTGGATATAAACAAAATGCCTGCTTCAGAATATCGTTGCTAGAATTTGATGAAGACGTTTAAATTAGAGAACTATGAGCTCCGTCAAATGTTCAAGTTTTCCCAATGTATCGTTGTGAAACGGCTTTTGAATATGTTACAGAAAATTTTAGAGGGCAAAAAGTTTTTATCATGAGCTGTGCATGCTGTAGTTTGTTTGCATCCGAGTAACAATAGATAAAGTTCTAACGGAATAGATAGGAAGTTAAGTACACAATATTCTCCTCATGATAGGTTTACGCTAAAGAGCATTCGAGGAATCTCGATTAAACCTTATGGCGGAACAGTAAGAATATTAGAAAAGACACTGAGTTAATGCTATCTTAAGCAATTGACTGTCCGAAAATGAGATTTTTACACAAAACTAGGGCCACAGCTTAACTTCCTAATGTTATTTAGTATTTCTCAGTCCAGCACGCGTATAGTGAAAATATTTGAGTGCTATACCACTTCATACAGAGTCTGCAATACGCTGAACTACTGAGCTCAAGGAAATTGAAAGGACTGTCTTCTTAATCGTAGGCTTCCTATTGCGTTTGCAAGACTTCTGTTAGCCTAACTATTGCTATGAATATTATTGTATAACCTTTATTCACCGTATGCGTAACGAAGGTTGCCGTACAGTAGACGCCGTTGATCATGCAACATTTTGACAGATGCGAAAGACTTATACTCTTTTGGTAAACGAAATTGACTCCAGTTGTAATAGTGGTAATTGTGTAGTGTATTCTGAAGTCAGTTCAGCCAGGACAGGAAGCCAGCTTTGTAACGAGCTTCGTTCCGACTCCTAGCAAAACTTATTTATTGTAAAACTGACAACTTAAGAAGTATGCCTTTTTATCATTGATGTTGACTGCCTTTATGAATTTAAATATATTTTACGGAAAAAACGCGAGAGAAAATTATTTTTGTACTTGTTTGATAGCAAATAACGCATTCTATAAAGTTTATACTCAAAGAAATGGTAGTTTTCGGTTTAAAAAAGTTGCCCAATTTCCGAAGAATTTTCTAAACGAGTGAATGCTTCACTCGAATTCAATGTTTGAAAACTGCGCGCTGCGCATCCTTTTTAAAACATGTACAGTTTTGCCTACAGTTTGAGGAAGACGTCATCTAGTAGTCATCAAATGCTGAACTAGATTTGGAATATACTTTATGCAGTAGAGGCAGCACTAATAAATTGACGGATCCGATTTATTGTAGATGAAGACCTACATATCGTACAAAGCTCATAATCAGCAGCTAAATAAAAACCGAAAGCTACCCTTTCTTTGCGTATGAAATTTGAAAGAACGCAAAATTTTCTATCAAACAATCACAAAGAAAGATTTTCTTGTGCATTTTTTCCATAAAATAAATTTGAATTTATAAAGGCAGTCAAAATCAATGATAAAAAGACATGCTAGTTAAGTAGTCAGTTTTTACAATAGAAACGTTTTGCTAGGAGTCAGAACGAAGCTCGTTGAAAAGCTGGCTTCCTATCCTAACTGAAATGACTTCAAAATACACTGCACGATATCCAGTATAACAACTGGAGTCAATTTCGATTACCGAAAGAGTATTAGTCTTTCGCATCTGTCGAAATACTGCATGATCAACGGCATCTACTGTGTATCTACCGCCTGAGTAGAGAAATCATTGCAATAACCAAAACTGTTCACATAACCCTGCCTTACGTCTAGTTTTACGTGTATCTTCCCCTTAAACATTTACGTTAGTTGACTGGCAATGAACCAGCTGGGATATGTGGAAGTTTCCCATAAACCGTACGTTTACGGTGGCCCTTAGAAATGTGAAAGTGCACAGTCAAGTGGAGCAATTTTCTGCATATTCTAAATTACATGTCAGTCTTCCAAATATAAATATGTAAGCCTTTGCCGGAGGCTAATGCTCTACCGCTAAGCTACAAACGCCCTGAACGGAAGTTTATTTGTCTGACGTCTAGAATGCAGGACCGCAAATGTTATAGGTCAGTGGTCTATGCCTATGTTCATAGAGTCAAGTAAAGCTTGATTGATATCTAGGAAGTGTTGACACTTGACTTCCTTCCTCCATAGGTTGGTGGTCGATGGCTGCTGCGCTTAGTACGGAGCACTATTAAATGTCCATTCGATTCGTTCAAAAAGTCGGCTGTAGTTTATCGTCTCTCGTGTTTAAATGAACCTTATACTTTAACAGGTCATGGAGTCACGTTGACACCAATATCACCTGACGGTTCAGTTTAGCGATAATCATTATAAATTGCAACGCGCAGCCTGGGAACGGGTTACGAGTTCGATTCCAAAGACATCACGATACGTTATACTTTTTGAGGCAAGACCTGGACCTCGGATGGCATCTTCACATTCGTTGGAATATTTTATTTACTTCTATGAAAAAACCCTGTAGATTTATTAGAGTAACATATATTTCGTATTTTGAAAAGTATTTTGCAGTATGCTAATTGGATCTTTGTTTTCCAAAAAACTCAATCAATCAGTTATTTTGATACGTGTACCAAACCGTAAAGAGGTTTAACTAAGCAGTAAATTCCACGCACTATAGCTTGTTAGTGTAAGACATAACTGATATTTTGACTAAAAGGGCTCCAAAACTAAATTGTTTGCTGATTGTAGTCATCAATACTTTGACTTGAGTAAAATTGGCATCATGATTAACTCATTGCAACCTGCATACAATTTAAAAACCATTCTAAGTTACAACTTTATTATTATGCAAGAGCCAAAATGAAAGACCTTGCAAGCATTTAACTACAATTGCTTGATGCTTATAAGTGAACAAAGAGGTGCATTTGAAGAAAGTTCTACAAGTAAATAACCACACCTTTTTCCAAGTTACGAATTTACACCGGGTACAAAACTATTATGGAAAACGGTAAGGACTAGTTTTCCCGCAAAATGTATAATGCCGCAAAACTAACTTGATTTCCAATCAACTACATTAAAAGAAAATCATATGAATAAAGCATCAACTTCCCTTTATAACGCCCTTCCTGGCACACCGCTGATTTTACGGAGGAAGCATTTTGAGTCAGTCACTGAGCTCCATGTTATATCAAAAGGCAGCAGACCAGTTTATATGCTTATTTTTGACTTCTTGCATAATTCAGCTACATCCATCCAATAAGTGGTATCGGTAAATAGTGCAGTATCAAACAACCGACTTTCTTACTGCTTTTTTAAATTAGACGCGGACAATTGTAAATAAGTAAACGCCTACAGTTGGAAGCAGTGGCGTCTCGTCAACACGCAATCTCCCAGTCTCTATCTTCAAACGAGAACACGTCCGACGTATACACTTAATTCAAGCCGCTTCTTTAGTGTGACTGGAACGTACGCTATGCCAAGGTAAACTTTTAATGTAAGCAAAAAGAAAAACTCTAATATTTGCAATCGGATAGGCCGCTGACCGTAATGCTAACTAAAACGTACGCATGCATATAAATGTATTGGCCAATCACGTTACCTCCGGACTAAAATTCTTGAATATGTTTTTACTTTGGATTTTAAAATATGATTACTTTAAACACGAGTCTAGAAGTTTATTAAACAGGCAGAATGCTGGGCTTTGAATAGCTGAGTCTCTGTGGAACACTTAAAAACTGCACACTCTATATGATTTTTTAGTATATATTTTGGTATCCGCATAAATTCCAATATATTTCCAGAAACTCCTAACACACTATTATATATAATGTACATCATGATCAAATAAATAGTTTAAACCAAAGTTTTTTATCCAAAACAAGGCATATTCAGAGTGCAATCCAACTTCTCAACGAATTCACACAATGCGATTTAAAGGAGCATTAGACCGACCTAAAATATCGCATAATTTAAAGTGAAGCTGAAAATAAAGAAAGAAGATTTGAGGTATACGCCTGAAAATGACCTCCTTGGCTGCCACATACGCATCGAATGAAACTAGATGAAATGTTTCTCACAAAAATACGGTAAGGAAGACACATACAGCTTCCTTAACACGACAAGAGAAGATGAGCCAGTCGCAATGCAGGAAGCTTCAGGTCAAATTAAAAAGTAACTAGCTTTAGGACTAGCCATTGCTTACGGCTGATATTAGAACTAAAGCTACGTAAGACATATATTTATGGCAAAAGAGGTTGAAGTAGTGCAGCTCATAGTTCCCTATTTCCAGCAATTTTCAGCGTTCTTGGGGTAAGGAAGCAGGACAGGTTGTGAATTAAATGTGTTGAAGTAAGCGTAAAGTGGAAAATGTAGATAAACTTGTTTCCTGCGGCCACTGGGAGTAAGTGGTTCTGCATATAAGTTTAGGGGCAATGCTAATCTAACTGCAGAAAGGTAAATTGGACCTCATGCTTGTTGAAATAGATGATTTCCAAACCACCATTTCTATTTTATTAGGAATTTCGAGAATCCTGCATCTTGATATTTGGTTTTGCCCACAATACCTTGAAAGGTAAGGAATATCTACAAGTGTAAATCAACTACATTTCTATATACAATAAAATAAAAATGCATACAACGATTATTTAAGCAGATTTCACAGCGCATCCTAATTATCTACCCATAAGAAACCTATAACCACCGTTTACCTAGGACAACATGTTGGGAATATTGTTATATGGGATGCATTACTTAAACTACTTTTACCATATTCATTGTTAAGGTTCAGGATAGTGCTTAATATAGGGCTAAGATTAATGAGCATATTTATGACTAGGGAGCTGCTTAAGGTTTGTGTTTTTGTTGGAATTAGTGTTATCAATAGACCACAAAAATACCTGTCCTTCCTCGAGTGCCAATAGAAGTTATACTTACCAAATAGATTTGAATTTACATAGGCACCTATTAGCACTATAAGAATTATCTGTTACTAAGGCGGTCAGTTTTCTCCCAATGAAGAATTGGTTTACACTAATTCAAAAGTCAGCATCTTCTGACATATCAGGGGATTGTCCATACGTTAAGTGATATAAAAAGCCCTCGCAGGTCATATATCACAATAGAAAACGCTTGGATGTGGTTAATTGTACGTTTTATGGCAACCATATCTAGTCAGGACTGATTTTTAAACATAAGGTAACCTTTACAACAGCACTATAACTATAGAATATTATTGATGAATTCTTATCCGCGGGCTTAGTAATGTACACTAAGAACCTAGTAAATTGGCAAGTGGCTTAACCGCGGTTTACTGGCGTAATCAAACTATACTAAAGCTCGCTTACTGAGGTGAAATAATTCTTGCATCTTTTAACCAGATCCCAAAGGCTATTGTTAACTCGTCTGCTGAATGGATGGTCAAGCATCAACTTGTATACTTAAACCTACGATATTTTGTTAATTGTTGTTGAACGGCGGCCATTGTAATGCCCCTACATCGAGTATGCACATTCCCTTGGGTGAAATTTCTAGCCATTTTGCAACGAAAATGCGTATGGTAGATGTAGGCTAATTGTTAGTTCAAATATGTATGCATCTTTTCTATAAATATCCTTTACTGATTTTATAATATAGCGCTGTCCTCATAGAATTAATGGTTGTACATGTTAAGCAACTGTCATTCGTGGCCTCCATCCAGCCTTTAGCGTGATAATATAGAGCAAGAGCTGATTTTTCAACTGTCTGACCTTTGATCATTATTTCAGACTATGGGCTTGTGAAAAATTATGTATATTAGTTGGTTTCAGAGCTCGGCGAGAAAAAATTGCCGCAAGCTTAGCAACTTCTTAGTCTGTAGTTTTTCAAAAAAGGTTAAATCATAGGAAAATTGCCGCGAAATGAATCAGTGTCTTTTGCAATAACAATGGACAAGTAGTCAACATTTTAGTGGTAACAAAAAACAGTTCTGCTGATATTTTTTGGTTGAACATATCTTATCTAATTTTGCATCTTTACCAACGTTGTTTGATGAACATGACTTGCGTAGTAAGTTTAAGCTAAATAATAAAAGAGTTGGTTGTTATTTAAATTTTAATACCATCTTAATAATGCTCACGTACTCTACACTTTTTGAGGACAAGACATGCAAATAAGTATGCCCATAATATAGGTAGATTTGTGCTTTGTTTCAGAAATGCCATAAACCATACTTTAAGTGGGCAGATGATATTGCCGGCAAATACAAAGGAGACTGGAATGGCCATTTCTGGCTCATTAGCCGTCGTCAGCCAATCATATCCAGACCAAGTGGTGTTCCACCCGAACCTCGAAGTCGCGAACTTTTTCATGGTCAAAGTCTTTAATACCGGCTTTTTAGGCTATCAGGGCACCTCTCGAGGCCCAAAGCAGAGCACGACAGATTACTTCCGTTAGCGGTCAGGTGAACGTTCATTATCGAGAAACCCTTCACTCAAATTTAGTCACCCCTTGACTCCAGCTCAAAGCAACCTTTAAAAGAGGCTGTAAATAGTACCGCACCTTACTTGCATTGAACATATCTCGCTTAACAGTTAATTCGATAACTCACTGCTTACTGTGTGTATTTCTTCCCATAAGAGAATAGAATGGCATTTCCAGAAGCCGATTGCTGCTAATGGTGAGCTCTCCCGAGATTCGCCTATGAACATAAAGTAGTCATTCCGTATCTGACCAAAAAAGACAGCCAGCTTATTGCACAGACTTGACCCACGTCTCCTAAATGGACCATTTTCAGGCTTGGCTTGGCAAGTTAGTTAATTATCTGCACTAAACTGATTATTATTGTTTTATCCGAAAGACCGTGTATCGCCCATTAGCCGTAAACTAGGCATAGCTTGTTTGGGAACCCATTTGTGTCAATCAGACGTTGACATGGAAACCCCTTGGAGTTCGCAAATCAGTTATCAATTTGACGAATACATATGCACTTCATACGAATATTAAGTGTTTTGCGTCCTAGATGACTAGTGGTCGTTCTCGATTTTTCTATTAGCTGGCACAAAAAAGGGTTCGGTATTGACTTGCAACCTTTAAAACCATCAGTTATTTAATAAAGGAAGTATTCTTTTTTGATTTTCGTCATTCATTTCAAGCCCGCGGTAAAAATAATTGCAAATTAAATCCTTCTTTGGCTTTGGTTCCTGTCAGTCAAATGGAAAAATATAGTCGACGTCTCTATATATTCATGGAACTTTCCGCAAAATGAAAGAAGTTCAAATGCATTTTAAAAACACCAATAAATCTTTGGAAGTGTCATTTTGAGAAACTAGTTATTTGACCCTTAAAGCTGTCATGATTTGTCAAAAAACACGATTAATGAAGAGCTTTTAGTTCAGTGGGAGCTTTTAGAAAGACACTATGGAGACATTTATGAATGTGCGTATAAAACTGCAAGCCTTTATTTTTGAGTAAACCATCTATGCTTATAACTGCCGGTCAATTTGACAGAAATCGGGTCATATTAAAAACGTCGTTTTTTCGTTTTCAAAAAATATAATAATGCAACGAAAGTCAGGTTTTGCCCTACAGACCTGCCCGTTAACAAATGAGGGTGTCGTTAAACAGTGTTATTAAGAAGTACGAACCTTCCGTTAAATCGAAAGAACAACTATCTTCTACATCAGCAACAGTATTGGAACCTGAGCAGTTAACGACAAAACGGGGTTCAAAAACTGCAAAGAGCCGTACATTTAAATTCATATTTACTCATCTGCATACAGTAGGATCTCAACAGCTGAAAGCAAGCAAAAATGCGCAAAATTGTGTATACATCCTTGGTTCGTTTCATAACTTTATTGTGAGGAAATATATATTTTTTTCAAAACGATGATTTACCTTCGAACGTATTTCAACCCCGAACCGAACGCCTGTGAATGTACCTGGACAGTCGACATTCCAAATGCACGTTTCGGAGATCATTGTTATTTATTACTTTCTAAGGGCATATAAAAGTAATATCGACAAATTCATTAAAGGACTCATCAATAACATAAACAGGCTATTTTCGAAAGGAGCGATAGGCTGGCCTTCTAGGCACCTCTAAGCCGACATCTCCTGGAAGTTCTGGACAATGTTCAGCACTACAATCATAACAATAAGTTTAGGCATTAAAAATGCTATGTTGGTAATCTTTTACTAATTGTCACAATAGAAAAGGCTGAAGTTTCCCTTTTAGATACAGTAAGTCAAAAACATCGGTAGAAATGACAGGATTGCTATATTTCTTCTGAACGTTGCGGCAAAGTCCGAAAGAGTGCCTTATAAATGAAAACCTGGTCTGAACAATGAAAATATACGATGATTGATAGGCGCTAAAATCGGCTACAGAACTCATTCGTCCTCTTGTGCCTTAGAGCTCGCTCTCGAGCACAACTGGCAGGCTGTCAGACTCAAGTGGCTATTTCTGGTTTATTAGCTACCATCATTCAGACATATTCAACTCCTGGGGTGGAAAGGCACAAAGCTTGAACCTACAACTTTTTTTATTGAAAATCAAACGTTCTAACCACTGCGCGCCGGGCTCGTTGCCACAACGGGACAACGGAGTTCCCTTACCGATTGGTAAGCGTCTATCTACCTTTCTCTATATTCCTGACCAAAAACCTGCAAAACAACGAAATCGTGGCGCTGCGAGTAAAGCTTTGGGCTTCTGTCAGACAAGGTTGCAGGTTCGATCCTCGGCAGTTGCCACCCCCGTTGTTGAATATAGCTGGCTAATGTTGTCCTATAAGCCAGAACCGGCCATTTCAGTTTTAATTGTCTTTTTTATAATATATTGTTGTCTATGATATAAACATGTATCCAAGATCTTCAAAAGTCACGCAATTTAATAGGCTTTTGAGCACAGGGGTCTATTAAAATATGCTCGGCAAGCATGATCGATGAGGGTTTGAGAAAATCCAGAGCCTGCATTCCTAGACCGGTTATTCTGGCACATTATTTACGATGCGTGTTGTCACGAGCCCCATAGAATCCACCCCAGTCACTGCAGAAAAAACTTCCGTTCCTCGGGATCCTCCTTCCAGTGGGTGTAGAATCTGAACTCCTGAGAAGACGCTTTGACAAGCAGCGAGAGTTTGGATCTTCCGTATAAACTGACGATGAAATTTGGATCCAGTTGTGCAAGTATAAAGAATAAATGTACTCATTTTCCTAAAGAACGTCCTTCCTTGAAAAAGTTTAGATAGTATATCCATGGATGCTTTTCCAATTCAGAGCATCTCTATTTACATTTGCTTATTCACCTGCACCCGTGAAGCAAGCTCCACTGCTCACACGAGCCCTAGCATATGCAAACGTATGCGGGAACTTGGGGCTGTCTTATATATTCTATGAATTAAAGGTCCAAAAACCTAACCCATGTCAACCGCAGTCAGTAGCATCATTTTTAGAATGCTGGTCATATACACAGAGAAGGATCTCCAGGAAGCTCTCAACTTGTGATGCATGAAATTATCGGCGTCTGTTTTCTCTTCTACGCTCACCTCCTTCCCTGGAGTGGCTCTGCCTGATTTTATTTGCCGTTTTCGTACAAATTCGTCGCTCATTGTCATAGCCCAGTTATAGGAAAAGGTTTACATTGATGATCATGTACTTTAATATGTAGATCATCCTTATATCAATTTACGGGCCCAAACCACGCATTAGCGTGAGTCCGAATTTCCAATTAACCTAGAATTTGACCTAAACCTTTTAAACGCCCATCAGCTAAATAATCTTCAAACTGTGAACCGCAGGCCGAAGTGCAAAATTCCACTGCTCTTCCGATGTAGACTAAAACAGAACAAAAAGTCCCTTGTTATTCTCTGATTTCATTGTATGTGCCCTCATCACTGCCTACGGCTTACCTCAAATGAAGTGGTGCCCTAAAGTTTTTCCCTGTGGTAAGGAAAGTGGACGCAAAATAACGCGCACTTCATAATAGAGAAAAATTACTTTGGAATTTGCTACTAGCATATCAAGGTCAGGGTGTGCTCTGATCAACCCTGACCCTAGGGTCAAGCTTCGGTGAAAAAAATGCAGGGGAATGTCACGAGGACTTTTTTTCGTGTGGCCATATATTGCGTTGCACAAATCAATCCGAAACAGCCTGGATGAAATTACGTTTATCCAGACCGAATTGCTTGTCATTAAATGGTCACTCTTTCCAAATCAGAAAATCACCGATTGCTTTGTTGGCTAGTTCCCTTTATTGCAGCTGGGGTGCCTTAATAATTTCTGCTGTGATCATTCAAAGGTATTGTAGGCACATTTTTATCGCGCTTATCTAAACTGTCAATCAAAAGTTTTTGGTTTAGATAGATTGTGTGTTACTGTAAAGGTACACAGCCCTCAAGGCAAAGTGAGAGCTCTCAAAAAGTGACTACTTCATTGCTCACGTGCATAATGTTAACATAGTCAACATGGTTTGCTTCCGTTGTAGAGTTACGTATTTGGATAATTAGTAGGAAGGTGCACTTTACTTTGATTATGCCAAATACTCCCTTAGCGAGTTTCCTCATAGTTGTCGGGCAAGAAGGTACGGCAGTAGTTCCATTAGGATAACCCTCACTAGCTCATGATCAGTGCATCAGCCCATGATGCAGATGAAATAAACCCGACGTTCGACGTTTTGCCAGATTTATCCTGGCTGCTGCGTACAACTAGATGTCAAGTAGAAACACAAAGTAGTAATTGACATTCTATAGCAGGTTTTATAACCTGTCTGTTAGATCATGGTGCATTCTTATCACCGTCTGTCACTTATCTACCAAGAAAAGAAGCACGTCAAAGCTCAG
This sequence comes from Ligula intestinalis, assembly GCA_036362985.1. Lineage (NCBI taxonomy): Eukaryota > Metazoa > Platyhelminthes > Cestoda > Diphyllobothriidea > Diphyllobothriidae > Ligula > Ligula intestinalis. The sequence continues at coordinate 72,789,206 of JAYGXS010000002.1, read as the reverse complement.
CTCTTTACGCTTCTTTTATCAAACACGCAACTACTGTTAAAGCAAGGATTATTTGGTCCCGGTGACGGTTGCCCATTGGTCCCAGTTAATGTCAATCTATCGTAAACATGCACAGTTTAATTGCAATTTAGAAATCTAAGTTAATGTAACGATAAATTCCTTTCACGGCTGGCTGCTTCCTTGTTAGTTTCAAATTCCATTTAGGATGTGAAGTGAAAATCTGCGCTAGATTCTGGGAAGGAGAAAAGAATACATAATTATGGGAGATGGTTCGGACGAATGGCAACGATAGGCCATAAATCAAATAACGCTCAAAGAATTGTAATGTGTGAAGTACAACGCCCGATTTCCAAATGTTTTTTGTATGCTGGACCGTATGTCATTAAATGCCACGCAATATTCGTGAAACAATATTCCCCCGGTCGCAGCGGTACTGAATGATTTTGTATGATAATACGATGTTATTTTTTAATTTTCCTCACAAACTTAATGAGGGCTGCGAGTAAGTGCCAAACTTTTTCTAAGATAACCAAGTTGATGTCAAATATCTGTTTTCATGGCGTAGAAGAATGGTGTTCGGAAAACATATATCACAGTGTCCTTTTTTGTACTGGTTACTTTGGTGTGCTTGAATAATGAGGGGAGAACGTCAATAACTGTTTTTATTTAATCCAGCTCCTTTGTCAAAAATGGTCTTACCGAATATCTAAAAGACCTTTGTTTACTATCATTAATAATGGCTAAAATTTTATCGTGACGATCATTCCTATTCATAGATGCAGCTGATTTATCAACGTGTGCAACCGAAAATACATTATTCTCTTCGCCTTGTAAGATAATACATAGAGTGAGGTAATATGCGAAAAAGAGGTAAGGTCCACGAATTGAGGCAAAGGTTCGCATCCCAGGTATGTGCATAGATTTATAAGAAGCAGGTTCGATCACCGGAATCGGAGTTTTATTTGTCTGAGATTTCGAACTCTTGCGGGAGTTCATCGTCAGAGATGAAACCGTCAACGAAAGCAAGTAACATTTATAGGAGTAAGGGACCAATTAGCCGTCAATGAAAGCAGTCAAAATTAACAGGAGGTGGGGCGTTAATTAACCGTCAAAGGAAGTAGCAAAATTTTTACAGGGAGAAGGAAGCAATTAACCGTCAAAGACAGCAAGCAACATATAAAAAGGATGGCAATTATCTGTTAACGAGAGTGAGCAAAATGTGTAGGGGGAGAGATCAATTATCCATCATAGGGGCGGGTGGAGGTAACAGGGATGGAAGAAGGGACAGGACCACCAGTGCCGTGAGTCCGGAGACACCCGCGCAGGGCAACATATGAAGGTGCCAGCTCGATGCATCTGTTAACTGAGTTGTCATCCGACGCCCAGGCTTCAATCAGCTCTCAGCCCGTCTTGCTGCTTGCATGGGCACTTATCCTCGCAGCTGCGAAGTTGAACTTGTGACCCGCTCCGTAGGTGTGGGCGGCCACTTGCGAAGATTCATCACCCCGTCGAACAGCCGACTTGTGTTCATGTATGTGCAAACCCAGCATGCATCCAGTTTGTCCCGTGTAATTTGCAGGGCAGTTTAGACATGGTATGCGATACACCACACCCGACTGTTCACCGGGATTTAGCCGATATTTGCTTCTCATGACCCGGCTGCGCATTGTAGCCTTGGGATGGTGCGCAATTCCAATGCCTAGTCCTGCGGCAATACGCTCGGTCGCTTCCGACACGTCCTTGATATGTGGCAGCGGATGCCAAATCGTCGGAGGTGGTTCTGTTTGGGTCCTTGGAGGGCGGGGCCGTAGGCATCGGTTTATGAAGGCTTTAGGATAGCCGTTTTGCATAAACTGTTCACGCAGATGTCAAGCCTCACGTGCTCTTTCTTCCGGGTGGCTGCAGTGTGTCTGGATTCTTTTAAACAGCGTTCTCGCACAGCTTCGTTTGTGAGCCATCAGATGATTCCTGTGAGAACTGAGAAGCTGTCTGGTGTTCTTCGCTTTTCTATAGACCCTCGTTTCTATTGTGCCGTCGGGAGTTCGCATGACGAGCACGTCGAGGAAGGGTAGCTGCTGATCCTTGTTTTCTTTCCCGCGTGAATTGTATAGCTAGGAAGATCGAGTTCAGGAGATCATAGAAGCTCTGCAGCGTGTTCCTTTTGACGATAACGAACGTGTCGTCAACGTAACGGTTCCAAAATATCGGGGGCTGTTGGGTGAAGGCAATCTTTTCCAGCTCCTGCAGAACCAATTCTGCTATTCGGCTGCAAATTGGAGTCAATTAAATCTCTCGTCATCTGTTTTGTAAATCTGTTCGCAATTTCTCGACCAATGGACCTGTTAACGCGCGATTTGTATCTCAGGCATCTGGGTGTCAGACTTTCCGTCATGCATGAGTGCAAGAATCATTGTTGCTCGTACGTTGCTGCCTCTGAGGTCCAGATAATTTTTCGTTTTCATTATCTTCAAAAGAAGAGGAAGAAGAAAGTTCACGAACATGGACCGACTTATTTCAGGCATGAAGTTTCGGACACTCTAGTTTTCATCGTCAGAGTAACGTGGTGCTCGTTCCTGTCTGCCGGGACAGTTTCAGCCTCGCTGCATCCCCGTTACTATATCTGTGCTCAGCGCAAGAACTTTGAACTGCTTTTTCGCTGCTGACTGTCCCTGAGATTGACTGCTGCGGGGATCGTGTGACCTTTGTCCCCTTTGAGGCTGTCGTAATTGTTGCCAAGTCAGTGCACCTACTGGCCTGTCCCCCGTCCACCGACGGACTAATCACTTGTTGCTGCCCGCATGAGTTCATGTCAACCTCGTGTACGCGGTAGCGGTGAGGTAGCGTACCACGCTGGTCACCTGGTCCCTGGCCAACCTCTCTCCAATCTTCCGTTGATCTCGGTTTTACTCCACGCTTAGGTCTTCTTCGCCATCCTGTTGGCCTTGTTCTAATTGACTCGAGCCGTTTGCGCACCGCATGGTAAGCAGGATGAAGGTCTATGGTTCTGTTAAGTGTGCCAGTCGAAGACCAATTTTCCAGCAGAAGTGTAGTTATCTTGTCATTGGCTTGGCCTATTACCCTTGCATTGTCAAAGGCGGTGTGATTTTTCTGCCGTACGTGTTCATAGGCCATAGACAGCTTATCCTTGCGGTTGATTGCGAGCTGATTCTCATGCAACCTGGCGCCAAGGCGTCTGCCTGCTTCACCGACATACCTTGCATCGCAGTCTTGTCGAAGGTAGCTGGTCCTTGGGCCTCATAATCTGCTGCCTGATGGTTGATTTCGACTTGGGAGCCACACCGATCCCGAATGGCTTCAGGATTCTTGCAGTCGCCTCGAATACATTCTTCACATAAGGGATAGCGAGCCAAAACGTGGGGCCTTCTCCTTTCGACCGCTCAAGGTGGGGCTTTTTAAAACACTTGTAAATGAAGGACTTTGGCAACCGTTGGCTTCAAAGAGGGCATGCAAGTATTTAACCTCCTCCTTCTTTCCACTGTCGTCGCTGCAGTGCGTCTGAACGCGTTGGAAGAGGGTCCTAACACAACTGCGTTTGCGCCCGACAGGATGTTTGCTTCTGAAGTAAAGGGTACGCATAGTGTTGGTTGCCTTACGATAAACCATTGTCCTTATTTTCCCGTCTTCTAGCTTCGTCACCTGTACGTCGAGGAAGGGTAATTGGTTGTTGTCCTCTTCTTCCATAGTGAACTGGATTTCAGGAAAGACAGAATTCAGCAGTGCCTTGAACTCCTGAATTTTGTTCCTTCTGATGACGATGGACGTATCGTCGCCGTATCTGTCCCAGAACTTCGGGGAAGAGGAGCTGAAGACCAACCGCTCGAGCCTCTGCAAAACAGCTTTACCAATAAGGCCAGAAAGGGGCGAGCCCATCGGTGCCCCCTTCTTTTGTTCGTTAACTTGGCCATTGAACGTGAAGAATGTATCAGACACAGTCTCAGGAGCTCAATGATATCCGCTCGCTTGAGTTTTTGGTCGGTTTTATCGTATTTATCTTGGAGAAGACCATCAATCGTGTCGATGGCCGGACTGGGTGGAATAGATGTAAACAAGAAATTCACGTAAAACGACACCATCACCTCATCTGCTTCCATTTACAAGTGTTTGATTCGGATCAAAATTTCTTTAGCAGACTTCACCGTCCACTCTGAATCCTTGGTAAGGAAGCACAGCCGCTGGTATAGCCACTTTGACAAACCAAATTTGGAGTGCCACGTAGAGATACGATGGGGCGTAAGGGCGCCCATGGCTTATGCCCATTTGGAAGGCCATAGAAACTTGCCATTGCTGCATCCATGGTCTTTGCAGCCAGCGCTTCCCTTCTCATCAGGGCTCCTGCCTTCCTCAACTTGTCGATAGGGTGAAGTTAATGTTTTTTTCCAAGGAGACAGATGTCATTATTCCATACAATTTTCTAACATAAGGTTTTGGTTATCTGCTCAAGTACGTCAGGTTTAAGGTCTCGGTTTTTTAAGTTGCCTTTATTCCACCATCTATTAACGTCACTTCAACAACTGTGTCGGATTGAGTCTGCAGTGGATCCGAATGATGTTATGTTTGCGAAATATTTGAAAACAATCTAAGACAATTTTTCAGTTTCAATGATAAATTATTGTGGTGGATGCAGTGGGGTTGTAGCATACACCTAATACTACAAGGTATCCCAGAAACGTCTTGTGATCTCAACAAGTATTATATATGTACCCATCAGTGTTCCATTCGCATGGTCTAATCAACACAGGTTCTTTAAATCAATAATTTATTATAAGTTCCCTTAAACTGGCTGAAAATTTAAAGTGCCGTCTGCATTGCGAGGCTTGCTTAATATATTTTCTTACTTGAAAGTTAGGAAACTCAATATGTGCTTATATTCTGGTCAAAAAACAGCTCCAAAGTAGGACAGATCACCACATGCTATCTTTTTGGCGAGAGGGCAATGTCTACCTATCAAACCAATAATCTCTAACAACGTGTTTCACGTAGATCACTAGCCTCCTCATGAGGAGCATTAACGTATCTTGAATTGTGCTTTTACAACGTTAGCGTCTCAAAAGGAGCTAGACAAAAGTGCCGTAGATCTCTGCTTCAACATATTTTCTGTGCATTTTGCCGGACTCCTGGCATTGTTTAAACGGCTAAACGTCATGGAAAATAAAATCAAACTGAAATATTTTCTTGGCAAAAGTTGCTTATGTAGCCCCACTCATATACCCCTGGTCCCAGCATTTTGTCATGCAAAAACGGTGGTTAAAGAGTTGTGAGGGGTGGAGAAATAGAATAGGCAGCGAAGGAAATGTTTAGAAGTGTAAAGTTAAAAAATATAGTCGAAGTTGCTTCCCGCGGCCGCTGGTAGCAGGTTGTTCCGCATTTTGGACCACAGTTGGACCACAGTTGGACCACAACTAAATTGAAGTAGACGACCTCCTGACCATCATTTCAATTCTTCGAGAAATTCAAGAAACCTGCAATTTGATGATCAAGTTTTTCCGCAATAAGTTAAATGATAATACAGATTAGGAAAATCTGCAGATATAAATCAACAACACTTCTAAGTGCAGTAAAATAGAAATGCATATAGCACTAATTAAAGTATACTCCACTGCATGTCCTAATTCTCCGCCCATGAAACCTGATAAATACCGTCTTCGTAAGAAAACAGGCAGGTTGTAGGGATTAATGAGTGGGGCTACATAAACTATTGTTGCCATTTTCTTTTCTATTTAATGGTTTTGATGAACTTAAAGCAAGAAAATAATGCAATATGTAGACAGATATGTCTACTTCACAAACCTTTCAGGTATATTTTCCTTTACAAGTGGCCTAATGAGGAGTGTTTAGCCTTGGCATACCAATGAAATGGTACTCAAATTTGCAAGGATTTTGGTAAGTATAGCGCTTCAAATATCTTTCTGTGAATAGCCAGCTCTTTTGAGTTTAATTGCTTCCCTTTGCTTCCCTTTGGTACGGAGATGTTTTCTTTGAATTCACAGCAAAATCAAAAGAGAAATGTTACATGGCAGTGTCTGCGCGGCGGTTGGCTCTGCGCGGCAGTGCGCTGGTGGTTCAGGAAAGTTTTCCACACGAAAAAACGGTCAGACAAAGTCAATTTACCCAACTTTAATCAAAGCGGTATCTTGTATTAGATTAAGGTGGTGGCGTGGGGGAGCAATTTCAGTTTGAGGCGAGAAAGCCGGTGAGCTGAGAATTTTGACCACAACTAGATTGGCGTCACACCTTTAGAGTAATTGAACTGGCGTATTGAACGCATACCTCATTCGCTCCACCAGCGCTAAATTGGCAAACTACTCTATGCCAGTTTAGCGGCTAAAAAAGCCAACAATGGGAGAAATCTGCCAGTAGGACAGTCGTTTAGACACCTGAGCAGAGCTAGGGAACTTGTTATGGCATAAAGTGTCCTTTCCGATTACTGCTATTCACCTTGGATGATGAAAAGAAAGAAAAGTTGGTAAAATACAAACGGTTTTTTAATTCACTTGTTTCTTTTATTGTAAATACTCCTAGCATTGGTTAGTATGCATAGACGAGGCTTTTGTGCGTTTATTATATTAACTGATAAAAAATGGAGTACATGGGTGTTAAACATTTTGATAAAATGCTAATAAAATCCCTCACTCTTCCAAGATCCGTAGCTTTAATTCACGCCGAACGCATATCGGCTGTCGAGCTATGGACACATTTAAAGAAGATCAAGTACGTGAGGAGTTTCTAGGCCTACTTGAGATCATTACAGCGCGCAATGTTTGTTTCCGGGACTGTTTTCTCTGTGAATAATGATCTTATCAAGTATATCACATTAATTTTAGGAAGCAGGCGATTTTGCATCTGATTTATGTTCATAACACGTACCTATGACAGTAAGTTTGGTGTAACCGGCTGAATGCTTTCCGTGAGTCAAAAGCAACCACAGGGCGACTCTATGTGGAGAAATATCTGTTTTTCATACATTAGATTGTCATCAATAAAAGGGAACCTTGAGGTAGAGCATACAACTGACGAAATTACCATTGAAATCTTTTGGAATTATTAAAGAACAACGATGCCTCCGCATCACGCTCTCAGTCATAATTGTAGGCGCGGTTTAGCGCTTTCCTAAATTTTTAATTTTATTTTAATATGACAGGGCTACCCGATTAATCTTACTTCTGGAATATATGCCATATTTCAAGTTATACAATAGCTAATACCCATTTTTCCTACACTTTTCCACTAATGTCTCTGCTGATCAATCCGTAACGAATGTCAAAACGTCAGGCGAATAACATTATTGTCCCAGCGATCAAGTTCTCTTCTCCTCAATACAATAGCTTTTAGAGTTCATTAAAAAAATGTAGTTCTCTCACAGTTTCATGCAAAGCAAACCGGTCTGTTTTTGTATCAACGCCAGCTTTATCATTAAAAATTAGTATTTTGTGTTTTATTTAACAATAATATCTGCGTATCTATATTTCACCGTTTCGCTTATTCATGAGACCACAGATAATTCTTTTATGAATAAAATTCATCACCTGCCTTAACCGTGTCAGATGGTGCGAAATCAATAGAAATATAGGAAGTAAGGCTAAGACGGTTAACCCTAACACCTACAATCTTCCAGGCCCGGTTCCTCAGGAGATATGAGAAGTTTTGGGAAGGCCAGAGTAGAAGGAATAATTTATTGTTTACGCAAAGGAACGAAGAATAGGTGGAGAGAAGTTGGACTTCGGAGCACACGTCATTCCGCTGGAGCGCCGTGGTATTAATTGATGTCTGGTGGCTGAGAGTGGGGTAAAGGGGACCTGTTCTAGTGGTGCTTCGGGAGCCGCGAGAACCTAGACGCGCCTGTGTGTGTGTCCGAATGGAAGTAGGTCAAGTCTCTGCAGGTCAGCGCGACTGTAAGCGCTGACTAAGGTAATGGATGACCTTGAGGCAGCTGGCCTTGAACAATGACGCCGGACAAAGCAATGAAGGGTGTCGGACGGCAGAGACCACTACAGAAACATGACTTTTTCTAGAAATGTATCCTGAAACGGATTTCCTGTCATCTGCGGTAAGTGCACGTCTGTAATCATCGATTATTGCGAACTCAGATTAAGTGCCGAAAGGACCTTGATGTGTGCTGCACGCGTCGTGTAAGACTTAATGTAGTAGCAGGTCTACTGTTTATCCCACTTTAACCCGACAGGTAGGAAATGCCAACCGACAGCTCTTCTCGATATGGGGAACGATAATGTGCACAGAAGTCGCATGCATAACAACCGTCATGTGCAGACAGGAAATAAGTCCTTTTATCCACCGATAACTCTGCAATAACATGTATACTCATAATGCGGAAAAATAATTTCCTCTTATATCATCCCGGGTGTGCCATAGCGGAAAATTAAATTGATATTTTGTCGATTGTCCAAAAGCAAGTTCAATACGCAGGTAATTTTCCCATACCTGCCCTTTCAAGCGGATGACGGCTACTACCCATTTCAGTATCAGTATCAGTATATTGAGGGTATGTAGGAAAAATTCCTTTGAGTGCCCTATTTGTACATATATGTATCTATAAGACCATATCACAAATTTTCAAATTTCCGTTTTCAAGGTTCAAGGACTTGAACTCGGGCTCGTCGCATATCTTGTAACTAAAAGTTGAAGGCCGCTAAATTGTATTGCGTATTCATTAATCAGTTTGGCCAGATTATCAAGTTGGTTTGGCAGATTTGCTTAATTTGAGTTGACCCAAGTGTGAAAAACTTTAGGCGTTTGGCGGGATTTGAACCTGCGCATCAGAGAAAGCCTTTGCCGGAGGCAAATGCTCTACCGTTAAGCTAACAAACGCCCAAATAATGCCATGAGTTTAATCACACTTGGATCCATATTACTCGCTCAACTTTTTGCTCAGATGGAATCCACCAATACGGGAGCAACTTTACTGCCCAAGCAGGATTTCCTTAGCAATCATCCAGAATCCACCAAAATGACTACTAGGCTAACTTAATGATGAAGTTGGTTTGGTAGATTTGCTTAATTTGATTTGACCAAAGTGTGAAAAACTCTAGGCGTTTGGCGGGATCTGAACCCGCGCATCAGAGAAAGCCTTTGCTTGGGCAGTCAACTTGCTCCCGTATTGGTGGATTCCATATGAGCGAAAAGTTGATCGATCCAAGTGTGATTAAACTCATGGCGTGAAGTTGGCGTTTGTTAGCTTAACGGTAGAGGATTAGCCTCTGGCAAAGGCTTTCTCTGATGCGCGGCTTCCTATCCCGCCAAACGCCTAGAGTTTTTCACACTTAGGTCAACACCAATTAAGCAAATCTGCCAAACCAACTTAATAATTAAGTCAGCCTAGTAGTCATTCTGGCGGATTCTAGATGATTGCTTAGGAAATCCTGCTTGGGCAGTAAACTTGCTCCCGTATTGGTGGATTCCATCTGAGCAAAAAGTTGAGCGGGTAATATGGATCCAAGTGTGATTAAACTCGTGGCATGATTTGGGCGTTTGTTAGCTTAACGGTAGAGCATTAGCCTCCGGCAAAAGCTTTCTCTGATGTGCGGGTTCAAAGCCCGCTAAACGCCTTGAGTTTTTCACACTTGGTTCAACTCCAATTAAGCAAATCTGCCAAACCAACTTAATAATTAAGTCAGCCTAGTAGTCATTCTGGTGGATTCTACATGATTGCTTAGGAAATCCTGCTTGGGCAGTCAACTTTCTCCCGTATTGGTGGATTCCATATGAGCGAAAAGTTGATCGATCCAAGTGTGATAAAACTCATGGTGTGATGTTGGGGTTTGTTAGCTTAACAGTAGAGCATTAGCCTCCGGCAAAGGCTTTCTCTGATACGTGGGTTCCAATCCCGCCAAACGCCTAGAGTTTTTCACACTTGGGTTAACTCAAATTTTGGGCAAAAATGAAACAACAACATCACAGCCCGTTGTTTAAGACTATACTTTTTTCATTGAGGCATAAGAGGCCTGCTTGTCTCATTGCTCTATGAAATTATCAAGTTGCTTGATTGCTAACGGATGCCAGATAACAAACCAGAAATGAACAATCCAGTCTCATTTATTTTCGTAGAAAGTCATCGCGGCAAAACAAATGAGTATAGAGAAGAAAAGGCGTTATCCACTACACGCGAATTTTCAGTCTACCGAATATTAAACTATGAACCAGAAGAAGACATCTGCCTACTATTTGCCTCACTACATTGGCCAAACACCTGTAGAGATTAACTTCGTATTGCATTGCGATCCTTCCAGATTTCTAGATGCCCCGTTAGGCTGCAGGAAAATTTAGAAACTTTTCTACAGTTCTTGTATTTTGTTTGTTTGAAGAAGTATTCTTTCCCAGTATATGCGGTATTTCCCCACCTTAAAGGAGTCCAATGTGAGAATACCTGAAGAACCACTACGGCTGGGAAAGGATCTTATTTGCACACGAGATCATACATAATCTATTTGGCCTCAATGATGTGACGGGCATCACAAACAAAACGCTGGCTTAACTAAATAAGGAGTAGATCAACCCCAAAATAGACGGATATATGACGGAGTCCATGGAGGTTTATGGTTTGCTCATTGTGCACAAGCGAGATTTTACTCTCCACCAAATCTTATCACTCTGAGGTACGCCAGCATACGGGATAGCATACGAATTTTCCCAGAGACTGTAGTTTCTAACCGCGAACTCAACAGCAGGAGTATTTCTCGCCAAAAACGGTCACCAAAGAGTTAAATGACAAAATGACGCGTTTAGAGTCGTTTCATTCTTCATTCACATACTACAGAAATTTTCGCTTGAAAAAAGGCAGCCATATTGAGGGAGGTAGGATGCCCGCAGCTCAGACCCCAATAGCATGCATGTGATACCGGCTCAGGACTTTATTAGCCTTCGGAGCTTCTCCGACACGTCAGCAAATTTTTGGGTTCAGTTTCGTAAAGATTTTGCAAAAAACGGCAGGCAACTGTTCGATGAGTGCGCGCTACAGAGACGATATTTTCGTGCCCATCAACCGATGGATTAAACAGTAAACTAAATTCTTATGTTCTTTGATTGTACTATTTGCTGCCTACCCAACTAGCAACGCTTGTCTAAAGAACACGTACGAACGCCTTGTAAATGCTCGGATCCGGCAGCACTCGACAGTTTGGCCGTCGATTTAGACTATGCCCACCGTATGCTCCAAGCAGGTTCGTGCATGGGCGGCGACTCACGCGTGCTTTCGTTTTGACTAATAATATAATTTCGCTGCATATGCTCACTCTCGCCTTCCTTCTCCCTCGTATGCCTGTGTCCTGTATCACAGTCATCGAGAACGGAGTTGGGATCGGACGCAGGTGTCTGGTGCGGCCGAAACCGCCCCTGTGCATGCCATCACGTCCCTTTCCCCATATTCGGCATTTGATATCGGCGCGCAACCCAAATAAGACCTGACGTACCCCTATCTGGCCCCCGCTTTGCACCAGCGCAACTGCCACGCGGCCTGCTTAGGGGGCAACCACCGAGATGACATGAAATCATGGGATACTAGGATGTGACAGCGTAATGGTTCCTATATGGATAATATCGTATATAACCTACCGAGCAACAAAACCCTTGTTTATTTCTCTGAACCTTCGAACTCGTTCAGAAATTCATATTAAAAGGGGGGCAGCAGACGACAATTGTAGGGACCATTACCTAGTCAACATAACAGTGCCGGTGATCTTCAGAGGACTGTAAGTGGAATCCGGATCCAGAATCTGGACTCACTCGTGCATCTTATGTAATACCCAGGATTCGATCGACTCCCGGCCCTTTTTATGTTTTCGGGGCGGACAATTATACTAGCCACCGCGATTAAGAACTCATGACCCGTTTCAAATATGCTGACAGCCACATTTGAGAATTTTTTTATTTAACGTAAGTTGCCCCTTTTGTTTGCGTGAGTTAACGGTTGTTTAAGTCAAATTTTATAAATGCTCCAACTTTTTCTAGCTAATAGTCAAAGAAGTGCTAGGCTGGAAGATTGCTTTGAGCACTTATGACTAAAATAGAACGCCAAAATGTTGACCTTAAAAACCCCATTAAGACCCATTCAGACTGAAGAAGTCGCCACTTAGTGTTTATTTCCCTTTTTATAGGTGAATGACTTAAGAAACAACTAAGACAGAATTTGGTACAAAATTATTTGCTTTAGATCCTCTAAGGCATTAATTAAATCTTTGACTTTCACCGGGAACTTCTCCAGTGTTTAATGGTATATACAATCAATGCATGACAGAACATTATGTGCATGAAAGTTGTCTTCGGGGCCATGCCTGGATACATCGCACCCCTCGGAATAGGATTTACTCACACGGCCGAATCAACCATTCGCCGGCAGGTGATATTAACAAAACTTGCAGGAGGTATCAGTCGTTATCTACCATCTCCAATGCAAATGCAGGATGTGCAACTAAGCTGGGGAGGCCAGTTGACGACTACTAACGAGAATGCCTGATGCTTGGACCCAAAATCGGTGGTAACAACTCATGCCACAGAGATAAGTTCCACATTCAAGTTGATCCTCTTTTGATTGTGGGCCGATGGGGTAATGATCACACAGCAAGGCGCGTGCACGATGCCTGGATATACACCCATATCTATTGACGGGTGCAGTGAGGAAACACAGGAGTTGATGCCTCCAATTATCCTCGCAGTCAGTCTCGGTGGGTCACGGTGATATCCGGCTCGAATTTAACCCCACAAAACGTTTCCCAACATGTTTAGAAAATAGTCAAATAAGAAACATAAGCAGTCACGTTCAAGTGCACTTTATAAACTTCGATCATCGCGTAGACACTAGAGAGGGATTTCGCCTGATCTAGAAACTGCTCGCAAGCTATTAAATGTTCATTTTCAGTTTAGTTTAGTTTATTTGGTGAGGATAATTGGCAATGCCGTTGAAAACCCTATTTAGCACGTCTACAAGCACCTATAAAAATTTACCACTACTAACATAGCATTGGCAAACAGTGAGTACCGTTGTTTTTTACAACATATGTCTGGTTTTTAGAGTTCAGACATGGAGAGAGGAGAGGGGACGCATGTTATTATCCAAACGTTGTTTGTACATCTGAAGGGAAGTGGCCTCCACGACTGACTGTGGAAGGATGTTCCACTGTTGTATGACACGTTGCGTGAAGAATTCAGAGCCGAGGTTTAGCTTGGACATTTTCGTGTGCACCTTCATTGTGTGCCAACGGAGATGAGGCGAGAGGTGCCACTGAAACATGTCTTCAAAGCGTAATCCTTTCTCAAGACCATTTATTATCTTGTAAACTAGGATAAGATCCCCTCTTTGTTGCCTGTAATGCAGAGGGAATAAATTTATGCATGACAGTCTATTTATGTAAGTGTGGTTTTTTAGACCTCTTACTAGCGTTGTTGCCCGACGCTGCACTTTCTCCAGACATGCTGTGTCCTTTGCTAGCCATGGCCGCCACGCCTGTATGCCATACTCTAGGTGTGGTCGAACAATTGTGCCGCACACTCTGCCAAAGAGATCTTCATCGAAGGCTAGAAACGCCCTTTTGATAGCGTGCAGCACTCCCGTGGCTTTATTTGCAGCTTTGACAGACTGTAATGAGGGCTTCAGATTACTCTGTATCCAAATGCCTAGGTCTTTTTGCGTAGATGCTACGGGAATTTGGATGTTTTTCAGGTGATATGTCCTGCTGCTCTGGGGGATAGGGTAGTTTGTTGGACACAGGTGGAGGACGGCACACTTTTGCACATTGAAATCCAGCAGCCATCTCTCAGACCACGTCTGCAGTTTGCAAAGATTATTTTGCAGAGCATCTCGATCGCTTGGGCGCTTAATGACCCGCCAGAGCTTACCGTCATCGGGAAACATGATTTTACCGCTGTCCAGTTCTTGAAGGCTGTCATTTACATAGAAAATGAGAAGTAGAGGACCGAGAACGGAGCCTTGAGGAACCCCACTAACTAAGTCAACCCATTCCGATGTATCCTCCCCGATGCAAACGCGTCGTTTTCGACCGATTAAAAATGACCTGATCCAGTACAAAATTTTCCCCTTGATGCCAAGAACGCTCAGTTTATGTAAAAGGCATTGATGGAGCATGCTGGCAAAGGCTTTGCGGAAATCGATGTACACTACGTCCACTTCGAAGCCCTCTTCTAAAACACTTGTGCAGGCCTCAATTGAAGTAAGTAAATTTGAAAGGCAGGAGCGCCCTCACCGAAAGCCATGTTGGAAATTTTGCATGATGTAACTTGCATTGCACAACCTTAGTATGGCCTGCTTGACAAGGACCTCCATCATTTTGCAGGAAAGGCAAGTCAAGCTTATGGGCCGAAAGCTGTTTGCAGACATCTTGCTACCTCCCTTATATAACGGTACGATGTTAGCCGTCTTCCACTGCAAAGGCAAGTCCCCTGTTCTCATGGAAAGCTCGAACAGAATTGAAAGAGGCACCTATAGCTCGGTCGAAAGTTCTTTAAGTATCAGTTCAGGGATCCCAGCCGGTCCAGGAGACTTGTTTGGTTTGATGTGACTGAGGACATGCCTTACGCCTGCGACACAAAAGGTAACAGTTTCAATAATGACTGTACCTTCGCCCACTTTTACTCCCGAATTGTTGTTGGGGGATTCCATCATAAACGCCGATCTGAAAAACTCTGACAGTAACTCTACTTTCTGCGGTCCTTCCGTTGCTACATTCCCGAGGTTATCCCTTAGAGCTGCAATTTCATCCCGGTGCTTCCTATGACTGCGGATGTGTCCATAAAAGTTCTTTGGACATATTGTGGCTTGTGTTGACGCTCAAAGGCAGTTCTCGAATTTCGTATTTCCTTACGGCATATATTTCGTTGCGCTTTATATTCGGCAAGTGATGTTGAATCTTGAAGATGCTCATACTTTTTCCACAACGTTTGTTTCTTCTTCATGGCCTTTTGATCATTGGACGGTGTATATTGGTGATGGAGAGACTGGAGGTCCCATTCATGTGGTGATTTTAAAGGTAGCAACACATGGTGCTCGCTCAAGTAGAATTTCACTGACTCTGAACCAGCCCCCCCCCTCCCCGAACACGTGGCTCACAGTCCAAACGTTAACACCTCCCTCCCCTCACCTAAACAAACTATCGCCGCGGGAGTCACGTCATCATAACCCCCCCCCCCCCGTTCGTTTTAACCTCTGCCCCACCCCCAAACCTTGAGTGCGACATTCTCTGCCCTTAGTTTTCATTTAGTCTGACGACGAACATGTGAAACATGTTCGAAAATTCACGAGTACAACTTGATTTTCCGAAGATCTTCTTTCTTTTCATCATATCATCTCGGAATGCAACTTACTTCACTTATCCAGCATGGTGCTTACTTTGACGCAGTTGAGATTACGATGATCACACCTCAGGGCAGACTAGAAAAACCCGAAGGTTGACCGACTGCTCTGTAAACCGCCAGACCAATTTGTCTTACCCCCCTGTGGTTTTACGATCATGCTTTTCAGGGGACAGTCACGGCGTGAAACAGTCGGGGGCACCAACTATCTCCGCTACCAAAACATCTTAAGATGCGGGTTCACGCGTTACAACAGGCGGTCAACAAGGACGGGGGTAAAAGTAACATTGGCGACGGGAGAGGGAGTGACGCAGCACCACGGGCGGTCAGGGATAGGGGAAGGGCATAACAGCAGCGACACAAGTGACGGTAGGGCTGCAGGCCAGACGCAGCGGCTTAGCCGGTACTGTCAGACCCTCCACCGAAAATAGCGGCATATTACGACAGCCGTCAGTCTGAATGACCGGACTCTGAAGGTAGGCGGACGACACAACCATCCGAATCGCCGGACCTCTAATAAACCCATGCCGTTGAACGTTTTTCCTTCTTCTGACTTACTATCTCGGAATCGCATTTTCTTCTAGACAGGACAGGGGAATAGGGACGACGTCCAATACATGAGACATTGCGCCGACTTCGACGAAAATAAACTTAGGATTACAGTAAAAGTTAGGATTCCCTTTATGTTAAGGTTTCACGCTTGAGTTTAGGGCAAAGGTAGGCTAATGTAGAGGATTCTATAAAATGTTCGCTTGTTCGAACTGTATAGTTAAGGATGAGGATTGGTCTAGGACAAGGGTCGGCAACCTTTTTAACTCAGCGAGCCAGAAAAGCAAATATTTGGACATATATTTTAGAAAGAGCCATATAGTATATTTTAAAATGAAATTTTATTAAATGCTAGTATAATAAGCCTCTGAATTTATTCTTTTGAATAAGGTTATTATAATATTCACTAGCGAAAATGTCTGGTTTTGCCCCCCCCCCCCCCCCTTCAAGGGCAGAAGGCTGTAAAACAGCTGCCCTCTGCCAAGAAGTGAGTTAACAGTAATGCGTCTGCTCACCCCACCATTAAGGCGTTTCAGTGCATAATCCAGGTTGGCACAATTACACGGACACACTCGCGTTCAAGCCCTGTTTATACACCTACCCCCCCCCTTCCCCGACGCGAATCCACCCTTAGGGCTGAAACAGCTCCCGGCCGCTGCCGTAAACGCGCTGACCGTAAAGCACTTGCCCTAAATTCGCTAACCCCCCTCCTATGCTCCCCCCGAGGGCAGCAGGCGGTAAAACAGCTGATACGGAGCGTAGGATAGACAGCTCGCAAAAGCGAATCCAAAGAGAGGCGGACAGGCATGCGAACTACCTTATGACTCTTGACGCCAGCCAATCAAAAACGGAATAGGAACCCCACAGAACCACAATATCGCTTTTATTGAGTATACAGATTGTTAATGTGATTTCTGGCGTTGCATGGATTCGCTAAGGGTTTTGTAGACTGGTCGGTAGTTGGTGAGGTTAAGCTTCATGCAAGCGTTTAGGCTTTCATCCGTTAGACGTGATCTTATTGTGGCTTTAATATATCTAAGATGTGAGAATGACTGCTCACAGGCATACGTAGATCCAAACAGGGTCAAAACAGCAATACTCACATGCTGCTATGTGTGGAGTGTGACCGGAAGCGTGTCCCAAGTTTTGACTAAGCTGGTCTTCGGGTTGAAGTTTTTTAATTTCTGTCCCGCGGTTCGCTGGCATCGGTCGTTACCATTAGACCACGAGGGCGCACGGTTTCCACTGATTTAATTCAGGATATAAGCCCAAATCGCAATTTCGAGGGTAGAACCCGCAAGGCTGGTGCAACGAATTCGCGCCTTTCTAAAAGGCCTAGAAGTCCTCGGAGCTCAATATACACAGAGTACGAAGACTGAGATGGCATATCAGACATGACACTTTCCGAAGCATTTTCCGTCATGCAGACGGATATGGTATTCTTTAAAAACAGGAGGTTTCCATACTCCATAAGCAAACTACAGCAGAACCAGTAGTGAAACTCGACCTAGTCCAAGAGTCGGAACATTAAACTTCTCTTGCATGAAAATGAGGAAATGGTGGTCCCCGTCCTAGAAGCATTTAGGGTGGGCCTGAAGAAGGGTCCATATACGGACTCGGGTCAACCCAGACCAATAAAATTTATCCATAAGCACGAAGAACAAGCGAAGCTACTGTTGAAAAGGAAATCACAACTACGGAACAAGCACCCAACGGTTTTTTTTTCAGCGGGAGTACTCGCCGGCCGAGAGGGAGAAGTGGAGGGCACTGAAAACTAAACTCCACAGGAGATCCAATGCGGGCGAGAGGAACCTGCGAATAATGAACGGGGAAATCATCACCACCCAGAAGTCATTCCTCTGGAGACAACCAATAACGCTGAGTTTTACAGACAAAAAGCAGACCAAAACTCAGGTAATAAAGTAGCTAATTCGCAGAGACCTTCCGGCTCCCTCGACCCACAAATCGCTCAGAACTCTATGCCGGTGAAGCTGCGCTTTCTTTATACGAACGCACAGAGTTTGCTTCAGAAGATTGACGAGCTCAAAGTTTGTATAGTTGACCTACAGCCGGATGTCATATCCATTACAGAGACCTGACTACAGGCCGACGTAATGGATGCCGAAATTGTACCCGGAGAGTACCAAGTTTTTCGTTGGGACCGGATACATAGGAGAGGAGGAGGAATAACAGTGTTTGTCAAGAAGGGCATCATTGCGTCAGAACGCAAGATTGGTTCCTCTCATGATTGTGAAGCGCTATGGCTTAAACTGAAAACGCGTGGTGCACCCACTTTCGTTTCATGAATGTCTATAAACCGCCAAATCAATCTCCAGAGGGTGGCGAGACCTTGTTTGGACTAATGCTTGAACTGGCTCAAAATGAAAATGCGCTGATCACTTGAGATTTTAACGCCCCGCTGATTAACTATGATGAGCTATCAGTTAAGGGTTCTCATGAGTCTTTTAGCACCAGATTCTTAAAGCTGACGGGGGATCTCTCTCTTGTGCAGAACGTTGGATTCCCAAGTAGAATAAAAGAAGCACAAACAGCGAACTGCTTGGACCTCGCATAATCGAAAGACCCGATTGATACAAGCGAAATTAGGTCCATCGCGCCTCTTGGAAAGCGTGATCATGTCATGATCCTGTGGGAATATGCTTCAAACACCAATCAACCGAGAAATACGGAGGTTAGACTACTGGCGCGGAAAATATACCGCAATGAGAAATGAACTAGCAGCAATAAATTGGCATGACTTTCTAACCGGTAGTCCGGATGCCGACTGGAACATTGTCAGGGATCTTATAAGCGAAAATATGCATCCAAACTGTCCGCTGAAAAAAGTACAAAAGGCAAGCAAGAACAAACTCTGGAGAAGGTATGTATCAACACGCCAGCCTACACACTACGAATAATTCCGCCAAAGGGGGGACGAGGTTAGATCAAACATTCGAAAAGCGCGGAAAGACTACGAAACCAAAGGTGCTCTACAGTTACACCAACAGCAGGCTAAAAAACAAAGACGCAGTTGCAGTACTAAAAGGTGAAGATAATGAGGAAATTATAGACAATCTCGAAAAGGCAGAACACCTTAGCAAGTTTTTTGCATCTGTTTTCACTGAGGAACTGCACTTTAATCCGACAGACTTCCATGCAGAGAGTAAACGTAGAATCATGGAGGACCTCCGTTTCACAGAAGAAGATGTAAGGAATGAACTTCTTGCGCTTAATGAAGCTAAGTCTCCGGGTCCAGACAAAATACCAGCAAACGTACTGCAAGAGCTGGCTTCAAAAATTTCCAGACCGCTTAGGCACATTTTTCAGTTGTCCTTTGATCGAGTCCTCCTAACATCCGATTGGAAAGTTGCGAAAATATACCCTATTCACAAGGGTGGATCCAGAACCAGTGCGAACAACTATCGACCAGTGAGTCGAACTTGCATTTGTTGTAAAGTTATGGAAAGGATCATCAAAAAGGCCACTATGAAGTTCCTCGACGAAAAAGACTTCTTTGATGGTGCCCAACACGGGTTTCGAGGAAACCACTCCTGCCTGACCAATATGCTTTATTCTATGTAGCAGTGGTCCAAGTCATTAGACGAAAATACCCCCATAAATGTTGTTTACATAGAATTTAAAAAGGCCTTCGATAGTGTCCCTCACCAACGGCTACTCTACAAGGTTGGTGAATCCGGGATAAGAAGCAATTTACTAAATTTGGTAGGAGATTTTCTCATAGGCCGATCGCAGTCCGTGTGCGTCGGAAACACAAAATTCTCTTCAGTGCCAGTTGCGAGTGGAGTGCCTCAGGGCTCCGTTCTTGGGCCACTAATGTTCCTAATCTACGTCAACGACTGTAGGCATGGACTGGGCAGTAATGGAGTCTTGTTTGCAGATGATATTAAGATATGGCAACCCATCAGAAACGCTTATGATGAACAAACTCTGCAAGAAGGACTTGAACGCCCAGGTGAATGGTCAAAAAATGGTTAATGCGGTTTAACTTTGAGAAGTGTGTCACATTGCGGCTCAAGACGACGGAAGTGAGCGCGACGGATGACTCACACAAAAACGAACTCGATGGAAGGTGCCTGTCAATGAAAAAAAAGATCTGGGTATGGCTATTGTGCCATCACTGAAGCCGTCTTTACAGTGTGCTAGGGCTGCCAAGAGGGCGAACAGTGTTCTGCTTGCCATTAAGCGAACTTTTGGCGACATAGACAAACAACTATTCGGCAAAATCTATGGAAATTTATTCCCTCACATCTGGAGTATGGCGTTCAGGCGTGGCAACCATGGATGTACAAAGATAACCAGATGCTGCAAAGAATTCAGCGAAGGGCAACAAAAATTGTGAAGGGCCAAAATCTTCATCTTACGAATGTAAACTAGAAGCACTTAACGTTTTCCCCCTTGAGTACAAACGAATCCGCGGCGACCTCATACAGACGTATCGTCTCGTGAGGAATCGGGAGTGTGCCCTGAAGTTTGATGACTTCTTCGCATTCGCCACTTCAACCAGCCTCCGTGGGAACTCCCTCAAACTGCGGGGAACCCAATCCCATCTAGAGGTCCGCAAGCAGTCGTTCTCACAACGAGTCATCAGTGCCTGGAGGTCATCATGGCGAACTCCACAGATGCGTTTAAACGCAAACTGGATGATCATCTAATTAAAAGTTACCGTTCATATGTACAAGGAAGCAGGAATAATTAACGCCCCGGAAAACCTATAGATAAAACTTTAAATTTTTATATGCTACTCACTATTTTACACTTACACATTTTATGTTAGATCTATTATGTACACAAGAGACTATCCTGACTGCTCACATTCACACGTTAAAATTTGTACATGTATATATGTACTCACTGTTTATAGTGACATATTAAATTTTGGATATTTCATGCATACTGTTTTCAATAAGGTCTTCAAAAGCATTGTCTACTACCCTAGAAAATATACTGAAATATACTTAACTAATGTGCTTGCTTCTCAAATCCGCTTTATGTCATGCGATACTTTCCAAATCTTCATTGAGTGACTTAAAATTATTCACCCACATCTATGCGGCTTTAAGGTCAGCCAATTCTCCTTCGAAATCTCTAACGGAGAGACCAGGAATATAACGTAGGTCAGCTGTGTTAAGTGACCACTCGGTTGGATGGGTGATGAACTTAAAAAGACGAGTGTGCTCTCGAACTTCTCTAAAGCGTGTTTTGAAGGACTGTAGGAGACTGCATGTGGCGTAAACTAGCTGGTGGAGATTAAAGTTTTGAGTGGGCTCACTTAGTGTGCATGCATCTTTACATTGTCTTAAATGTTCAAAATGCAGTAATCGATCTGTTTCAAGATCCATGATAAAGAGTTCAAGTTTGCTTTCAAAAGCAAACACGGATTGTTGAAAGGATAACACTGTTTTTCCATTGGCTTGCAATTTAACGTTCAGGGTGGTTCAGGTGTTCGGTCATATCCACGAGATAGTAAAACATGATGAGCCACTCAGTTTTGGCTAGCTCAAGGTGCTCAATGCCCTTCATTTAAAAGAACGTCCAGATTTCGTTCAGGCAAGCTAAAAACCGGCTAAGCACCTTCTTTTTTGACAACCAACATACCTCACTGTACAAAATCAGGCCATGATAGTTATTTCTAACTTCAGATAGCAGTGTTTTAAATTGTCGATCATTTGAGGCTCGAGCAACAATAAAGTTAATCACACGGATGACCAGCGACACCACTTCGCCAAGCTGCCCGTCGCATATCTGAGCACAAAGAACTTCCTGGTGTAGAATGCAATGGAAATGAAGGATGGGCCTTTTTTCATATTCAGAGAGAAGCGCCATTAATCCTTTTTTTTCCCCACCATACATGGAGCACCATCAGTACACACTGAGCTAAGTTTATCCATAGGTAGTTTTTTTTCTTGAGCAAAATCCATGAAAGACTTGAATAAATCCTCACCTCTTGTGGATCCTTTTATTGGGAGAATCGCAAGACTTTCTTCGTGCAGTGTATCACCAGTAGCATATCTTGCAATCACACTGAACTGCGCCAAATAGCTTACGTCTGTTGACTCATCCAAAGCCAGGGAAAAGAACGGCGCTGCAATTATGTTTTTCACTTGCGTTTCCTCCACGTGTGTTGCAATCATGCTGGTACGCTCATGAACATGTTTTGCCGACAAAGGCAGGTCTTGCATCCGTTTAATTATCTGGCCTTTGTTCGGAAGATCATCAAACAGTTTATCTGCTGCATCCAGCATGAACGTTTTAGCAAACTCGCCATCTGTGAATGGTATTCCGTTCCTAACTATTGATAAAGATCCAGCAAAGCTCGCGAAGTTATAGTCACATTGCTGGGTCCATACGTGGAGTTGCTTCTGGCTGGTTTGCATCCTGCTCATTAGCTCTTGGCATGCTTTCTTTCGGCTATCTCCCGCAGAGTATTTTGATGGAAACGTATCACGGCGTGTGTTGAAGTGGTGCTTTACATTCGACCGTTTCATCGATGTATTCTTGTCATAGCAAATTAGACACAACGCATAATTTGCTCGCTTCTCCAAGGTGAATTCTTCGGCCCATTCGTCCTGAAATGTACGATACTCTTCATCTCTTTTTCGTTTCGCCATACTCTTTGTTGCAGAGGTTAACTTTGGGCAAATGAGAGAGAGAGAGAGTGTGGCGTTCAAAGATGTGCGATCTGTCTGATGAAAGAAAGCAGTCAGAGGTTAGGACCGATGTATTAGTCCACAAAGGAGGTGTTCGCGTATGAACTGTTTGCTCCGTCTCGGGGACGTAAACACGAGGCACTATATGTAACAAAGCCGGCTGGCCTATGTGCGTAAGATAGCCTTGTCTGCTAGCGTGACCTTGACCAAGCTGAGGTCAAGTCTACGGGCTGTCGTACTTTATTAGAGCGTCTGTAATTTAGCGAGCTTGTGGCGGTACGTCATTGGAGGTGGACGGCTACAATGCGTGCCCCCCCCTTCGTTCTCCAAGACCCGCTGTCCCAAAGTCATGTGTTGCCACAACCAACTGTTCCAAGCCCCGAGGCTTGACCTCGCAGCTGCGTCTGGGAAGCCGGTAACACCTGCACGAGTGTCCTATTTCCTTCGGTTTCCTTGCGGCCCTGGAGACCGTAGTTTATTTAGTCACGCACACACACCCGAGCATACACGGGCGTCCAAATACCTAAGGGCCATTTAAATAGTCCACCCCTCGGCCTCTGTAGGCGACCTCCCCTCAGGCAATTGCAAGACACCAAAAACAGAACAATTGAACCTGCTCCGCAATCCTACTGAATCAGCTCTTACCACTGTCTCAAGCTCTATCAAGTCTGGTTAGGCACAATCAACACTAGCCCTGGCTTCGGCAGTGGCCACTGCCACCTGGGACTGGAAACCACAGCAGACGCGTCTTCGACCGCGTTCCCATCCGCTCTCACGGTGGCCAAGGTCTGCTACACCAAACCTTCCTACGATGGATTTATCTCCCCTCTTCTACATCTCTGTTTTTGACGACTAAGCAGCCCCTCTCGACCCCGCTGCGCCGACTTCCCCTCCTCGCCAACCCGGCGGGGCTCCTGATCCAACAAGGGCTACTAGCCAGCCAGCCACCTGGGACTGCGATTAGAAGTTCTGTACACAATAAATCACTCCTTCTGATGACTTGTGTCTTTTAACTTTCAACCTGGGATTTGGCCTGATGATTGTAGTGATCCAAGTACCGCCCACTACTTAGACCCCTAAAGAGTAACCAAAATTATAAAATCTGTAGTTTCTGAAATGGCCATACGCCATCATCAAAAGAGCCATGTCTGGCTCGCGAGCCGTGGGTTGCCGACCCGTGGTCTAGGGTTATGGCTAAGGCCACAGTTTCGCTTTATGGGCGGTAAGTTCAGGTTTAAGTGGCTATACGAGTCATATTTGTCCATTATTCTAAAATATATCAAGAGTAGATGTGCTCTCAGCCGCATAAAATTCCTTTTTCTGCGATGTTAACCAATTTTAGCTCGCATGAATAATCAGGCAAAATTCGCACAGTTGAATTGAACAATGGCGTAGTGAGCTAAAATCTGCGTATCCGGCGAACAATTGGAACATAAATTTACATTCTTATCTGAAAGGATTTACAGATTAGTTCTCCTAAGGGTAAACCGCATTTAAATCGAGTATTTATAATAATAGCTGAAGTTCACATTCGCAAACTAGGGCGTAGTACTAAGTATAATAAAAATTTTTTCTGATTTATTGTGGATTTCTTATTCTAACAGGAGCAATCGTTACAGATGACATTTAGCGAGGTTAGTAGTCAATCAGTTGCCAGCGCCACAGGCCTGGTGATGACTGTCCTGAATATTTACACTCGACAATTTCTTCAATTGGCTGAATACTCATCAAAGGTGCAATTAGTTTGACGGGTGTGAGTGTGAACTCATGGCCTGTTTTTGAGACGTTGAGAGCCGTTCGTACTGTTTCGTCTGGCTAACGTCCAGACTGTTTCATAGGTTACGGACAAGGTTTGATTATATCTTAAAATTTAGCTGTCGATTAACCAGTGCATATATATGAAATAAATCGCTCTTCCCAGGCTCTTTGTTGGAAAAGAACTTTCCAGGGGAGAGTTTGCCAACAGGCAAAAAGCTGACATGGGAACCACGGGTAGATTTATCCAGATTCTATGAAACCTGTCATCAACTTATAGGGAAAACTGATTGGCCATTGCACGCACACTTGCCATTACTTACATCCATCGTGTACAATTTTAAAGCCCACTGGTGAAGTAATGACGGCCTTCACATATTTCCTCAGCGCCTGTATCCTTGGGCATGGGAAGAAAAATTACGCAGTTTGAAAAATATTGTGGTAACTAGGAAATTTAATTAAGCTGCACAAGCTGTAAGTCTCAAAAAGTTGATTTTCTGCATAAGCACGATGACTGGGTGCTGTGAAAGTATTTGCTTCAAATTCTTACTAGGATGAGTTCAGTTAATAAAATCTAGCTAATCGATTATAATTGGTGTCTGAATTTTCGCTCCTTCTGCTTCGCCATATACCTGCTAGCCAATGAGTTCAACGGTGCTTAAATTTGAAAGAGTGTAGAAGTAAAAAACGCTTACAAAAGCACTGAATTAAAACCACCACCGATTTCCTCAGCCTTTCAAACGATAAGAAAAGCGCACGCATTTCCAATGATGTTTTGCTAGCTAAAAAAGGATATGGCTCTGGAAGATTTATACACGATTTTTCATTTACCTATACCGCATGGGTTTGAGGGCGGCGAATCTGGCTAGAAGTTAATTCCTAGGACGAATTTACAAACGCACATATGGACCAAGGGGCAAAGGTCTGCAGTTGAAGAAGTCGCTATGTATTTACAAAGTAATCACCGTAGCAAAGTAACCTAGTAGCATGGAGAGCACTGGGGGCCACTGATGATTGAAACTTCTAGCAGCTGCTTCATGCAGCGGCGCAAATTGTTCGTCTCTTAGCTGCGATGGAAGTATGGTAAACCACTGGATATTCTTACGGCCGATGATTGCGTGTTAACTGCTTCTAAATATTGCATGGTCCTTCGTAGATTTTTTACATAACTTACGTCGCTGGCATTTAGAAAACTAAAGCCAAAGAGTTAACTCCCCGTGTGCGTATTTAGTTCTGAGGAAACTGAAACTTTAAGCATCGAAGGCGGCAAAATAGACAGGGCAGTGTGTGAAGGACTTTGAGGGACTAACTAATGGATTATGCGTCAGCAACTGCCCCAGAAATGGTCATTAAATCGAAAAGCACATACTCTTTTGAATGACTAAACTCTGCCGACCACTTATGACGATTAAGTGGGATTCGCGCTGAAACTGCTCATCTGATTTGAACAACGTCCGTTACAAGATGAGTAAACTACAATATTAATTTGAGTGTAAACATAATTGCTGGAAAAGACAGGAGAGACTAAAATGAAAATTTCCGACTCATTCGCCGTTGTCAGCTAGTCATACACAATCGCGTGTGGTGCACTACTCGACTCCCGATCTCACGACCCTCTGATCAAAAGCCTAAGGCTCTAAACATTCAGTTTCAAGCCATGGCGGGACGAGTGGGTTCCGTTAGTGATCGGAGAAATTTCATCAACGAGTGTTATTCCCAACCTAATCGGCAGGGCAAAGAGTACGACGGTCAATGGCTAGACAATTGGACTTTCACTTAAAAGGTCAAAAGTTTAAAACCTTAGTTGGCGCACCATTAGGCGTTGCGTATCACCGGTAGCCGATAGTTAACGGGCCAGAACTGGCCACTTCCGTCTAATTTTTCTTTGCTATCAATGTTACTCGGTAAAATTTCTCATGTTTAATCTTCCTCGTGGACAATTATTGCTTGAAGTGCCTAAGGAGTGTCCATTTTCGATATTTTCTATTGCAGTTTCTTTTCAGTGAAATCACTTCTTGACTGAAGTTTGTAATGGACTGTTCAGTTAACCATAGGCGTTCGCATCTCTTAGAGCATAAAAAATAAAATCAAATGTGCTTCGTGGTCGGCTCACCTTTAAGGAGCGTAGCTCTATAAAAATGAATGGGGGAAAAATGATCAGATCCTGTCATAAACATGTCAAAATATTATCCTATCACTACTGCCACCTGATTTTCTGTTATTGTAGAAGAAGCTGCTAGAAAATGTTTTGGCTGGTAGGCCCACTACATAGCTTTTTCTGGATTTTTATAAGTTTTCTGCATGCCGTTTAATCAAATCTTACTTGAAACTCCTGCGTTATAGAAATTGGCATCAAAATTATACCAGGTGTATTTTTTTTCATTTTCTGCACATTAGTCCTATTTTATGTTTTGTCATGGGCCAATTTGTAGAGTAAATTGAACAAAATGTATGTATTGTCATTGAGAACGAAAGTAGTCACATACCAAATTTAACCACTGAAACTCTCGAACAACCAGAACACTCTGAAGGGGTAAGTTACTGGAGCCTCTACTGTATATGGCGAGAAAAATAGAAGTTTCCATGACGAGAAAATTGTAAGAAAGTTAAATTTTTTATCTATTGCGTGTGAAATATAAGTATGCGTTGGACAGTTCTCTCTTGCCTCAAATCAATCATTACTTCGTAGTTCTAATAATGAAATCAGGCCTGCACTTATATATTTCTTCAACGGTGAACTCAGTCACCAAGGAATGCCCATGTACAGTATGGAGAGTCCTACATGCAACTTTTCTGATGAAATTTGACTTAGTAGTTAAGCATGCATTTGGTCACGTTATTCTAATCCACTAAGTAGATTTAATCCCGCAAATGCCTTTTTGTAAGTAAAATAACCCTTTAAATTAAGTTTAGAATGGATAATGGGCATTTATCTTGGTGAACTTGGGAGTAGTCTCACATCTAAGGAATGGCCTATGCCAATAAGTACGACAGAGCCAAACATTCGGTCAATATGCAGAAGTGCGCAAAATATCGCTTCCAAACCGGAAAATATTCTCCAAAATTTTTCAGATGGTAGTAAGTTCAGGTTTAAGGAATCGCATTTGTTTTCGTAAAAGAGCAACAATTCCAGTTGTAGAATAGTTTTTTCTATTCTGTGAAGTTTTTTGTGTCATAAAATGCAGAAGTAACTTTGTAACGCAAACTGTGTTTTACCTTACCGATAACTATGAGCGAATAAGAAAAATTTCTATGTAATTTTCCGTGAAGGAAATGTAAAGTAGGCGTTATTAAATGTAAGTCACGTATACAAATATGCTTTTTGTAAATTGTGCGTACTGTTTATGCGTTATTTAGAAAAGAAGCAGAGAGGAGAAAAATAGGCATTTCAAAAAATGGTGATATATGGCAACGCTTTTTTGAGAAGAAGACGATTCGATTGCTGGGACTTCACTTTTATTCGCCTGATTTTTTGATATCCGTCGCGGATTCGTCATCAGAGAGGTAGTCAGAGATTAATAACAGATATCAGCCCCTGTCTGCTATTACTATTATTTGCATTCGCAAGCTTATATCAGATCCTACAAGACATCCACTATGGCGGAGCAGGTACGTTGAAAAATTTGTCATAAATTTCCAATATCATTGAAAAAAGGTAATATATACAGAAATTCGTCAGCTTAGTATCCATTTGAAGCCATTTTTTAGAGAGGTAGCCTATTATAGAAAGTGTTATTTTAAATCACAGGAGTAACAATATGATATTTAGATAAATAGATATGATAGATAGATAGAGAACTATATTTTGCTGATAATATCAAAATTTTCAGCAGAAAATGGCTCCATGCACGGAGAGCAAAAAGAAGGTAAAGCAAGGGATCCAAAATGCTCAAGAGTAAACGGTCAAAGATCACAAAATACTCAAAGTAGGAAATCGACACGGTTACCACATCAGTTACGGAGACAGATCTGCCTTCAGTTTCTCAATTTCCGTTTCTTCACACGTGAGGAATCGCGCTAAGAATGGGCGAACCGAGTACTGGTAGGCCGATGTACGGCAGGACAAATGACGGAAGCTTCAGCGCATGGTACTAGAAGACTTCGCAGCCATTATTTCGGAGTGGAGAGGGTGAGTGTCATCACTAAGAATACTGGAGAGCAATAAAGAATGAGAGTGAGGATACAGGCATCTATGAAATGCCAGATGAGGGCTTGCGGGGTGCGATATGAACGCAAGCAACGGACATAATATCAATGTTTGCGGATTTTAATAAAATGGTCTTCAATTTGAAGAGTAAATGGGAGGTTGGAAGCTAGTGTTACACCAAGGTATAGGAAGGAGGACAGCTTGTTGGGCAGAAAGTCAATGGTTTCAGGACTGGGAGAGGGTCGCAGCCAAAAGATGCACTGGACTGACTTCCGCTCATTAAGTAAAAGGCCATTGTCTGACGACCACGCTGTGACATGATCCAGTCCATCCTTCGGTGTTTGGAGATGGGTCTGGCTTTTGAGAGGATGGCCGACAACCATATCGTCATCATATTTGACAAACAGACATGTGTTTGGAGATCGTAGGTCATCTGTATGGAGGGAAAATAGATGAGAGGATAATATAGACCCATGCAGAACTCCACAATTGTTAGGAAGGACTGTTGATTTTCGCTTCCCGCTCTGAACGACTTGGGTGCGGGAAGTAAAATAGTCCCCAAGCCAAGAGACAGCCTAGCCCAGTCTGAGGAGTAGTCGAGAAAATCACATGCGTGTGCACGGTATCCCTTATCCAAGTCTCTAAGAGCAGAGTGGACTACCAGAGCAACAGCATCTAGTGTACTACGCCTAGCCTTATACGCAAACTGTAAGTGATCAGAAAAAATGGATGAAAAGGGCTTAATGATGTCCAAAGCAACTCCTTCTGTAAGTTTTAGGAGTGCGGAAGAGCAGGCAATTGGGCGAAAGGATTTGGGACCCGTTGAAGTGGGTTTTTGGGACAGGAATGATTTTGACCGAACGCCAACCATCAATAATCTTGGACTCCATGAAAGATAAATTAATAAGATGTGCCAAGACAGGAGCTACTTGAAAGAGCAAGATTAAAGAAGAAATGGGGAAACGCCATCTGGTCTGGTAGCTGTTGTACCTTTAACATTGTTTAGGTGTTTCATCACTGTTGCCACAGACACTTAAGAAAAATCACTTGATGGTAAGGAAAAATGATTTGTTGGGAGATAGGAGTCGGTGAAAGTATGGATGCAGTTTGAGGTTAAGCTGTCTAGGTCAGCATCAACATGTGCCAGTGTATTGCATTGACCAGTGAAACGTTTGAGAATCTTCCATGTTTCGAAGGAAAAGAGAGGAGACGACGATGTAGAAGAAGTAAATAAGTGACTAACAAAAAGGTCATTTAGTCTTGTGTTCTCGCGTTTTATAAGGAAATTAACGTCTCAGTCTTTCTCGTAGACCTAGTTTGTAGAACAGTTCCTTATTTCTTCTCAAAGTTTTGAAGTGGGGAGAAGATATTTGATCTGGTGTCAAAAGGACAAAAAATATTAAAAATTCCGTTGAGAAATGATGTAAGATAACTGGAACATGACTCGACATTCGTGCTTTCAAGAAAGATGGAAATGCATTCAGATATACAAGTCTGAAGCAAGGAAATACTATGTGGGGACGTGTCACGAATGTGTGATTTCGTCTCGGGCGTTACTATTCGCCCTTTGATAGCCTTAGAATAGATTTTGGTTGACAGCTTAGTACAGAATTGTCTGAGCCTGCCAATGAAGCTCTATTTCTTACAGCAAAAAGCTTTGGATAATTAGTCAGGATACGATCAAATGGGGCGTCATCTCGTGCATTGAAATTAACTAAGTCGCTAAATCCTAACAATATGAGGGGACGTAGATTTACTCGAGTGAAGTCCCCACATAAAATAATTACGTGCCCGCACTACAGTGTGGCAAGTTTTTGGGAAAGAAAATCAAAAAATGGGTAAGAGCACCTTGACAGGTAGAAGGGGTATGTAAATAATTACATAAATGATGCCTTTTGAGTTGTGTAAAAATTAAGGCCTACAGACTACTGCAATAACGTCTATGTGGTCTTCAGAGTAAGAAAAAGGACTAACAGTTTGTGCACCATTGCTAGTTTGCAAAAAACTGCTACTTTACCACCTTTGTTGTTTGATCTCGATTTTCTCTCTGAACAATAACAGCAATAAGCCGGAGGTGTGATGAGCTGTGACTCCATATCCCTATTAAGTCAGGTCTCTTGAAGACAGATTACACCGCGCTTACTGTGTTTCTGTTTCAACATAAGTGCACCCAATTCGAGACTTTCATTGAAAATAGACCTGCTGTTAGTGGACATTAGACCTGGAAGAGACATTGAGGCTAATGGTTGACGCTCCATAGCTAGTTTCTAACCGAATCGGTGCTTACGTGATCGTATTGCATTCCATTGAATAACATTTGGTGTTGATGTACTGCAGGTTCTGCATATTGGGCGTAAATTCTATGAATGTTTGTTGTGACTTTCCGTCGATGGAATATTTGTCCTTTGTGCATTCAAAAAGGTACGAGTGTACAGCAGAGATGACCTTATGACCAGAAATGCAGAAAAACATAATAAAGAAGTAGACAGTCTGGTATAAAATCATAAATTCCCACGTGAATGGAGAGCAAAACACCGGCAGCTCAAATTCGAAAGCCCGCCGCGCGTTTTTATGCAAGACAGGGTGGATTGCTAAAATCAAAAAACTCATTTTTTCGGTAAATGATCTTTATGTATATCCTATTGCAAAGGTTTTGATATAAACGCAGAGCAGTAGTTAGACTGATAGATGAACACATGAAAACACTGAAAACGCAGGAAATCATGCCAGAATATAAAGGACGATATAAATAATAGCAATACGTTAATGTTAATCTGGTGGTAAAAGAAATATTTTTACACAGAATAATAAGTTAAGTTTCGTTTTCAACTTACGAAATGATTCACATTTATTATCCTCATTGATAGCAATTTTTCATCTCCAGAACTTTGGCATTTTCGGGGAAATTTTGTTTTTCTTATCAAACACTTATTACTTCTTGCACTTCTTTCAATAACTTTATATGCATATTACTGACAATTATTATTTCTAAGTTTTTGTAAGTGCGTTCACGCCGGTATGCGGGTAATGATGAAGCGTTTACAAACTTAAGCATGTTGCATGCAGCACTCGCCATACTGTACATTTGCTCTATCCTACAAAACGAATTCGCAAGAAAATGCTGGTACATTTGGCGTTGGAATGGTTTACTAGAGCGCCTTCTTCTTTTTGAAGATAGTCCGCGAGTCCACAAGCGCAGTTAGAAGCAGCGATTTCAACTTGCGCCCACTTGAACCACGCCTATTTGTGCTATGAACATATTAGTCGGCAACTCGGAATTTTTTAAAGGAAATATAACCTTATCATTCACTAACGAAAAAAAAACCTCTGTTGTTGATAATCATTCCTGTCAAAAATGATCCCCATCTTGACCAAGTGAACACGGAATCCGCATTTATTACCTTCATGTACGCGATACTTTTGATAGCATTTCCAGACTCAGTGCTTCAATTTGCGCACTAACATAAATTGTTAGACCTCATTACCATCTACGTACGATCTTGATAGGTAAACGTGCAACTTTACTGCCGTGAAAACTTCAAAGAACGAATATATTCTACCTTAATCTCCTCATCCGCACTGCTTCAAACTGATATTTCTTCCCATTTTAGTAACGGGTGCAATATGTGTAAGGAAATTCGCTTAAAACTCTGAAAAAATAGTATATACTGGTAGTCAATGCTTTTCAGATTCATAGAAAATCAATTACGGAGTTGGAGGTAAAAGATTTGAAAAATGCGCACATTCGCTCTTCTGATATAAACAGTTTATGTTGTGTTTTCATAATTCCTGATAAGTTACCTTTGCGATTCTAGTGAAAACATCTCAGAGCAGAGAAGTTAAAAAATGTGTCATCCAGAAATGGAGCAAACAAAGACAAAAGAGACTGAAATGGCCATTTCTAAATTATAAGCCATAATTTGTCATTCATTCTCAAGGAGTGCAAATTCACATGATTCAAATCCGGGACCTTTGGCCATTGAATGCAGAAATGGTCAAAATGTTCTAATTTGTCTTCGTTAGTTCTGCTTCGTCAAACACTACATATGTACACTAGACTACACTACAGACATAATTGTAGGATATATTTCGACATAAGGGCAGCCTAATAATGGTCGACTGCTTTCCGGTTTTCAAGTCGTACCTAATCAGATTGACTCGTTTGCACGCAATACTAATTGATAAATTCAGGAAGCCAAGTTAGGTGGACGAACGTTTTCGATTAATTCATCACTAGGCAATACAATAATATAAAGGGAGGGTGGAGTTAACGAAAGTTTAAGCAAACAATCAGTAATAATTAAGGAGATAAGGGGGGAGAGGTGTAAAAGGATCAAAGGGATCAGATGCTAGTCTCATTTGGAGACCAGAGAGGGAAAAGAGTGGAGGGAGAAGAAGGGGGGATCCGAAAATAAGTTAGTGTAGTCCCATCGTCCTTGGCTCGCATTTCGTTGGGATGTGTGAGGGCGCAAGGTGTCATCGTCTGGTGACGGCGTGAGTGGCCTAGGGATGCTTACTGTCGGGTCCTCGTCACTTTTTCGCGGCGTGGTAAGACGCGTGGGGGAGGATATTGAGTAAGCCTTTGGTCGTTTGATAAATGTTGAATACCGCAAGCCGAGCTAAGAAGAAATGCCTGCCGTTTGAGATGTCTTTCTGATACAGAGATAGCACGTCGCATGTGTTGTGATTTCAAACATTATGACATCTGCTAGCACCTCTGGAATCCTGAATGTTAACCATTCTTAGCGAACTAAAATCGCAGGCACCTCAATAGAAGTGATCAGATGGGCCTGTTCTCAAAGCCGTTATCGTTGGATGACCTCAATTTTTTCTTTTCAATGACAATTCAAGAAAGAAATGTGTCCTTGATCATTAGATATTTTTTTCGTCTCATAGTGACTATTAGTAACGACTGAGTTATCTAGTAACAAGAATATACAGGTTGGATTCGACGTGAAAGTACTTCGTGCGGTTTGTCCAGTCCATTTATACCCTGCACGAATTGATGGAATAATATTTGGTCGAGTGATTTATGAGCAGTGTAAACAAGATGGAACTGAACAGTCAGTGGTTAACAAAAACTGGTCCTGCGTGCCTAAAGAACTTCGTATTGTGACCGAAAGTCACCCATTCAGCAGCGCTGAGCTTATTATTCTTTTCAGACAGTCAATTCTCCCTAAAACTCGTCAGATTGTTGACAACAGTGTTATCGTCACCCGCGCGATCCTGAAAACCGAACGGCTATTGTTTCTACCAATCCGCATATTTTATTTAGTTAATCAAGACATAACGGTATAGGCCTGAATAAACTTCATCGAAAGCAAGCGTATGCGCACCAATTTATCGTTTGCATAACATTTATTTGGCCACGAGATTGGTTCAGGATCTTAAACCTTTAAGATTTCCAGCAGAAACATTCCTCACGACCAAGGGGCCTAGACGCTCCTTTTCGATGCAGTCAGTTGTACTGACATTTTTGTGCATGACAGGATGTCTGAATAGCCACTGGAATTTGCTAGATCCTCCAGCACGAATTGACTGAATTTTGCAAGGCCAAGATTTGGCTGCCACTTGCTATGGCTTGTTTTTTTTGAAATTTTCGCGTGGCTTTACGCGGGGTCAATGCACATTTTGTACTTATCAGCGGTGCTGTAAATCCAGCTAGTTGTGGCAGTCGGTTGTCCCGCAGTCAAAAATAGTATCATCATCTGCATATCAAAGTTGACAGACGAATGCACCCAAAACACGACGTCCTTAAAGAAATCGGGACTGTTATTTCTTTTTAAATTAGTTCCCAAGATGGAAAGTCGCAATTACACTTGCTGAAAGTATCAAAAGGCTGCTTGTGGCCTGGTTAATATTTTCCTACCTGAACATTTAAATCGTAAAAATGGGCCATGCCTTCGAAGCATGTGTGGTTTAAGCAGGCAGTCTGTAAAAATATTTTTGCGAAAGACGTGGAAACTACTTTTGGTGTTTCATATCGTCTTTCGGTTGCAACTAGGGGAAGTAAAGGCATGTCAAGTTGAACAGCCAGCAACCATGACGCCTGAAGTAATATTCCACAGATAAAATAACACTGTTATATGTTGCTCGGTTTAGTGATAGGTTAACTCGGAAGTCAGGACTGACCGGAATAAAAAAGTTTTCAAAGGTATTGCACTTCCGTCTTTTGAACTATGTGATTGAAGTCGTCTTTAAGCCTCCAGTCAAAGTTCTAGCTTCATCGTCTTTGAAGAAAACAAATTAAAACTCTCTGTGCAGCAACACGCAATAAAATGGGATTTCCAGTTCTTTTCCGTCTGTCCCGTTACGAAGAGCATGTGCAACAGATAAGGTACTTCCCCATACTTCAACTAAGCATTTTGCTCTCACGAGACATATTTCCAGTCCTACTAACCCCTGAACGAATGAGCAGACAACTTGTTTTGTCGAGTGATTCGTGAGCATAGTGCACTTCACGGAAGTGACCAGACGTTAGGTCAGCAATAATGTTTCTTCGTGCACCAAAATTGCGTCCTGGAATTAAGCCGATATCATGTCCAACAAAAATGTCCCTTACAAAATATTGTTTGTTGCTCCTTGTGGGGGTAGTTGGTCGGAATGAAAGTTGTGCTTAGCACGGGCTGTCCGCCCTATATTGCCTGAATAGCCACACAAATTTTTTAGGTCAACCAGCAGGACGTTACCAAATTTCCTAGGCCTAAAAATTCGGCTGACACTTGCAAAGGTTTGTTTCTCTGGAAATTGGTCTTCGCTACCCGCAAAGCTGGCGAAGTTTTTGAACTTCTCGGCTGTCTTTTAAATCCAGACCCTACAGAATTCGGCCGTTCCACAGTCAAAAACCGTCTTACGAAATCCCAGTAGGAATAGAGACTCGTTTTCTTCTTATATGAGTTCCCAGTAGCCCATTTAGCTTTGAGGTGCTACTTAAAAAATGGTCTAAAAGCTCCTTCTGTAAACCATGAACCACGAAACTGACGCTCGGCTCTGACGCATTTTTTCAAGCAAGGTGTTTAAATATACTTTTTTCCAAAGGCAGGGATGATTCCCTTGGTATTTCATACCATTTTATAATTGAAACGAGAAAAATAGAAAAATATCAGATTGAAGAGCTAGAAATATTTTCGCACACCCTTGTACGCCGCAGTAACAGCTTAACCCTTATGTGTTTCTGCTTCTAAAGATGGGTCAACTGAGAAGTCAGTACTAAGAGGATTACAATTTGCGTCCCAGCAGTCGAACCCCCATCTTCTAAACTGTTCCCTTTAACTCGTTTTTAGCCTTTTATTGGAGCAGTCATATTCGATGCCTTCGAAAAATGGCAAAAACAGCTTTTAGGGCAAAACATAAAAAGCAATAAAACTGGTGTTCCTATTTTCCCCAAAACCGACACAGAGAAAAGAGGTCACAGACTGGGTCTTTATCTAATACAATCTCATTTGTAAATGAAACTATGGTCTCCCATTCAGACAGCATCTAAGTTCGACCAGTAAAATGGTCATCAAACATGGAGCCATTGAAGACCACAGCACAGAGAACAGTACACTTACTAGGCTTTATATCTGTAATCTGCCTCACGAAGGGTAAATGCGAAGCGTTTAGATTTTGAAAGGATCCAGCGAACCGGAAACATAGCTCAATCGTACCGTAAAGTCCACAAAAGGTTTGCGCGAAAATGCTGCATATTTATGAATTAAGATGGTAATAACAGGATTATCTTACCTTGATTAGTCTGACCACAGGCGGTGGGAATCAAAAACTCTAATTGGAGATCGGCAGTTATTGTGTACCAAGTTCAATGATCAGCCCACGTCGGCAACAAGCGAGAATACCCAGACATTCGAAACGTTACTCGAGCTCCAATTTTATTACACGACAAGAATAGAATCAGAGAAATCAACCGTAAATAGTAATTCCTGTGTTTCGATCTTTGTGGGTTCCTTCCTGCATTGTAAATGGCTCACCGCAATTCGACTACCTGCGACAGCAACAAACTGAAAATAGGAACAGAGGCATATTTTTCTCTCTTCTAATCTTATTTACAACTTTATCCATACCGCAGTCGGCTTCCACTTCCTTAAGGAACAATAACTCCACTTCGCACGATATTATGCATACGCTCTAGGGCAAGTTAATATTTCGGACCAGACAGTACCGTGATGTATCTTCAGCCCCAAGCTTAGGGGAAACTTACTAAAACTATCATATATCATGATCATTATCCTTCGAAAAAGCCAATGGAGGAACTAAAACAAAGACTACAATATGGGGGGACTACCGTTATGCAAAATGTCTTGTTTTCACCATTAGATAAGACGTTTGTTCATCATATTGGCCTTGAATTTCTCAGCCTTTAAATGTGTGATATTATATCCATGCTCTACGATCGAACATGAACTTGCCGTTCTCTGCTGACAACTTTTGGGCTCCCCATAATCGAGCACTGATGTGCTCACTTGACCCTTTTCAATTTTTCAACCCTCATAATTGTTGATAATTCAGTATGTTTGTTGGTCTGCCCCTGGTATGCCAATATATTAATCAGTAATTGGTGTTTATATGAATCGATTTTGTACTGATAAGAGTTGAGTAGTATTTCATACTGGTCCCGTGAATTCTGACCAGCCTCCCAGCTGTTTTCTTTCGGCTTTAGTTGAAGTACACGCCTGGATTTCGTTCAATGTCCCTTTGGCCTCGTCCGTGCAATGTCTAGCCTTACGCGTAGCGCCTGACAGGCGGGATGCAGGGTTACACTGAGCAGCTTCGATTTTTAAGCCAACACCTTCATTTTGCCTATGAAGATGGCTTTTCCCGCATCATCAAAAGAATTCGCATTGCAGATTTCGTGTGGTGCTTCATGAAAACCACTGCTGACTATAATGTAACTTTAGACGGGTCCTCGGACCAAATGTAAATTATTCTCGCGCAGAATTCTTGCTGTGTACCAATAGTTTTCAGTTATTTCTGAACCAGATTACCTACACTTATTTCAGGCTTTATTCAGGAGTTGATATTGCGTAACTAAGATTCCGCTAGTCGGACGACTTGACCAACCGCTCTGAAAGTATTTAATGGACTCTTCTCAGTTGCTGCAAAGTCCATCAACATTACTTCAGCTTCGTGGCCTACATCTGCTTACGTCTGTCTTCTCTGACTGCTCCGTTTATGTAACTTTTTCGCACCGTAAGGTCAATTATTTTTTATGCTCTCCATACTTGCCAGCGGAATCATGACACTGATTTGGCGAGTAGAACTTATTTCTCTCAAAATCGCATCAACTACATACAGAGCCAGTACCTGTGGCTATAAATAAACAGCAGAATGCTATTTCAACGAACAATCTTCAGGTTTGAGCAACAACAGTAACAACCAAGTACGTTTTCGTTGGTAAGCACAAAAGCCTTTTCTAATTAAACTTTTTACACTTTAGTTCGCACGTACACTAAACCAATGTCTCAGTTTGCATAACAATTATCTGCTCATCTCAGACCGGGATGCTGGTTAATTGACATTTCCTGTCTACTTAGCTTCAAAGAACCCGTTTAACAGGTAATTAAAATGGAAGCAAGCGTAGGGACTCCTTCGTTTGCCTGCAACTGTAGACCACAAACTGCAGTCCGTGAGGCAAAATACTTTCGTCGTGTAGGTGGTTCTAACACACATTATTTTGCTACGAAAGAAGATGATCTGCGTTTTAGTCGCTCCCCACCCCCATCGAAGAAGGTAAGCTCTTGTGTAAGTCTTAAGTACTGCGCGTTGCGCGTGCAGATGGAGTCCTCACGCGACAGCTGTCAGCTAAATCTCACTGACAGGATGCAAAAATGTCCGAGTAGTATATCAGAGCGTAAGAGAAGAAATAACTGAGGTCGATCACGTATACAGATACAACTGTAAATTAAAGTAGTATACGACAGTAAAAGAGGCGTAGTAAGAAGTAGAATGAAAGTTGATTTAAGCCGAAAACAGCCAAAGTAACTGCTGGAGAAGAGAAGTATGGAAATAATTTTGAAATGGTAGAGGTTAATTATTATGAATAGAGCAGGTAAACGTAAGCTACATGCCTCTCTAGGATATTGGCAGATGTAGTCTAAAAATGTAACTATGGCAGCATTTTTGGAGCGAATGAATTCACGACTGCTCGGATGCTGCACACTACCAAGGACGAATAAAACATTTTCAATTGCTACAGAAAAAAATGATCCAAAACAACAAGGTTAACTGCCACATAGGCTAATAAATAAAGTTAACCACTTAAACACGATATTCGAAGCAATAAGGGTAAAAAGTGTAGATCTAGCACATGGCAAACTTAGGTTTACCACGTGCTCCAACTTTTTAAATAGGTTGGACTTCACACGCCTCCAGATAGCGCAATACCTGAACACGTTTATGGAAGGATGTCTTGTGGTTCTAAGAGTGACGCGTATCAAGGCTGTGTTTAGTATTGGAAGAGCGCGGCTTTCTGATTTACTAGTCTAAAAGATGTTAAGGTATGTACTCTTGCGATCTAGCTGCTCATGGCTGTTGTGTTAGCCCTATGTATTTACACCCACATATGCAGATAAATGCATAGACACGATTCAAAGTGGCGTTAACTGACAAGGCACCGTTTGTGCGTGAAATCATTAGAGTATTTGTTGGGCTGCAAAACATGAGCTCGGTCACATTGGTAAAACGCAGGCATCATTCAATAGTACTGAAAATGTATTCGCCCATAAAAGGACAAAGATATAAAAACGGGTCAACCAAGACTGACTGTCTCGTATATTTTGGTCGTAGGTGCTCAGTGTACTTGTGGATGAAACGTGCTTGACACCCCGCTTCAAAAAGGTTGCCTTGAGGCAGGTGACTTCTGCATCCGAGGTCTCCATATATCAAATTACGCTTTGGAAGTTTTTATACTGTTCAAATCGTATGGGAATAAACGTATTCTTACGGGTTATGCTTTGTTATGTTATGGAACCATCTTCTTGTGTAAACATGCAAAAGTGTAGGAGGAAGCGCGCATTATCTTGCTCCTTTTGCATCGTGGACTTGGTGTGGAGATTCTAAAGCTTTAGAGCAGACAAAAAATCAGCAGCTTCCTTAATGTCATCAACAATCGCGCAAAAATAATAAGTATACCTTTTATAACGTTTTATGATGTGAAAATTTGTCAGTAAAGGTTGGAATAAAAGGAGAACCCACTGCTATTTAATCGATTTTTCTATACAGTTAGCCGGTAAATAGAAAGGAAACGTTCTTTGCACACAGTTATAGTACCTTACATAATATATTGGGGGAGAAGCGAGTTTGAGAGTAATGAGTAAAATCGATGTTAATTGTTTCATCCAACGGTACTTTGGTGAAAAATGGCTCTACGTTCAACGATACCATGTATTTGTCAGAAATCGTTCTAGGCCTAATTTCATTAATGAGATGAGAACAGTCTTTTACCTCTATCGCACTTGATCTAATTCCTTGCATTGCCTCTGCGGTTATCTGTGAAAAGTGAATTTATATGGATGGAATAGGTCTTAGGAGGATAAACTTCTCATATGCTTTAGGTAGTCCATAAAGTCCAATACATTTCGCAGTTGCTCGAGACTGTATGCATAGCTAATAAGTATCAACAGGTCAGAGCCCGCACGCCGTCCAACAAGCAATCCACGCGCAAGAAGGCATTTAACGTTCATTGTTGCTGAATGTTTTGCAGCAATGACCGTATCCTATAAAAACTGCAAAATTCTGCTACACATGTCTCTGATTACGGATCCATGACGGATGTCAAAACGTCAGGCGAATAAACAAATTGGCCTAGCGATCGAGTCTTCTTCTTCTCAGTTTCAAAACAGTAATGCCCAGGCCAATAATATATATTTATTTTTCATGTACCAATAGCAAGATAAGAATTATATTAAGTTCAGTGCGATTAATTCGTTACGATCATTGAAAAAAGACCTAAATGTAAAGATATATAGATATTTTAAATGCGACGAAATCATAATACGAATAAACAAGCTTTTTTGTTAATAAGATCGTTTGGTTCCTTTTGAGGTAGGTTATTTAATTCATATACCATCATTACAGACGAAAGGATGCACTGTCATTTTACCACCCATCCAGCCAAACATGACTCTTACGTTTAGGCTTGCTTTGGTGGTACTCATAAACTATCTTTACCTTCAAGTCGCTTGCAAACAAAGTTGTTAACTTCGTATCGCATGTGAACTTATACTAACTCCCGCTGGGATACAAGTGAAGGTTAAGTTTAAGGTTTCTGTTAGAACAGCCTAGAATTTAGTCAAAGTCTACCGATCATATGCGGGTATATAGTGCCATCTCGAGGGTCAGATTTCACGGGGTGGGCAGTTGCCTTCTGGCTGTTGCGATTTCTGGTTTTGACGAGGAAGATTATGCTTTACCCATCAAATGTCGTTAGACTGCGGTCAGGTCGACTTCAGTCATATCACTCCGAGTGGTTTAGCCTATCAATCCCAGTGCATCAATAATCACATTGAATGCCTCACAAAATTTAATCTGTTGTACTGGTTAATTTGAGAAGTTTGTTGGTCAATTTTGAATTGAATATGAGAAAAAACATTAATGTGCCTTCCGGAAACCTAATACGTCAGCTGTAGATTGCAGCAGATGCGAGATTTTCGGAATGTACAACTTTTACTATTTATCGTAGGTGTTTCACTCGTTCCTCAAAATAGGCATAGAACGGAGAAAAATGCGGGCTTTTGGGGAAACGGCAAAGGGAGATAAACGGCTGCTCGTTCCAAAGGTACAGTTCACTTGTTGTTTTTGTTGTTGCATTAATAATCACGGCGCAGTCAAAAACGCTGTCACTTGTGTTTAGACAGATACTTAGGTCTGTGCCTTTTAAAAATACAGGCCTCCTGCTGCTTGTGTTTTTGTTTGCTGATAAAGGAGCCCAGAGCCGCTGACAGTTGTCTTGCACGACAGGATCTTTTGCATGAACCTTCCCTTAATAAAAATTGCATTCCAGAATTGCACAGCATTTCGGCAGTAGCCACAGGGGGTGCGAGACTGCCAGCCTCTGTTTACTCATGAGTTTCGGACCTCGGCGTTATCCCATACAAAAGGATTTAAGTAACCTTTATCTAGATAGATGGAAAGTAGCTAGCAGAGGGGTCAATCTTGCTGGACAGGGATGCTTAGAGCGTGCATTTTATCCTGACAAGACAGATTTGCACCATACCTACGGCACACCACTCATGCAACTCTGAACATATAAGGTGAACGCGGCCGGGTTGGCTGATAACGTCATGCAACCCGTTCAAGAGAGACAGCAACAGTCTGGCCTGAAATCTATATGAACGTGGCTTCAGCATGGAATTTCAGACTTAAAATAACCAGGAGTTCCACAGCTAAAAGTATATACTTTGGTATAAAAAAATTCGTTGGGAAAAGCTAGCATGTGAATGTTCGACTCTGCCACACCTGTTCGTCATCGGACGTGTAAAAACTGTGCAAAAAACAGGGTAAAGAAAAAGGCAACTTGAATGTGTAGCATTTCTACGTTGGTGCCCCCGGTCATTGTCTAACGAATATCCCAGACATTTCCTGCATATATGGTAGGGAGAGAAAATTGTCGTGTCACAAGTTATTCCCTAGGGGTGGACTTTTATGTTTGTGCTTGGCGTCAAAAAATTTTTTTACAAGACTGATCGCATATCCATTAGATCGGAACAATCGATACAGACAAGTTATTACTTCTGACGTAACTTCTTTTGTAAGTCGTCCAAAATTTATATCATCTTATGCAGCAAGGGTAGCATGTTTCCTCATACCTCTACTCCTGCGGCTCGGTATGGCTAACTGATGACGACTTATAAGCCAGAAATATTCATTTCAGTCTCCTTGTCTTTGTAGACAATACTTTCTGCAAATACTTCTAGATGCTATGG
The DNA here is from genome assembly GCA_036362985.1 of Ligula intestinalis. Taxonomy (NCBI): domain Eukaryota; kingdom Metazoa; phylum Platyhelminthes; class Cestoda; order Diphyllobothriidea; family Diphyllobothriidae; genus Ligula; species Ligula intestinalis. Next base: position 72,746,835 of record JAYGXS010000002.1, on the reverse strand, counting down.
CTGCTGTCAGGACACAGCGGGATAAGTGAGTCCCGTTAGCGGTCGATCAACGTTCATCAACGACTGCCAATATGTCCCGTCCAAAACTGGCAAGAAGACGAGCTCGTAGCTCTATGAAGAGAGCATTAAACTCTGATTTAAATGGCCACGTGTTTGAGTCTCGATGGATGCACCACTTGAGGCTGGATATATCTGGCTAACAAAGGCTAATAAACCAGTCTCTCTTGTCTATTTTGGCAATAACATCTACCTAAGCATATTAATAAATAAACTGGCAAATAGGCGCACACCGAACAGGTGCCGAAAAAATTCGTCTCTCCTGGTGCCCTTGTGGCCCAACCTCGAGTCATGCCGCAAGCCAGAAGGACATGATTAACAAAGACAAGTGAGACCACGCTGTCGATTTCTGGCATTTAAGCCATTGTCAGCAAGTCATACGCAACCACGAGTGGTGGCGCAGTGGTTAGTGCGTTTGTAGTTTAACTATCAAGGTCGCGGGTTCGAAGCTCAAACGGTACGCCCATATATGGGGCTCAACTTGGGACTGAGTGTGACCAGCTGACGACTGCTTATACGCCAGAAATGGTAATCCTACTCTCCCTTTTCCTTGTTGGTTATATGCTTCTGCAGAAAGATCTATGCATATGCATGAAAATTGTTTATCATTATAATACCCGCATAGCTATCCTCTAGAATCCCAGATTGCTAGTTCGTTTATGAATTGGCTTCTCCAAAAAACGACTTCCAGACGTCCGTCCTAAGCGGGTCCTTCAGCGCTTCCCTTTATTTTCTTTCTCGTATTTGTAATGTACATGAAAAGAATGCCAATCCTTTCGGAATTTGTTACGCCAGGAGTCGAAGTTAAACGTCAGGGCTGCGACTTCGTTTATGATCAGCCTGAAATTTTAATAAAACTTTAACATTTTACGCAATCATCCCCTGCGCAATAACCGCTTCAATCTCGAAAGTTAGCCAGAAATAATATTTTTTGTAGGAAACTTCAAATGGCAGCCACAAAAATACAATAAGTAGTTTCTTACAATAGAATAAAACGGCAAACTATCAGGAAGTCGAAGAAGGGAGATGACTTGTAGAGCAACGGATACACTGGTTCATCGGCCTGTGTTTCTATACCATTACGGGATTTCATCTCCAGAGATGGTTAACTGTAACAGCAAGGGAATAATTTTAGAGGATTTAAGTAAATCACGTATCGGAATTTTTCAGGTCGACAGAAGTACAAGGAACAGCAGAAAGAGGGGCATTCATCGGGTTATACGCTAATCAACTGTAAGGATGTCTAAGGTCGTCAGATATAAGAAGCAGCAACGAGAAGCGGGGAATATAAGCGTTGTGGGAGAATTTAGTGAAGCAATTTAAGGTTTACCAATAGCATAAACTTCCACTCAGTCGATTTCCATGCGCACTCAATTATTAATACGAACCATGAGCAACATATGACCATTAAATTGCCTGTGTAACAATTAAATGTCCGCTAAATATGTCCTTTGAGGTCAAGGAAAAGCATAAAATTTGTTTTAACACTACTGTATCGAAAAAAAGATTAGGTCAATGTTATCCCAACATAGCCAAATCAGTATTTACATTCTGCAAACATAACCATGAGACACATTTTTACGCATCGACCAACGAAATACATGATCTTTTGTTTCATGCACAGAGTCAGCTGATGGCCGTCAATTCCTAATGGAGGGATGATGATAACACCTAGCACTATGCCATCCAGAAAAAACGATGGAATGCATTAAAGGAGGATATTTATTCATCTACCTAGACGACTTGCCCCTGTGTGGCTGCTTTCAGGGCCCGACGAATAAGGTTTAAGATAGAGCGGGATGAGTTGTTTCCGTTAGCGGTCGGCGAAGGTTCATCAATGAGTAATGGTGTTCCCATTGTAAACGAACGCCATTGCATCAGGTTCCCCACTGACGTTCCCTTATGATAGATCTCCAAATGCTAGCGTTAGTCTTCTATCCTTCTCTCATGCAACATTCAAACTTATGAGCATGCTTATCCTCGAAACGGTTGACGCGATATAAACGTTCATAAGGTTATATTATAGGTATCACAACGGAAAGCAAAAACCCGGACTTCTGTTGTAAAGAGACCAGCGGTAATAGTGAATTGCACGGATGGAGCATTACGGGGAGCCGGATATAAACTAGAAGAAACGAACATGAAGCACAGGAAATGGTAAATAAACTTATCATATAAAGCTAAAATATAGCCGGATCATTGATAAAAACTAACAAAGAGGAATAAACCCCAAATTAGAGGCGAACGAAGGAACTGACAAAGCCCCATAGGAAGCGACAAATGTGAACCTAAAACCCCACCTGGCCACAATTATTTGAGTTACATGGATGTGCTGTTATCTATAATGCATTTTTACCTGAATATCTGTGTCAAAGTTATGGCATAGTCATAAGCGGCCGTACTTACAATTTACACAGGCTCCCCGTTTTTCTCCAGGGCGTCTAAGGCCCAGCCGTTAAGCATGCCATCTTATTTGTACGCACATACATAACGTTTAGATAACTATCAATATTCCAGAGTGAAGTCCACGGCTTAACGGAATTGGGTGCGTAATTTACGAATTTTGATTAATTGCCTGATAATTAGGGGGTTTGGCAGATTTGCTCAATTCTATTTGACCCAATTGTGAAAAAAA